>OX463840.1:22980618-23091618 GCA_949825065.1 Odontocerum albicorne
TCATCGTCGTTTTCGTTGCTGGGGCCTAGTAACCGAGGATCCCCTCGCCATTTCAACGTTAATTCTGTCAGAAAGCGATGCTGTGCCGTCGAGTTTTTTTTGGTTTCTTTTCAAGTAAGTAAGCCGTTGCGCGCCATCAAACTCACCGACCACACTGCTGTGCTGAATCCGATGGCTCACCGAAGTGAGACTATCGGAGCACACCAGCATTTTTTTTTTCAATAATGTTTTATTCCGGCGATATCTGTTTTTAGATTTTACATTTTTTTTTCACTTCAGGACAAACTTCAGAGCGTTCCGATAGATCTGGGTTATTATAATTCATGTAGCATGTGTATGAGAGTGATTCATAGTTTACTTTGATGTATCACTAGGTTCTGTATATACACTATTTTTTTAGCTTATTATTATGATATAAATATTTTTCCTGTTGACTAATCAACTTTTATCAATCCTATGAGTTGCTTTTGTTCTCGAGTTCTAGAGTTTTCCCTCTTAAAATATCTGAAGATTTGTTGACGAGTCAATCTTCTCAACCAAGAGATGGATTTTTCTATTTGGCAGGGATAACTCTCGCCTTTCCGCCGGAATATAAAGATGCATGTTTGTTTGCATTAAGTTATGCGAGCGTTAATGTGCCGTGAAAGCTCCGCTACTTTAAACATGATGTAGTAATGCATAAACTTTTCACTATATTTCCTGCATCTTTTATCTATTTATAAATACGAGTATATCCGAACATCGCGTTTCATTTTATGTGGATCTATCTGGATCTTTTTCTGGCATTAAAATAATCACATGTTTAATATATGGACGTATAAATCCGTAAATTATTCTACTCTCATTTTACCTGTTAAAAGATATTATATTTGGGGATACATAACTTCGCTTTGTATGGGCTCAGGTGGGCCAAAAGTAAATAAATTATGACGAAATTTAAAAATGTTTTATACATTTTACAGGTTTTATTGTTGTTTATATACATTAAAATGTGCTACATTTGCTCATAAATATTTGATGTATGCTATTTTTTAACATACGAGTACATATCTAAGGTATGCTATTTTTGCTCTTACACATAAGAGGTATTCTATTTTTGCTCATACACTTGTACACATTTGCAGCACTCAATGTATTGGGTGTTAACATAAGTTGAATTCGTTTTTTTTTTTCAATTTAAAAATGAGCACCAAAACTAAAACCCAATAGTAAATGTTATACGTCATTCGAAAGAAAATTTTCTGTTCTACAAGATATTCTGTTTGCTTTTACGTTACGTATATTATTTTATTTGATTACAAACCTTCAAAATGTAATGTCAAGTAGACGAAAGTGAGCATTTTCGATACCTCCTTCTGTTCGCGTTCAATCGGGGGAATAAAGCTGCTAAAGCTGCTCGCGACATTTGCGAAATGTACGGTGAAGATGCTATGAATTAAAGGACAGCTTGTCGATGGTTTTTGCGTTTCAAAGACGGTAATTTAGACCTGAAAGACATGGAGCGTTCTGGACTACTAGCGGACTTCGATGAGGACCGCTTAAACTATATTATTCATGAAGATCCCCTTCAAACCACCTTAGAATTGGCTGAGCAGATGAATTGTAGTCACATGAATGTATACCGTCATCTTAAATCAATGGGAAAAGTCCAGAAGTTCAGCGCTTGGGTTCCACATGTTTTGAGTGAAAACAATAAAAATCAACGTTCAACAATTTCTGCTGGTTTGCTCGCGCGTTATCGAGCTATGCATGGCCACAAGCAAAGGATCCTTTACCGCATCATTACTGTTGATGAAAAATGGTTTGAAAATGGTGATAAAAAATGTGTGAAGGGGATCTTCATGAATAATATGGTTTAAGCGGTCTTCATCGAAATCCACTGGTCGTCCGGAACGCTCCATGTCTTTCAGGTCGAAATTACCGTCTTTGAAACGCAAAAACCATCGACGAGCTGTCCTTTCCTTCATAGTATCTTCACCGTACACTTCGCAAATATCGCGAGCAGCTTTGGCAGCTTTATTTCTTCGATTGAACGCGAACAGAAGGAGGTGTCGAAAATGCTCACTTTCGTCTACTTGACATTTCATTTTGAAGGCTTGTAATCAAATAAAATAATATATGTAACGTAAAAGCAAACACAATATCTTGTAGAGCAGGAAATTTTCTTTCGAATGACGTATAACATTTACCATTTTGTTTTACTTTTGGTGCTCATTTTTAAATTGAAAAAAAACGGACACAACTTATGTTAACACCTAATAATATACAACAACCGAGCTATACCAAAGTTGCAAAAATTACAATACATAAATAGTTTGTTGGGGCCCACCTTGACGTATGGATGGGAAACTTGGATTGGTCATAAGTATAAAAGTAAGATTAAAGCTGTGGAGATGCGTGCACTAAGAAATAATGTGTCAATATATGAAAGAAAGCAGAACAAAGACAACAGAAATGAATACATAGATACAATTGATGTTTTAAGTAAAATAAAAAGCTTTGAGATGGTTTGGACATGTAGAGAGAATGAATAACAAAATAATGAATAAACTATTGTAATATACAAGTCAGAAGTGCAAGGTTTGCTTGGAAGAGGTAGACTGAGGAAAATCTATTTTAAAAGAAGGTAAAATGAGAAGTATGAATAATAGATGATTGCATGACGAGATGTATGAATGTGGAGAAGGCGAAAGCTGTATATTTGAATATAAAAGTTTGGAGATCTGTTATCTCTCCTACCCCGCAAATGACACGGCGTGATGATGTGTGTGTATGTATACATTTGAGGTATGATATTTTTGCTCATACACATTTGAGGTATGCTTATTTGATATTTCAAATAAACCTAAAATATGCTTTGTATGGGTTTGATATGATGATCACTAAATTGACATTCTCAATAATCCATAAGCTATGTTAAAACCAATAACTTAATCTGGATTTTTGTGGTTACACATTTCAATCCAGAAATATTCTTAGAATTAACGTCTGAAATGTGTCAAGCGCTAGAACAACAATACGTTTCAATAAATAAGGCATCAAAAAACAAACTGTGACACCAGAAATGGAATTAGAATTATCAAGATGCTTGACAAGAATGCGTAACATTAGCCTTCCAACGCCGACCAAAATAAAATTGGAATACATTTGTTATATATTGCTTTTGTTTTTATTTGCATACGTACGTGCACTTTTAAATATTTTTTCCAGCTTTCAATAACACTTGAAATCCGTCCTTTTCTCAATAGAAACTTGCAAACCGTTCTTGTGATACCACTTAAAATGTACAAATAAATTTATTTTGTTTATTTTACAATAGATTCCTTTCAAAGTACTAGAATAGATATAAAAGAAAATGAGTAAAGTGTTAACGTAACATTTTGTTCCGTTTCTTTTTCTTCAACTTCAACACGTTTATTCCATATGATGTTAAATATGTTACATTGTTTTTAATTATCATTCTAAATTACTCATAACCGTTAACGTCAAACCCACTGACACTTCATTTTCTACCGATTCGTTGAATTGTCTCGAACAGTGACTACCCACAAAGCTTTGGTTCGATTCACATCCTCTTCACAATCAGAACGTTTCCTTCCGTTACATTTCCTCTCTGATATTTCCGACAGCGCTTTGATAATATACGTGCTGTTACAAATACACTACAAGTAGCTAACTCCGTCTTCAAATATTGAAGAGTTTGTTACGTAAGAATGAATTATTATTTTATTTTTTAGGTATATGCACCTCGAATGACCTTGTAACTCATGTGAAGCTTTAGCCTCTCCAATGGTTTTTCTGTTGTCTCCTAGATTACCTCCAGTTCCATCTTCCAAAGATCTCGCTGCACGCTGCCTTAAAGCTCTGCGTCATTTTTGCAAGTGAATTTCTTCTGTTTTGTCAAGCTTACTTAATGCTCTATATTCTATCTACTGGCTTCTGTGGATATGACCCGTACATATCAAAATACTTCAGGTAATTGGTAGTTGTCTCGTTAGTATTTTTTTATCCTCAAAATTTTCCTTAGATATCAGCTTCTACTCTCCTTTAACCTGTTTCGACCCTACTATATTTCGTGGTGTTAAATTTTCGAAGTTCAGCAATTTTCATGGACATTTCTGTGGCGTTATGGCAGAAGTTGATATGTCCGTTTTTTGTCATTTTGTGTTTATTCTCCCAATTTATAGAAAATATTTCTCAGTATGTTATGGTAAAACTTGGTGTGTCAGTCATTATCCAAACAAAATATATATTATTTGGAAAAACTTAAAAAATGCTTATTTTAACTGATTTTAACAGCTTATCAAAGTTAATATTGCTTCTCCTGTAAACTAAGGTAAAACGGACATATCAACTTCTGCCATAACGCCACAGATTTTGTGTCATGACCCACGCTTAGAACACATATTTTTATTCTTGAATCTTCGAAAAGACTTTAGTTTCACTTTGTGGTGCCATGTTTAATGTAAAAAATAAATAAATAAAACACTTATTTTATATTTTTGTATTCATCACTGGTTTACTGCCGGTTTCGAAGACCTCCGTCTTCATCGTCAGGTGAAGATAAACTAAATTGCTCACAATATATTTCTTCTACATACAAGTGTACATAGTATAAGAGGAATGAGGTAGGGGGAGAGAAGTGGGGAGAGTTGTGATTCAATGGTAAATGAGGCGGGGAAAAAATAATCTTACGGGCAGACCAGGGTCTGGATATTTAAGGGGATGGATTTTAAATGGGAAACATATTTAGCAGAGGGCTATTATTAAAATTGGTTTGATTGTTTATAATATTTAGACTTAATTTTATATTGTACTTTTTCTAATCTCGAGAATGTCCAAATTGTCAAGCTGCAATCCCCCTCGGCTTATGTGTAGAATCCGCAAATCACGATTTATATCAATGGAGTGGTTATTTTCAATTAGGTGGTTAGCGAACTCGGAAAAAATATTGTTTTCATATATATTTTAAATATCTTAAGAAATTCAAGTTTTTCTTTAACCAATTCATTGTTCTTAAAATTAAAAAATTACATTCATTCAGCTTCCGCTCATTTCATTTCATATTTTGTCCACATTTTTTTCTCTGTTTGCTCGGAGATAATCCATCTCAGTTTTTCAGCCGCTACCCACCGCTATACAAACTCCACTGCGGCCCGAGAACAAGAAGCACAAGCACACGGTACAAGGCATGTAGGTACACATTTATTCCTGAAATAATTTTAATGTCTCATTGCCCCCGTGAAATCCTATTCAGAGCGAACCTAAATTTGGACACTTATTTCAAACACCTGAATAAAACTATGTGGAATTTAGTACGTCTGAAAGATATTAATTTTATTTTGAAGAATTTCGGAGAAATTATTTCTCTCTTTCGCTGAATGTTCATTTTATGTTCCAAAATTTATTTTACCAAATTATGAGAGTCATACTTTCTATGTTTGTATATCCTGGAAAACTTGAACATTCATTTATCATCTATAGTTTTGAAAATCGATTATGTTTGGTAAAAAATTGAAACGTTTGAAAATATATTCACCACAAATTTTATTGATTTATCAAATGTGAAAGTGTAACAAACAAAATATAGGTTGATTTAATTCTACCTTATTAATAGTATCTAACAATATTCTAACATTCAATTTTTGTCAAATTCCATGGCTTAATTAATAAGACGCCTGTCTTCCGGCCCAGAGGCGCGCATTCGATTTCCATTGGTACCCCGTTTCAAAAAAACTTTTAGTCTGATTTTCACTAACTGCATCTTTAACATCGGCCAGGTTGGTTAGAAGAGATTGCCACATGATAATGAACCCGCCAAGTTGTATTGTATACAACGGAAGTGTAAAACAATACAATATTAGGACTGTATATGCAAAAAGGACCCATATTTTGTAGTATTAAAAAATGATTCATACAAATTTTACCTTTTGTTTTGAGATAGTCGAGAAAACACGACATCGCTGTGTATGGGATTACAGTTATACTGAGTGTTATTTTTAATAAGTGTGAAACACACATGATACAGACTGGAAAATTTCATACATATGAGAGCGAGATGTGTTTATTACATATTTCAATTGAGCTGAAAAATGTGTTGTGGGTTGGGTCTCTTTTGCATAATTACGTCCATTTATATTTACATACTTCATTAAATGACGAAGCTCTGTTGCTAACAATATCATACATATGAAACATAGAATATTTTTTCTATTCGATATATATGTATATATATCATCATCATCATCATCATTGTCAACCAGGGTCGATCCACTGCTGGATGAAGGTCTCCCCAAGTTGACTCCAAACAGTTCGGTCCTTTGCTCGCCTATGCGACGTGATGCTGCCATGCTTCTTGATTTCTTCCATCCAGCGTACCTTCGGTCTTCTTCTAGGCCTCTTTATGCCTCTTGGGTACCATTGGATTATTTCGAATGTCCATCGGGAGTCTGACATTCTGGCTACGTGTCCGGCCCATTGCCACTTCATTCTTTTGCACACCTTTATAACGTCTTCTACCTTTGTTATATTGCGAATCCAGGTGTTTCGTTTACGGTCTCTTTTAGTACAATATATCCCAACATGCATCTCTCCATGCCCCTTTGTGCGGTCTGGGAGCTTTTGTGTGTTCTTTACTGTGAGCGTCCATGTCTCGCAGCCATACGTAAGTACTGGAAGAATGCACTGGTTGTAAACCCTTCGCTTCAAGGATATTGGGAGATTACTTTTGAAGATGTTGTTCAAACGTCCAAATGAGCTCCACGCCAGTTTTGTCCCTCGTGCTATCTCCTCCGATATGCCACCTACAAAGGAAATAAGTTGGCCCAGATACACATATTCCTGGACAAGTTCTAGCGGCTTTCCATCTACGTTTATTGGTTTTGGGGTAGCAAAGCCGTTCATCATATATTTGGTTTTTGAAATATTCATTTTTAAACCAACTCCTTTGCTGACCTCTGACAATTCTTGCAGTTGGTGCTGAAGATCATTCGGGTTTTGTGAGAATATAACGATATCGTCTGCAAATCTCAAATGGCTCAAGTATTTTCCATCAATCGCCAGCCCTTTATTTTCCCATTCTAGTTTTTTAAATATGTATTCCAGTGTATGTATATGTACTATATATGTATATGTATATGTATTTATGTATGTATGTATGTATATATATATATATATATATATATATATATATATATATATATATATATATATATATATATATATATATATATATATATATATATATATATATATATATATACACGCAAATATATACACATACATATACATATAGAATCGAATTCTTCCAGTAATTTTACTTTAATTTTAAGTTTTATGTTAGTTCGTCTTCTAACTCCCGAGAAAGTTGTACGTAGTTTTTTTAATGGGTAATCCACCCATGCCTAATATTAAACTTGGGTGGCGAGGTGAGTATCAGTGGGATAGGATGACGTTTTCATCGAAGCTTTGAGGATCCTTTTTTTCATGTTGGGTGGTTGGTTTTTTTTTATAGAGACGCCGTCTGTGTCACCTCACTGGATGGTGTTATTGTTAAAGCAGGAAGAAGTTAGAAGTTGAATTTGAAAAAATGTGGTGCGACGGGCAAGGATTTTTAAAGTTGTCGTTGGGAGGCTGTTTTCCCGGCGAAAGGACTCTCCGCCATTCTACAGAAAGAAACAAACTCTCTCTGTTAGGGAGTAAATTACGAACCTGACAATAAGGGTTACATTTCCATGCAATAGATTGTTATTAAAAAATATTAAAGTTAACAAGTATATTTGGGATGGTTATAGACATCGAAGTGGCGGATGTCTATAACCACCGATAGGCATCCCGCCACTTTATTTGAATTCGTTATTTGTAATTGTAATTTCAATGATGGCAGCAAATCAGTTTTCATTTGTTTTGTAAATCTGTTTACGTTGATAGCAAATGTATTTGAAATTTCGAACGTATCCCGCATCGCTAAAGTTGTTAATATTTATTGAGGAATTGTAATTTAATTAGATAGTTCTTATCCTCATCGTTAATTAAATCAGAACTCAAATAAGTAACGGATTTAAAAAAAATAATACTCCTGACGTTATGCAATAGCTCTTTCATATTCACGTATGTTTTGTTTCATTCTCACTTGCCCGTCACTGTATGTTCTGTGTAATTTTCGTCTTAACGATTTTAGGCAAATTACATAATAGATAATGCTTAAAAGAAAATATTTTAAATAATTTAAATGTTAAATTGAAACTAAAAGGATTGTTAAAAAAATTACATTAATATTCAAAACAATGCCTACAAATTGTTGATATGTGGCGTTTTAATACTAAACAATGTTTATTAACTAATTCTATTTTTCAGTACTTAAAGAGCTATGAATCAGTTCTTAAATATTTTGTTTTACATGTAGTACATATCATTTTATTTTTTTAATACAAAAAAAAAGTATTTAATCGGTTGTAAAATATTTCATTTATACTTTGAATCTTACTTATGAACAGTTATCAGAATTATGATAATCATTGTCTTCCCCTTTTATTTTAAGGTTGGGATATTTATTTGTATGATACTTTATTGCACAATGTATTAGTACTATCGGTGGGTTTATTGCCACAACTCAATTCTTGAAACCAATCAGCCCAGAGAAACAAATCTACTGCCATTTGCTGGTGTAACATTTTACTATTTTTTATAAATGCATAGAGGAAAACATAGACATGCTATATTTTTACATATTCTTGTAGAAAGTAAAAAGTAAATAAACCGAACATTTTTTGCCTTGCTGTTAACTAAGACCGGAGATGAAATATGATAGCATGGATAGTAAAAACACGATTTGTCATTAAACAGAACGATCGATTATTTTTATATCGCTGTTTAAAGGCAACACATATGCGAGTCTCGTGGTAGGTTTTGGTTCTTTTTGACCTGGTTCTGTCTGGCTGACAGCACAAACAGTAAAGAACAATGAGAGTAGAAGGAAGAGTGATGAACTGGGAAGCTCTGATATAGTTTTGCGCGCAATCAGAGAGACGCTTAACATTTTCGGCGAGATATGTGAAGTCTTTTACCAGCCCTTCCGATTCCGCTCAGTGTTGTTTCAGTCCAGTAACCATAATTTTCTTGAAAAAAATCGTTTTACAAGAAAATACATAAAAGTAATCATGGACTCTTTTAATGGATTGAATAGTGAAACGAGACACTCTTTTGCGTGTGAGAAATGTTTGGTCGAGAAAATAATAATCTATTCGGCTCTAAACGATTTTCAAGTTCTCTAAATGTTAATGTTATTACGTATTTTGAACGTCGCATTTAGATTTTCTATTTTATTTTCTTAATTTATTTTACAGTTTGTTTTATTTTTTGTAAAAAAAATGTTATATTTTGTTTGGCGTAGTAAGAGCCGCAGCCCAAAGCCTGTTCAACAGTTTCGCAAATTATTTGCTCATTTTATAAACCGTATAAAAGTCATAGTAAACCATTCAAAAAATAATTGTATTCACAGGTAGATAACACTAAAAACTCATTAGAATTAAAATGATCGATAAAAATAGGTTCATAGCATCTAATTTCTACATTATTGTAGTTTGACATTTGAATATACTCGTATATGTTATGTCGAGATAGAACGAAGAAGTTGTATAGTTTACGGTGTACCAAGAATGAAAGTCTAAACAAGTAACATAATGCCGTGTGAATTGATTCCGTCTCCGATATCTCACAGTAGCCACGCCACGCTGCTCGCCACTAATGCACAATGTGCAGTGAGTATTATGGTCTGTCAATAGTGGTTTACGATTGGATACGTTTAGTACACGCTGGCTGGAGCCGCGGCCGCGATGCCAGCCAGATGCAGGCTCGGAGATATAATTCAAGGTCCATACGAGTATACCCACAGTGCCGTATATACATAAAACATATCATCACGCCATATCCCTGTCGGCATAGGCATAAAGGACAGGGCACCAAACTTTCTTATCACGAATTACTTCCTGTACCTTCTCCAAACACATACATCGTCTTATACAGCTCCTTATGTTTCTCGTCTCCCACGATTCCCACTAATGATTATTCTGTAAATTTGTTTAGTAAGTCTTTCGTCACCTATCCGTTCAACATGACCAAACCACCTTAACGTGCTATTTTTCACCCTACTTAACACATCAGTTTGTAGCTTACATTAATAATTCAATTTCTTATGTCATACATCGAATTACTACATATTTTTCTCAGTGCACACATGTCCACTGCATTTACGAGGGTCATCCGGAAACGAAGGTTACAAGGGCTCCTGAGGCCGGGGGATTTTTTTTGTTTCGAAGTTGGCGTATAGGGCGGATCCTAACGGTCAGTATGTTTGGTCCCGCGTGTTTGTCGGCCATTTTGTTCAGTCACAGTAAATTCTTCCGATGGAGAGGTCGTCGCGAACTCCCGCCACCTCGTCCGTGCGAGATCCACGCGGTCATCCGTTTTTTGACTTTGCAGAACAATAGCCCCGCAAATATCCATTCGAAGCTCGTGGAAGTTTATGGTAGTGGTGTGATGAGTCGACAACATGTCACGAAGTGGGTTAGGTTGTTCAGAGAAGGCCGTACTGATTCTCACGACGAGGCAAGGCAGGGATTTCTGACGAACTTGTGCAAAAAATTGAAGAACAAGTGCGAAATGACCGCCGTGTAAAGCTTGACGACCTTCACGAAGAATTTCCTGACATTTCCTTGGTGATATTGTGTCGCAAAAACTTGGTTACAAGAAGTTGTGTGCGAGATGGGTGCCCAGAATGCTCACACCGGAGCACCGTCAAAATCGCGTGACCGCCGCGCGTGAATTTTCGGATCGTTTTGCACAGGAGGGAGAAACTTTTCTGGACTCTATCGTGACGAGGGATGAGACGTGGGTGTGTCACTACACCCCAACAATTTTCCAACGATCAGGAGGTCGAGGAAGCTGTGAAGAAGTGGCTGAAAGAGCTGGCGACGGAGGTCTATATGACACTGGCATACAAAAGCTGGTGCCCCGACTATATAAATGTCTCGATCTCGATGGCAATTACGTTGAAAAATAGTTTAATATATTTGTGAATTATCCTGTGAATGTCAATTAAATACAAACATTTTTCGATCCTACATAAATGTTGTAACCTTACTTTCGTACTTGATTCCGTTGATTCATTTTCCATGTCCACATTTCACTCCCTCCCATACATCAATGTTGGCACCAATGCCCTGTTGTGAACCATATTTTTAGCAGATCTCTCCATTGCTTGATTTGAACGCATGTCTTTTAGTGCCCCTTTGACTTAATTTTATATTGGAACTCGTTCAATATCTCGATCTAACTTTCTGTCGTATTAAAGGGTGTCGTGTACCTTGTCACTTTTAAATTAATATAGTTTTTATTTTTGATTTAGTTTTGCATGTTACACAGTAGTTTAGTATCACAGATGTACTGGGGGCGATTTCTCAGAGGACCCTGTACAGCATATCCAAAAAAATACTGTATCGTAGTCAATATTAAAAAAAAAACTTCTTTCGTCTCCTTTTAAGATATATTCGATAATTTGACACTATGAACAGAGAAAAGTGAAGAGCATACGACACGTTGGATACATTTAGTAAATACGTATCATTTGCGGTAGGGGTGCGCTAAAGAGACTGACAGAGAGGTCAGATGGAGACAAATTATGGCGGGTAGTGTTGCACCGTTGCAAAACTCTGAAGGTTTATACATATATTTACTGTTTAGAAATATCAACATTTTTGTTCTTCTTACCATAGGTATTCCTTAACAGAACCAGCTCACAATGGAGCTCAAACCAGATATATTAGAATAATATTCACAGAAAAAAAATGTTGAATTCGGTAAACAAAATGTTATAAAATTGTACGGAACAGTAGAGTTCAAAATATATTTTGAATAATGCAACCGTATTGTAAAACTGTTTTACTAATACTAATAGTAAAGGGTTTTTAAGATTTCAAGTAATATGATGCGAACATTACTTTTAGTAAGAAAGAAATTATTTTTTATTCCTATATTGCTTGGTACACACTTTCTATATTGCTTGGTAATATTACAAATGGTTTTGATAATTTAAGATTTGCCAGATATTTAATGGTTCAAGTACACCGAGTAACATACATTGCATTTTATTTGTACATGTACTCGACTGAGTGATAGTTGTGATGGTTGTATTTCATAACCTTTTATTATGTGCTGCTGGATATAAACTTTGACGTTTTGCAATAGTTCCTAGAAGTTTTTGTACTTTCAAAGAAGTTGCGTAACTCGATCTCAAAAATTAAATCAAAAGCTTGGACTACCGCACCTGCGGTATTTTTAACTTCCAAACTTGTGTGGCTAATTTCGACCACCTGTGTATTATGAATGTAACCGCATCAGGAATAATACTTCTTATGAATTTAAAATAACCATTCACTTTTGCTTGAGTACACAGTTTATTTTTAATAAAATAATTTCAAAATGATGACCCATGAAAAATAATACAAATAGATATTTTTGTTGATGGAAGGGAAACAGAGGATTTATTTATATTAATCTTCAAGATTTTTTTTAATTCACTCTGTTTAACTCACGTTAAATTTAAATCATTCTAAGACCTCTAAAAATTTAAAAAGTGCATTTCTAAGCTATAAACATTTTTCAAGGTTTTTTCTTGATTTTTTTTTATTAAATGCTACAATTCAAATTAATATATCATACGAACGTGGCTAAGTAGCTTGAGAGAAGAATGCCGAGAAAAATATTGCTGGGACAAGTAAATGAAAGAAGGCTGAAGACCTGTAGTAAAAGAAGATTAAGTAGTTGTTTAAAAAGTTTGATTATAAAGCGTGTAAAGTTGTAATAGGTTCTGTTTTATCTGCCTACCTTGATAGTGATGGTATTAACAATTAGAATATTGGAGTCGAAGTCAAAAGTTTTTCGCAGATTTGGGAAAAGGGCGAAGTTCAGTGTCGAGTCCACCGTGAATGATATCATAATCACACCAGATGGAGTGATCTCATCACGGGGCCAACCGAGGAGTCCTTACGGGATGCTTTCAGGACATATCGATATAGCTCTGTCGAGGGAATTTATCAAAACATGAGTGATATGCCATCAAGATCGCTTTTCGCCGACAAAATGTGTGGATGAGATATAATTCTTAGTGATGCACCCAATTGCTCTCATATTGTTATGTCTATGTATCTTCCTATTCCCAGCTATCTCAATGCTTAGATAGGATATTCACATGGTTCATTGAATTTCCTCCTTGGTACGTTCATTTCGCTTGACTCGCAAATGTGTGTAGTATGCGTGGAGGAGATAAAAAACGAAACATAATTCTTAGTGATGCGCCAAATGCTCCCATATTCTTATATCTTTGTATCTATGGTATGTATCTTTGCCTATTCCCAGCTATATACTCGTATCAATGCTTAGATAGGTCATTCACGTGTTTAATTGAGTTCCTCCTTGGTACGTTAATTTCGCTTGAATCGCAAATGTGTGTGCATGTATGTGGTTATATTCTCTCAATATTCATTATATTTAACAAACCAAAATATTTCACCCTTTACCTTTATCATTTAATTAAATCGTTATTTATTATTATTCATGCCAATAATGTATACTCGGTGGTTTCTCTAATCCTTTTTAGCATAACATGCGTGCACAATTATTTATTCCATTCGTTGTTTTAACACAATATCGTTCTTATCGATGATGAAACGTATTTACAAACAATGAAATTAAGTACCTTATTCAGTAATGTATTATTATATGCTTAATATTTTAACTAGCTAAGGTCCTTTGGCAATTTCTTCACCAGCCAATTATTTTCATTTCACAATCGGTAAGTTAAGTACACAAAGTCAAATTATTATGCAGAAATATAAGGTGGCCAATCTCCCATGCAAGATAGAAGACCTTTTCAAATCTAAGCGGTCACAACAAATTATCACATTATGTGTCAACAGCAGCTAAGTCTTGTTGACACTTTCCACTAGACAATGTTAAAAGACATTTTTACGTTGGATCGCTTTCTCCAAAACATCATACAGTTCTGAATTGTGCAAGCAATGTAAAAAACGAATCTAAAGAGCCTCTTTTCTCGTAACGTCAAGTTTCAGTATTGGCGCGTAATAAAATACAGTATATAACAGCATATTTGTATAAATTTACATGTATGAATGCAAAGTTTTTTTGCTCGTTCTAAATATCCAACTGGATTCACTAATTTCAACTCCATGTTTAGTAATCAAATATTTAATAACTTTCCCATAACAACATATCACGCACTGAATTATCTTTCGAGATCTATCCTTCAAATTCTCGCCGATTTATATTTTAATGCACTGCCAGCTTTTCAATAAAGGTAAACCGCAGGAGTGTGTGTGTTTTTTTTTAAACGACCATTTATCATGTAATCCGACTGTCAAATTGGAAAATGTTGCCGTCCTCGTAAACCAGTTGTTTCCAAAATGTTTTCATCGGTGTCTGTAGTATTTTTTGATAACAAAATATCCCATACAAATATATTCGCCCCTAAAATATTTCTGTAGTCACTGCGACTGTTTTTAAAAAGCTTAAACGTAAATGATTTACTTAAGGATTGAAATATAATCAAACATGTTCTATTTGACCTGATGACTAGCATAAAGAACATGAATAGCATTCAAGAAAATAACACAGGAAAATATTTTAGAACAAAAACTGTAATACTATATATTGTTTATCTTAGTCAAAATGTACACTATTTCAAATTTGTAACGTAAGTGCTCTTTATATAAAGTGGCTCATCAGTCGCGCACCAAATCTTAAGAAGCGATTTACACCTCTTTTTACGTATAAAATTCAGTTGGTGTATGAATTGAAGCTACAAGACACAAGAACGCTTTAATTTAGGAGCATTGAAGCGCAACTGGGTCACATTTTTTTTGTTTTTTTATAAATTATTTTTTAAAGTAATATTTATTATAAACATTTGCTAAATACCTATATGCAAATTTATATCTTATGAACTAATCTAATTAATATATTATAACTATGAACTATGTAACTTCATTTTAATTTCATAAATGTTTTTATTTTTAACTAGCTGTACCCGGCCACGCGTTGCTGTGGCTCAGTCTGGTTAAATGGAAAATAAAGAAAAGAGAAAGCACACGTTTCAATTATGTTTAATTTCACAATGCTTGTGGGTATGCAATATTTTTTATGTCTTTCAGCCACTCTCAGTCTGTCGCGTTTATCGCCGTGCTCGCAAATGATCGCGTCACTCCAAGAGGTCAATTCACGATATGATTTGAATTCAAATGAAAGATCGATTGCACTGAAAAGGAAGAAAGTGAAAATATATAAAATTGCGAAACATTAAAAAAGGAACTGAATAATATTAAGTTCGTACACGTCTTTGTTCTTCGCGGCAAGAATAGCTCGTTCACTCAGCCAATCGTGATTCTTATAATTGATTTGAATATTGGGAAATACTTTTCAACCAATTCTTCTTTTGACATCACTAAATTGCAGATGTTATGAGACAATGAATTTCGTCCTGAGGTCATATCAACCGGCACCTTTCCGTTTCCAATTTCCAGCAATTGATGTGAGAATTTCTCAGCTGATCGATCGTTTTGCAGCTGGACACGCATATTTGTAGTTAATTTCAACATCTTTACGTGTCGCCACAAAGTAGAGTATTTCAGGAAACATATAAAATTGCGAAACATAAAAGTAACTAATTAAATTTTAAGGGAAGACAGAGAGATAATTGTAACTAATTAAATGTTAAAGGAAGATAGAGACATAATTGTAACTAATTAAATTTTAAGGGAAGACAAATAGATAATTGGAACTAATTAAAAAAAATCTCCATTTATACATACGATTTGATAGATTTTGAAATATAAACATAGAGATAAAATTAAATTCTGTATAAAAAAGATACTTTTGATATTCCTACTGACCTCTTTCAGCCACTATCAGCCTGTCCTCGAGATATATTTCCTCAAAAAGACAAAAGGTTCTACGGATATGGAATTATAAACAGCAGAATTAAATATTGTTTCATCATTCTGTCGTGTAGCTCATGACGGAGCATCGTGACTCCCATGATAGCCTCGTTGATAATTTAAAGAAAGCAATTTGTTTTTATTTCTACCTGAAAAGCGAATGAACTTTTTGGACAACCCAATACTTCAGCAGAAATATTTAAGATTTAGTGTTTAGTGTTAAGGGCGAACTATGAATATCGGAAGGACCTTAGAGTAAAAAAAAATGATTTACTAACAATTGATTTATCTTCCGCATCATCGCAGTTGTTCTTCTCTTTGGCTTGGTGGATTCCCTCAGTACATTTCTTTGCGTCTCTGGAAGAAGGGATCAAATTAATCACATAGTCGGTTTGATGTTTCTGAATGAGTCCTATGACAGTTGACAAATTTGCCCCAATACAACCTTTTAACGACGTTCAGTAATTTTAATTATTTTATCGACTTTAATATAAGGCTCGATTCTAATAAATAGCAAGTTATTTAGGTAAATATATTACAAAAAACTAACAATAAAGACAAATTAATACATCTTGTTACAAATTAGCAAAAATTTGGCAGTTCGTTTAAATTAAATATGACTTTTGTCAAAAATATACATACCAACATCACGCCGTATCTCTGAAGCACATGTCGCGTCACTCCAAGAGATCAATTCACGATATGATTTGAATTCAAATGAAATACCGATTGCACTGAAAAAGAAGAAAGAAAGTTATAAATAAAAAGTATTCATTTCAGTTACGTCCGTTGGCTTGAATCTTTTATCGGTTTTTAGTTGCATCTGTGCAGCGTAAAAGTTTGTTTTAATTTTCAGGTGTTTTTACCTTATTTCCACGGGTACTTCTAATGTACCACCAAATCATTTATTTATTTAATTAACGACACAACAGTGTCTTTATATACAAATGAACATGTGACAGGTTATACAAGTGCTTAAAATTCTTGACAAATAATACAACTTTATCTTAAACTTACATGAAGATACAAAAAGCAGTGGTAATAATAAATTACAATCATTGTTTTAAAATGATTTAATAATTATATGTATATTTAAGTTCAATATATGTTATGTATGTATACCACAAAATATTACCAAACTTCCCCAAGCAGACTTACGTAATTGTCCAAGACTTATTTTATAGAGGTAAAGAACTCAGATTTGTTTTTGGTGCAATGACGCAAACATAGAACAAATATTGGATTTTTTGAGAATTTTGTGGGAATTTTATGGATAGATTGAGATATAGAAAACACATGGCCTCATTAGTAGAACCTGATGCAAGTTGCTTTGCAGAATTATTATATTACGTTATTTATATTAATAAAGGCGAGCACAAAATTAGTAGCTATTTCTAAATATTGTTGTGATATTCTGGCGAATACTACAATATATATACGAGTACTTATATTAAAAATATCTAAGTTGTTGCAAAACTCTTTTCCAAGTCTTTGCATACGAATTATAGAGGACTTTGTTTTATAATTAGTATAGCAATTTTCAGACTGTCAAAAAATTTAGGTGTACTTTTTAAATATGAATCAATACTAATTAATTAAAATTACCTTCATCACTGCCCTCAAACATTTGAAAATCCGTACTTTTGGACATTATCAATAATGGATTGGACTTAGGTCACTTTCAAAATAATGTTTTTAATTTTGAAATAACTGCTAAAACTTACGAGTACGTGTCAAAATTTATCGTATACTCTGAATAAACTTAAAAATGTCGAAATACATCCAAATAAAATTATTTTGTAACCTAAATATAATCTCAACAACTTACCACAATCACTGAAGTCAATTTTATCCCAACTTTCGCAGTACGCACGCAGCACATATCGGCACACAAATGACGCTCTCGAAATACAAAATGGCCGACATAAACTTCGTATACTATTAATTCAGCTGATTGGGGTTCGTGTCTCGACTTTTCAATAAACGTACGTGAAAATTAAAAATGTGTTATTTATAAAATTTATTATTTATTATTAAACATTAAATTATTTAATATTTTATTTATATAGACTTAATAATTTAATATTTAATATTAATTCCGAAACGTCGAAAATGAAAATTGACATCTGTCAAAGTTTAGTTCGTCCATGTCCGCTGCAGGAGGCGCAAACGTTATTTTTCCTGATTTCTTAACTTTTTATATACACCGATATATAAATAAAAATATATAAAGATTTCCGTATACGAATGTCAACTTTAGTCAAAATTTCAAAGCGATCGGTAGAGAACTTTCGGAGATTAGCCATTTTCTATATACGAACATTTACATTTTTATTTATATAGATATATAGATATATTGTAGATAATCTTAATACGAGTATTTAATTTCTTAGAAATAGTTACCACCTACATACTAACATAACTAGATAACAATATTTACAAATAATTATTTTAATGCTTATTATTTGACACGTACATGCCCCTTCGTTCAGGCTATTTGCATTTCATCACATTCACTCATACCTTGGTCCTCACTGCTAATACTGTAGGTGTACTAGTCAGGCAACATACTATATGATGCTTCGGAAACCTGTACTTATAACGAAAAAATAAGTCAGACTTACTCTCGTAAGTCCCCAGGGCAACGATTAAATTATTGGCGTGGTCCTGTTGGCTTTTATAGAAGAACTTCACTGTCTAAGCGACGATGTGGTGTTGGTGTTGGGGGGTTTCTTCACGCTGTTCGGCGTGGAGTCGGGAACTATGGGTCTCCAGCATTATGACTACTGAAAAATCTGAAGTAAAATATTTTGGGTCATATGCGGGTCAGTTAAGGAACAACAATCTCACGAGTGCGTGTCATAAATTGTTATGATTGGATCTGTGACATGTAGACTGAAAAAGTTACCGGCTGCCATTAGACTCTCAATCCGCGTAACTCTTGTCTGGTTGATTGGAAGAGATTACCGTTTAGCAATAAACTCGTAATTTATATGCTTTACAATGAAGTGTCGAAATAAATATTTGAACAGTACTTCTAACATAGCAATATGAAACGGATAGTAAGATTTGAATACTCCTCATTTTTGACAGTTATTACTGATAAAAGTGATCCTTAAAACTGAATCTACATCATTCATTCATATAGCGCCCCTCAACACATTTGAACTGGTTTTGACATTTTGAAGAGCGTGGCCGGGATACACCACTGTCTTCGGCCCTATTAATCGAGCATTTGGGTTTTAGAACCACTCGCAGTTCGTCATCGCACATGAAGCGAAGATGAAACAATACTCATACATGTCACGCCAGTATTGTTACCAGACGAACTTTTTTGACAAGCTGGGACCTTTTTTTTTTGGTACCATCGGGAATCGAGTTCTAAACCTCCATTGGGTGTTCAGCATCCCACCAACTGAGACCATGGAGGTATGTGTCAAACCAAGGATGTTACTGAATGCAAATTGTTGTAATCGTGTTTGGAGACCTCAGAAGTGATATTACCAAACACTGACCGCCATTCTGTCTGCGTGTCTACAACAGCTGCCCAGCATTGCCGACCGACCGCAGTGGCGTCACATACATCTTTTGACCGTTACACAATACTTCCACTCTTAAAGTTATCGAATTTCCTTGCACCTACCCATAAATTACCGAGAGAAAGATAGGAAAGACAAGAGAAAGACAATTGTATATAAAACTGGAGTTCCAAAAAGACACGATTTCTAGTCATGGATAAACAATTAAGATGAAAAAGAAAAGTTGGATTGTGTTTTTCTCTTGATTGTGTCGATAATATTTTTATTTCATCATTTATTGTACAAAAAGATTAATGACATTATTGTGTTTTATAGTACTACTATATTGGTTTATATGTTAATTTATAAAATACAGACGACTGTTCAACTCATTCAAAGCGTTAGCCTCAAGAGTTTTGCCTCCTCTTGGATGATATTGGCTCTATTAAATATATTCTGAAATGTTAACATTTTTTTAAATCCTTGGGTCGGAAAACTTTGAACCTTACTACGTAATTCTAGAAATATTTCTTTTGACGTAACATTCTTGTTGATATTAAGTGTTTGACACAATCTTGTATTAATATTCAATTTATTAAACACTAAAAAAAAAAGAAAAATGGCAAGACATAATGATGTGTTGGAACCCACCTCGACGTATGAGAGTGATTAGTGGTCCTTCCAAAAGAAGAATAAAAGTAAAATTAATGCTGTGGAGATGTGTGTACTAAGAAAAAAAATGTCGAGTATGATTGTATAAAAGAAGGCGAAATTAATGTATGGATAAAATTCACGTTGTAAGAAGTAAGATGAAGAATGGAGCGTTAAGATAGTTTAGGCATGTGGAGACAATGAATGACTAAGTCAGAAGTGCAAGGTGTGCGTGGAAGATAGATTTTGAAAGAAAGGTAATGGGAGAAGCCCAAATAATAAAATATTGAGCATGGCGAGATACATGCATGTGGAGGAAGCATAAGCTGTAATCTGGCGTAGAAAAGTGTTGAGATACGTTCTTTCTACCTACCCCGCAGGGGATACGGTATGTATGTATGAAGTACTTTTAAAGTATTTTTTCAAAGCATGTTTGAATAAATTTTTTTTGTAAAATAGCTAATTCTTTTTTCTCTTTTTTTTTGCAGGTAATTTACTTCCATTTTTAATGCTGCGTCTAAATCAAAGGTAAGACAAATGGTGAATGTTTCTTAATCCGGTCTCAAGTTTTCCATGTTATTTGTTCCCCTTGGACTGGCGATATTTTTAAACACGAATTTTAATAGATAGAAATAATCAAAGTATCAAAATCAAGTCGCTGTATCGTTAAGTTATTTTCATATTGATAAGTGACACAAAATATATTCATTTAAATCGTAATACGTGACGAATCTTCATCATTCTGAATGTTAATCAACAATGCCGTGAACTTATCAACAATATTTTTAATTCGTAATTATTTTGTTTTTTTTAACGTTTTTACCTTTACATTTAATTTTAACAAAAATACATATTGTTGAAGTAGGCAGAGTAAACAGAGTGTCATACTTTCCAATAATGACATATTTTATTCACCTCCTCCACATCCATACATCTTTTCAAACAGTTCCTTCTATTTATCTTACTCCTTACCTTTTCCAAAATTTCATTAATTTGGTCCTACCAATCTTTTCCCGGTCGTTCTCTACCACGACTCCCACTCGTATTTGCATTTCAAATTTATTTAGTCAGTCTTTCGTTGCCCATTCGTTCAACACGTCCGACCACCTCAATGTGCTATTTTTCACCCTACTTAATATCAGATTTTTGCTATAATTATTTTTTAATGCTGATAAGACTTGATAAATTTATAACTCACATTCACCTTAATAATTACATTTCTTAATGTGGTGTACATCAACACACCATATTTTCTTCTCAGAGCACGCATTTCTACTATTTTTTCATGTCCATGTTTCACTCCCATACATCATTAAAACATGTACCATCATATCGATTTGAAAGATTTAGTATAACATTTTAATATTTTACTCAAAGAAGAAAAAATAGTTTCCAATTTTGGGAACTTCACACATATTTTAGTATTTAATTGTGTTGTTTTAAATTTTGTAGTTGATGTTATTAGATGTGTGGATACAAAAGGTATCCATCTCATATCTTGAATCGTCCAGCATGCCCGGCGCCATGCAATTACACTGAGAATTATAGTATATGTGAAACAAATGAAACCCCATTCGGCATGGCCATAATTTGAATCAAAAGAAAGTCATTCTTGTTTTATATGTTATATGTTTGTATACTCGTACAACACATCTTGCCGGGCTTATTATCATATGGCAATATTTTACAATGAATGAGATATATGTTAAAAGGCCTAAACGGCTTAAAATTCCTTTTTTCTTGGGTACCATCAAGAATATAATCCGAAACCTCCGGGTAAAAGATATGCACCACACCAACTAGGCCACTGAAAAAGAAAAAATGCAGTGTGTCTGACAGGAAAGAAACTAAATGGGGCACTAAAATATATAACTATTGTCGAACCAAACAGTATCTAAAACTGGTTAGTCCACAATAGTATTATAACACCAACATTGATATATATGGGAGAAAAACGTAGATATGAAGAGACAGAAAGTAGCCGAACAAATGCTTGCACTGAGAAAAATACACGGGGTAACAATGAATGACAGAATACTGAATGCACTAATTAGGGATGAATGTGAACTGAAGACTGTTGTATTAAGTATTATGTAGACCACTCTGAGATACAATAGTTTGTAGAACAAATGAATGAAGAAATACTAATATAATTATTATACAGTGCAAACGTGTTTAATTCACGATAGAATAAGACCAAGGAAAATAAATATCTTTGGTTCAAGTGAATTATATTTTGAAAAAAGGAAATATAAAAAGTCCGAATAATCGTCGAAGCGGAACGTACCCCGACAGGAAAACGGCATGCTGGTATGTTTGTATGTATCTGGCACTAAAATAACTTTGTATGCGTTCACATTCACCCCAACATACGGAGATTGTTACCGCTACTGCTGCGCCAACTTGTTTTTTCAACCTTCGAGAGTTTCCTAATGTGTTATCAATTTATCAGCCATCACAATATTTTGACACGGTTCGATTGTTCTCCGAACAATATAGAGTAGGTACTATATTTTAATAGTAAAATACACAATTCGTCGTGCCGGAGAGCAAATAAAAAGATATGTTAGGTGGATGTGAACCCCGCCGCTGTATCTAGATCGGTATCTATTGTATGTGCTGACCGCTTTTCACTTGTTGCATCACAATATTTCACAAATTGCAGACATTGTGAGCTATAAATTATTGTTCAGTGTATAAATACTCGACATTTCAATAACATTTCATCATAATTTTACGATACAAACACAGAAGACGTTTTGACATTTATTTTTCCTTACGATACAGTTTGGATTATGATTATAAAATTTTCAATACTTTATTACAACTTCAATCATAGTTGATATAATAAATCCATTCTGTCGTGTAGCTCATGACTGAGCATCGTGACTCACCTGATAGCCTCTTACGACTCCTCTCTATCTATCCCTGCACTCCGTGGCTCGAAGGGCGGCTGTTAAGGGTAGTCCAGTTGCATCTCTCACTTGGCCAGTCCAACGTATTGGGAATCTTCCTTAATAAATACCATAAAATATGCACGGTCTATATCAGCCGCCTCACTAGACCTATCCATATTCTTAGACAGTAGACTTATACCCGCAAAAATCACATATAAACATATACCTACAAGTGATGCAACAAGTCCGAGCTGCAGCCGCTCGTATAATTTAACAACTCTCAACAAATAAAATATTGGCACAATTTCATTGAAACACCCAAAAGCTAGACATATTTAAATTAAATCCAATCTGTCGAAATGTTTTAAGAATATCGGTGTTATTGTCGTTGCGCCGAGACCCACTAAAAAAACTAACCACTTGAAATTATCCTATGTATTTAATTCGTATTCATTTGAAAACAAAAGATTGAGAAATTGAACATTTGAAAAAGTCCTTTTCAATTTCTTGAATATCGGTATCCTTTCATGTTTATCAAATTTACATTGTTATGTTAATCAGCATTTTAAATTCTGTCTTTCAATTTTTTGAATAAAAAATAATTTGTTTCTGCGTTTACAGTTTTTTTCAGCTTCAAATTGTTTATTTCATTCGTTGATTGTTTCCCTCACATATCTGTTTTATTATATGTTTTATTATATGTTATTCTCACTTCCAACATATTGTGATGTTTCTGGATATTAAAGTCTTTTAGTAAATGCGAAGGTATTCTAATATCCTAATTGGCGTAAGTTAATAATGATCTCTTGATTACAATATTTATAATAATTATACGTAGAAATCGACGAATTAACTCGTAAATTACGAAAATATTTGATATAAACAATCATGTGAATGAATATATTTGACATAAACACAAAGTGTATCGAGTTTTAAGAACTGTTACTTGCGTAACAAACACACTTGAACATGAACAATTGCATTATTGATAAAATTTCTCTTTCAGTTTATAAAATAAGTAACAATTATTTTATTGACTCGGTCAACCGGTTTCTAGTCCTCATGATTTACATGGTCAGTAAAATTAAAACTTTGTTATTAAAATAAAATTATTTTTGTACTCAATATAACTGATAAAAAACAAAGCAATATTGAAAAATAAGAATATCGCCTTCGGGAGATACCACTCAGAAAAATCGGCGTTGATGGAAAACCGGCGACGTAGCTCGCGAATCGGCCGCACCACGATCCATGCGACTCGCGGCGCCGCGCCTCGCGCCCTCGCCCTTCGCTCAGTCGGTCGCCGGCCGCCACTTGCAGTGCATTGCTGTATCGTCTCGATTCTTTCGCTCGCGCGTCTAACACAACCAACCACATCGTACTTTTTCGATTTACTTCGGTAGAATTTTGCGATAAGAAAACTGGTGTTTTTCGATGTTATCGTGTTATTAACGTTTTTTTCAAGTGTGAAAGAGTTGCATTCTGTGTAAAAAGAAATATAATATAACTATCATTATTGTATCTGTAAGTAGCATTAACGCGAATCATTCACCCTCTTGACATCTTAATTTGTTTTACCCGCCCAGTGAAATATGCACGTTATTTATTATATTAGATATTTTCTTTAGAATTCAGTGTTAATAAGTCGATATCTTATTCATCACGCTTTTTGGTTGACTTTGATCAAAACATACAAATCAATACTTACAAAAAATACCCCAACTAAAAAGTTGTCAGTTGGTGGGTTACTTTCACATTAGAAATAAAATGATAATGAAATTAGATCATATATTTTGACAAGTATATTTTTATATAGTTAGCTTCTCATTTATATTATAAAATAGATGATTCATAGATATTAATAATTATAAAAAAAAAATATTACATGTATATCATATAACGAAATAAAAAAGATCTTTTTATATATATTGTGTCATAATACAAGTGGACTCTAATATAAATTTTATTTTGAAGTGTTTTGAGTTATTTTGGGATGTGAATGTCGATCTATTCTTTATTTGCTTTTATTCTTATCTAAAGTAACTAATGAAAAACATCCGCTTTGGCCGTTTATTTCTTCTGATGTCTATTTATTTCTTCAAGTGGTAAATATTTCCTAGCGTGATCAACATTTTTTTTTGGTTTCTTTTATAAATAACGCAGTTGCTTTCTATCAAGTTGCATTTACTAGTTTGTTTGTAAATTGTCAAAAATCAATCATTGTCAAGTGTATGAAAAATTGTAAATTTATAAAACGACTGTGACATAAACGTTTAATAATATTATTTACGATACCCATTAATTTATTCATTCCACAAACGAAACTTGAAAATCCGCAGCGGTGTGATAATTTACGACGCCGTACATCATCATCCGCTTTGCAGGGGAACTGTTGGCCGATCCTCGGGACTGTCGGTACTCGCACGGGGTGCCGGGTACCGCTACAGGTGTTTTGTTCTTAATTAGCGGTTGAATTGAGTTGTGCCCACAGTGCCATGGTTAAGTGATAAATTACAAAGTAATAGTGTTGTGTGGCGAGTGACAGCGACAGGGCAAGTCGAGAGAGCTGAGAGCGTCGGCACCTGCCACACTGTGATAACTGGCCCCTGCACTCGCCCCTACCCGGAGCGCAGAGGAGCTCGACAGGTCTCCGGAACATTGTGCTCGTTACACTGCACACACCGGTACACTTCATTATCCACGCGGGCGTTGAAGCGCGACTGTTCGCTTGACGCTCTTCTACACAGGTAGCCCTCCCTTTGTTTGTACCCTTCCGAACTCATTGTCTCCTGGACGTAATTGTTCACTGTTCCATCCCGCATGTGTCATCGGCCAGCATCATCACGCCATTCATTACGAGTGGTCTTCCGAGCATTAAAAATATATGTTAATATTGTAATGATTTTTTGCATTGTATTCAAGAGTACAAGTCATTATTACTATACGAGTATGTAGTGATAGACAATTAAAACTCTTACTTTTCCTCTATGAAAAAAAGTAGGTCAATTTGTTAAATTCAAAGATATTCTTTTTGGTTTTAAATACTTTTATTATTTTTGGACCAATCTGACACTAATTTTTCCCAATCATAAAATTTTCAACTTTTAGGAAACGTGTTTTAGTTCAACCATTCATTCCAACACCATCGAAGTTAATATTTGACGTTCTTTTGCAGTGTATGTTTTGAATAATAAGAACAAATACTTATTCAATAGTGAAACGCTAGCGGCACGAATTCTGCCCATCTATTTATTATACGGCCTGTAGTATATCATTTGCGGAGGACAAATAGCAGCTTGTCTACCCTATTTTTTATCGTTCACGCTATTTTTCCGTTAAATCAGTCATTGTGTCTTCAACCGTTCCGAAACTTTGATCCGAGGAAAGTACCGAAACGTACCACAGTTATCATTAGCTATCACTCATTTACTTCGCCATCCGAAACTTTGAAACAACGGTTGTTTTTATTTTAACAAAGCAGTGCTTTGTTTGAAAACCGTAAATTGCTATGTCGGTTTGCCGCTTTTTCTATTAATTCGACACGGTTATACGGGTATAACCACGAAACTGTTTCGTCAATTGACTGTAGCTTTCGCTCTAACTACAAGAAAATGAGCCACTTCCTACGTCGTTTTTCAATCTGATTGTTTTATTATAATTTGTCTTCTCAAAACAAACCGAACAGAACATTAAAGAAACAATGTAACGTATCGCACAATTTGAAGACTTAAAGAAATGCATAAAACACAAATAAATTATTGATAAAATATACATACTTTGTATATTTAAATTTTAAAATGTAAAGATGTATTTCAAGACCATTTTTCCAAAATTGCCCCCGTATGTGTTAATACGATCAGTGTATCGTTATCCTAATAGATTAATTAGATAGACATACGAGTAAGTTGAGTCGGCATATCATTAATATCGGCTGAATTCTTGAGGTTGCTTTCAATCTACGGTACTGAAACGCTGAATACGCTGTATTCATGTTGTTTTAACATTAAAAAAACAAGGATTTTTATAACAAAGTCAAATCAATGTTTTCAGAAAATAAATTGTTATTCTAGATTCTGTTTTCTATTCTTATTCAATGACGCTGCCTTATCGACCCGTAGTCTCCCTAATTTTTCACTTCCACACATCTGCAACTGTCTTTCAATTTGCGATACCCAATAGTTCCAACGCATCGCCTTAAACGCTGTCTTCCCGATGAAGTCTCCCTACTTTCTCTGTTCTTCCGAGTGTCCCGAAAGAATCCTTTTGGGTCCTTTGTTTCCTGCATCCTCTGGATATGGTCAGTCTACCTGAGGAAAGTCTGAGTGAGAGTCTAAGATATATTGTAGAATTCTTTATTTTATTTATCTCTCCAGACGTCTCCATTCAAAACTGATACATATTCGTCATAAGACCCGTTTCAAAACTTGTCTAAATTTTCAGTTTATTAGAAATTTCCAAAATTTTGATATTACACGTATGTCGGTTACGGGGTATCGTTTTTTCACGATGAGTATGATGAAATTTGAATACTATTCCTACAAAAACTTTCGATAGGAGATCACTGGCTGTAAATTCATAAAGCCTGTATCGTAAACGTGTACTTTATGGGTATGTCTGCGATTAAAATACAACATGCCGTGCTCAATACCAGGGCGAGTGGAATAAAACGTTCTCTTGTAAATATGACATCTTGGTTTTGTGTGCCACCTTTGATAACAATAAAACCAACGTTTATGTATACCGATGACCTTTTTTGGTCGACCTGGATAATGCGAGCGCGCCACTTTATTCCATTAACGCTTCGTTTCATACTTCATAACATTTAAACTCTATCGCTCCGAAGGCATCATACAGTTAACGCTGCTTCGTTCCACAGTGCCAATGCTTCAAGTATCCTCACCTTAAATATATTTTTAAAGTTGGTCTCTATTTGTTTCGTATTTTATTATACTTTAGTTGTACACAGTACAGCCTGGCAGTTTTATTAACATGGAGCAATATCTTTCAACCAAACAGAAAGGTTAAAACAAACCTTAAGTTAAATTCTGACTGGAACCCTTTTTAAAAAAATTGCGTACTAACGGGAATCAAACCTGAAACACCCGAGTAAGATGATAGGTGCCTTAACAGCTAAGTCACGAATGTCATCATAGAATTGAATATGGGAATACAATAGGTCAAATTTAAAATATAATGCAAAACAACTTTTGCTGCTAAAATTTTATCTTGGTTTTAATTTGTTTGTGTGAGAACTATCCATGTTCCCAAATAAAAATACGAAATTTCTTTATCGAGTATATCAACTGATATCTTTCCGTTTTATTAAATTACTACTTACGACCCTAGCCGCCAGATTGCTTAGTAAGCACGCTTACCACTGGATCATTGACTGACGTCGACCTTGTTATGTACCACCTAATCATGTATCACTTAATCCTGTATAGCGATAACTCGCACCATACTAACATATAATCCTTGTTATTTGATTTGTCGAAAAACCTTTTTGTGTTAGGTATTGGGGAGTACTTGCGTAAATATGGCTATTCAAAATATTATCTCAAAAGTAGTTTATAAGAAAGTCTTCCAAATAATCTTACATGCACGTTTGATGGGAGATCGTATTTGACTTCATTTGACTGAAATCTTACCGTGTATATGAAAGGTTAGAATGGTACTAAACATTAGCATTTTAGCGCGTCTGCCTGAGGTACGAGTATGTACGTGCCACAGTATTGTTACAAGAGTTTCCGGTTCACGCCTGCCGCTGTCCGTCCGGCCGCGACGCACCATATCGTATTGTACCGCGCGCTTCACACTGTACAGTGCACAGGTGTTGCCCCACAAGGGCCCGGACCCGGACCCATTGTTCCTTCCATGGGAATGTGTCTTATCATTTCGTCAAGTATGATTGCTTTCCGTCGGTTTAATTATGATGGGGATTCCATTTACAATATTGTATATTTTTTAAGTAGGAAAACCAATTTAGAAAAGGGGCCTCGAGATGGATAATTCAAAAGGTATAAGTTGTCAATTGGGCATAACATAAGGGATTTATTGTTTTCGTGCCGTATTTGATTGGAATAGGTAGAATCCGTCATAAAGCAAAAGAAACCATTTTATATCAATCCATACATTTTCTGGCTTATTTATTGCCTCTTTTTTACCACAAGAGACGAATAAAGTTACCAACACATAATATAATATTAAATCGTGTTATATCCTAAATCGTTGCATAAAATAAAAATTGAAATATAATAAACAAATAAATGTTTTTTTTACATGTTTTAGTTCAATGACTTGTGAGATAGTGAAACAAAACGTATTATTGTAAAATATAATTGTTTTCATATGTTAAATCATTTGTAATAAACCTCTGTTTATTTTTTATTTGCAAAACCACTTGAATGTTTAACTAAAACAGTAATCTGACACCAAACTTAACTGCTTTATATAATTACAAACAAAAATATGTATATAAATCTTGCACGTATTTTAATTAATGATTTTTATCTTCAAAAACATAACATATGCCATTTCACACAATTTTATGAACTTATTTTCAACATCATTGTTCTCGAACATGCCCTGCCCTCTCTTGCAGTGCAGTATGCAGAAAATCATTGCTATTTTTGCTGGTGCCAAAGTTGCGTGCTTTAATAAATATAAAACTTTCGTTTGAATATGTGTTATTTTCAAATAATACCTTTAACCATATTCATTTGAATAATTACTATGAGTCGATACTTTGGTGTCCACTTTCAATATAGATTTTTTCAATGTTTTTTTTTTTATTATTTTATCATACTACGAGTATTTAATTATCCATATAGCATTTAAATTTATTAAAATGTCTTATTTAATTAATAAGTGAATAACTTACTTTGTTCAATTCCCGGCTAAGTTTAAATTTAGTTCGATTAAATCACTATTTAGATGTTTTGGCTTACTAAATGGTCATACACATATTATTTTGTTAATAATAATCGAAGGATATTGTATATTCAATCAAAACAAAATATATCCATATATGGTATATTATATTGTCCCAGTTAAGATTATTTTATTTTTATATAAATTATAGTTACCTTCATCATTAAGAATTTAAACATCATGTCAACTCTACTATTTCAAAATGATATATTTCTTCATACCTATGCCGTGAATCAGCAACTGTAATAGAATATCAACTGGATTCGGCTCAAGTTCATCATGTAACAGTTTTCTGTAACAAAAAAGCTTGCGAGTCACACAACACATCGGTCGCATTATTTTAGTGTTATTCCTCTATGACTAAGATTATAAGTCAGGTGTTCCAGTTTATGAGGTCGCACGGCCAAGAAGTGTCGCATAATGAATGACTCAGAAATATAGCTTCGCAAATCTCGTTCAACATATTATAAAAATATAGAGTCGTTCATCAATCCATGGAGCATTAACGTTGTATTTCATTACGATTCTCATTTAAATATATGTATGACAAAAATTAAACAGCTTACATTCTTTACGGTTTTAAATTCAAATACATTCTAGTATGTTATGTTAACCGATTTTACAATTCGTGTCTCGGTCTACGAACACGTTTGTTTGCTAACGGTGTGTATCCGGTGCCTTCTTTTGCTATGCCTCAGTGTTGCCCAGCAGTCCATATTCAAATTGCTCCTTGCATAGTCATAACCAACGATAACACCGTGCCTGCCTGCTTTCAGGATTTTTTTATAATTATAATACGAGCATTTAAGTAGCAAATGTACAGTTAAAATAACTTTCGATTTAACAATGCCATGTATAAATATACAATAGAAAAACATAAGTTAATAATAATCCTTTATTTGAAGGTGTTTAAACTAAACATTTGCGGAACTCAGCTTTAAAAACATTTGTTTTTTCGCTATTGATAATGCTTTGATTACTACAAACTACAATTTATTTATAATTTAACATCTTTTTGTCTAATAATTTGGAAATTTATATCTTAATAAACTTAAAAGGGTTTCGGGCCAGTCTTGAACAACATAATAAAAACTGAACTTTTCTCCTTAACATATATCGTTGATTAATTCACAAATTAATTTTTTTGATAAAAAAATCTTTAAACTTGTCAAATCTTTAAACTTTAAACTAAAAGTCAAATTGTTTACATAATCATTATGCATGTTTTTTCTTCCTTTTTGTCAATGGCAAAAATCATACGTATATATGATAGATTGGCTTATTAAATATACGTTTCAAACTGCGCTACAATTTCAAAATGTACAAAAATTTTAATTTAACTAATAAGTGAAACAATTACTACACTTTTATAATGTCTCATTTGGTTATTTTGTTTCTCAACGGTTTTTTTTCGCGTGTCTTAAGAAATCGTTCACGTTGTCGCCCAGTTTCTGCGAGGTCTTGTGACATTCGTTAAATCGATCTAGTCCCGTCTCTCATTGAAGATATCGAGTTACCCATTTTGTCGAGAGCGTGTCCCCGCAGTCAACACGCGACAGTAATGAATATCTGAATTAAGCAACTTGCTCCGGCTGATTAGATCTATTTGCCTACATACAAGGTCGCATTAGAGCTAATTCGCAGCCGTGCCCATTAGCCGCGACTATAGGCATACGGTTCACCAGTGGCCAGTGTTCAGTGCGTAGACAGATATGTAGCTCCAGGCTTTGTGCGGCTGCTGAGATATATAGTAGTCGTGCTTATCCACGAGATAATCGAAGAAGAAACAGCTGAAATTTCACATCCTTTGTACAATAGATAAATGTATTGAGAAGCAGAATGATAATATGAATCCTCTTCCTGTATTTAGAATAATGTTTAACCTTAATTAATTTATTTCTTTGTAATTTGTTTTCATAAAAAAAAACCTAACTAACGAAAGAATCGAATAAGAAAAATTTCATATTCTAAGTTAACACCAAATAAAATTACAATTTAGAAGTAAGTTAGGTCATTTTTCACTTCCAGGCGTTTCTGACAACCGCTTTTAGCGTCATCCCGCATTAAACGATTCAAATTTACCCTCTTATAACCTAACAACTGTCATTGCCATTTTTTGAGCTATTGTAAATTTTAGGAGGCCGCCTTAATGTTTTTCATACAAATATCTATATGTTTTTGTTAAGTTGAATAAGTTGCAATTCCAGGCTGCATGAACACTGCAGTCTATTTGCTGAGTAAAAGGTGTTCTTTTCTCGGCAAAATAAGTTATAAACCATCGATTTATTTCCTTTGTCTAAAATTCGGGGAGCCATAGCCCGAATGAGGAACCACAATAAATCATGCGCGCTTTCAAGGACTGCTAAACCCGAATTCATTGTCTGGCCTTAATTCTAAATACTAATTTCTAACCTTAACATTTCGTGATTTATATTCAGTGTCGCACATCATTCGATCCAAACTTTAAGGTGAGGTAATGATACCACGCGATTCCCGTATGTAAGGAAGCTACGGCAAATATGTATGAAATTAACTTTAAATCATCATTTCTTGAGTTGAAAAATAATGAAGATTTAGTATTTAATGTTTAAGTCGGACTATGACTTCGGGCCGTAGAGGTCCATGCCATCTGCCAAATACCTTCACATGTACCTAGTCTAGAAAATTTTCCCGATCGAACTATGTTTTTGGGAATTTATCATTTAATTTCATATCGCGCAGTTACAAGATTGAAATTGCCAATTTCTAAAAATTGTCTTTGAAACATTTCATTCTCGTTTTTTTTAGTGTCGACCTGTTTTCTCTCAACTACCGCGAACTGTGACGGGTCGACACGTATTCCGCGCCACTCAGTTGCGGCTCGATAAAATTGAATATTATATCGGGCAATATGCCGTGAGCCCCGGCAGTTGGCTGCCTCTAATGGCGTCATAATCTGGTCAAGAAGCCGTCTTCCCGCGGGCATCTTCCTCGATTACTCATGCAGACACTTGACTTGGTGCTCAGTACCCAGTACTTTTACACTGAACTGAAGCTGCCTTCTAAGTAGCTGTTATAACAACAAGTATGGCTTTCTGTCTGGTTTAGTTTATTTTATTTTATTTTGTCTGAGAATTGTAATTATTTTGTTTTGAAAAAATGTTAACAAACAAGAGTAGATTCACAATTGAATGAAATTTTGTTTTAGATTGTAAAATAAACTAATTCTATTCGTGGAATATCTAGAAAAGATTTTAAAGAAATAGTTTATTGCATTATTGTATGTACAGTACAACTGTTAAATACAGTACACTTGCGTTATATACAATACAACTAGGCGTGTTTATTTTCATGTGCTAATATCTTCCAACCAACCAGAAATAAGGAAAAGATGCCTTCATTATAAACCAGATTGGAACCATTTAACATAAATTGGGTTCCAACGGGGATCAAACCCGCAATTCCCAGGCTAGAAGGCAGGTGTCTTACTAACTAAGCCACGTAAATCGTAGAAGATTATTTAATATTAGTTCGGTTTATTTTTTTAGGAATTATCCAGTTCCCATACTTCAGCATTCTCTTATTTAAAGATAAGGATTACCAAGCTAACTACTTTAGCTATCAGATATGTAAAATATAATAATTTCAATGCGTTTTCAAAAGTCCTAATAAATAGAAAAATAAAACGGATTGAACTATATAAATATGATATGGTATATATTTATTGCTTTGAACTGATATGAAATTTATATCTGGACACATACCTACTGTGTGTACGATTATTCAAACAAAATTTTCATTGCATTCAATAACAAGGGTCGTTTTGTTTCGTGTCCACGGTGAATACTTGAGCAGACGTAAAGCAAGATACGGTGCGTATCGTTAGTGACAATTGTATATATTTATGTCTTAATTTATTGAATCGCGAATGAATAGCGATGCATTTAAAATAAAGCCTCTATTGCATTGAATTCGCTTAACAGCGATGAATTACGCGCAATCTACTTGCATAACTTAAGCCACATTGCGATTTATCGTTCCTTTTAGCCCTCGAGTTTGATCATAATTACTTCAGCAAAAGTCTTTCTGAATCAAATTCATCGGTTGAATTTAACAGATATTAATACGGATACTATTATATGTCAGACTTTATCTCTTAATCTGACATGTCACGTTATATGGCTCTAACGAACCTAATACAGTACTGAGCTACCAGTTTTGTTTAATAGTAATGTATTATGATGTATTTGTTATAAATAAAGCACGAAGCGATTAGACAAGATGCCAAATAACTTTATTCCGAGTCATAAACGCTACCGCGAGCCGCTTTTCTTAACACTTGACAAATACTCTTTTAAGGTTTGATTTATTTATATTCTGTTTTTTGCTCGATAAGTTTAAACAAAATTTGCTCTCAAAATTAACACGTCGGTTTTGACAGTGAAGCCGCGATAACAAACTGACGTTTTTTTTTCAATATTGTAACATTTGTTAGCATTCAATAATCCAAACTATTGTTTTACATTTTTGTCGGCGGTAAGATATGGAACTTGATTCCGCTTAAACGAAAAATCATCGACTCGATCTAAGCAATGGTTTTGAAGATATAAATCAAGAAGAGCTGACAGATTGTGTCGATTCTTATTGAATATAAAATAATGTTCAACTTTTAACGATTATAATTTTTTCTTCTGTTTTATACAAAACATTATTTTTAAACAATCATAGTTTCAGTTAGAAATATAAGTCATCAGGCCGTGCTCTTAAACACTGGTGTAATAATGCAAACACAAGATGCACCATATTCAATTGCATGGAACAAACATATAGACATCTGACAACAAATATGCACCTTAGTGAAACATCCCATAGCGTAAAAATTAGACTTATTTAAAAAAACACGTGGTTTTCTTTGATTATTGACGGGTCCATTGAAATTCCTCGCAAATGCATTATCTGATACTTGTGAAGAGTACCAAAATATTTACTCTCGTTTATCTGAGATCGCATTAACACATGGCGGCTAGTGCGTTTTGCAACAGCGGTCGAGAGATCATTTCAATATTGTTTTGGCCGATCTTTTCGCCTGCCGATCTGCGATGAGGCTAAACACATGCCGTTTTGTATTGCGAATGGCCGGTGTTGTACTTATCTGTCAGTTCGCGTAATTAATTAAGTGGTCGAGTGAAATGGAAGTTGTATAAAAACGTATAAACTATTGTACTACTTTTGTTGATACCAGATAACAAGTTTTTTTTCTTAAACTGTTACTCTAATTAGATTTATTATACGAAGCAAATCACCAGCACAGATTTGTCTTGTTTATTTCAGTATGGAACTCTCTTCCGTATTATGTTTATACACACTTTCGTGTAGAACTAATTTTAATATTCATTCCTGAGATATATCATATATGATACTCTTATATGTATGTGATAAGACAGGTGATGAATCATGGTACTACAGCGTGATAATTCGGAGACCCTGGATTGAAGGATGGAACCGAGGTAGACGGACAATATTTTGGGTGAGGCAGGAAAATGTTGGGTACTTGAGGCGGCAGAATACTCGTATGGCTATGTTTACTATTGTACCGAGAAAGAGTGAAAAATATGATTGTTGGCTAAATGTCGTTTTATGATAATTAATTGACGATTTATGTATGCATATTTAAAATATTTCAATTGATATAAGCGATGTTTTAATGCATTATTGTTTATAATGATCTAAAAAGTTGAAATTGAGTATAATCGATTCGTTTTGATATTACATATGCTATGTACTAGTATAGTCAGTACTTTATCACCTAACATCTTAACCTGTCTGATTCATGAATCAGGCAGGTTAAAATGTTAAGTGTTAGGTTATGGTAGATCTTGTCAGTAAGCTCGTTTAAATAAAATAAACATTATAATACTAACTAAGAATATTATTGTTATCTTTAATAAATATTATTTTTTCTTAAATGTATATGTTGTCCATTACAATAATATTATTCACTATTCGATTCGAATGATATAACTAAAAGCCGTTAACAACTAAGCGCACTCTTTGATCAATTTTAATAATATCGAAAATACATTAACTGTTTTTATTATTTTTCATGGTTCATCGAATTTTAAAATACTTTTTAAATAAATGCCTCCGTTAATAAGCTTTTCCATAAACAATAAAAGTTTTAATGCACTTTTATATACAATATGTGTATATTATCATGTGAAAATGACAAGCAGTACCTTTAATTTTTTTTAAATGCTTTGAATATTATAGTATAATACAATATTTTTACATCAAATACTACTTTGAATAAATATTAACCATTTAAAAAACACGTAATTGAATGACTGTTACGTCAGTTATCAAATCAAGTAACTTTATTTAAATGTATATATTAAAAAACAATTCATCCCACATTTTACATTTTTTGAAGTTAGTGAGGAAAGGTATCGATGCTTGGAATAGACTTGTATGAAATGGGGAAAAATAATCAAATACATATTTTATTGCCATTTTGCACATTCAGGATTGAAGGAAGCTTATTTCAATCATAAAGTAACATATATTTTGTGGGTTGGGCCCTTTTCACATATATACTTGCCATATATGTACAAACGAAACACAACCCTCATTTAGCCTGTTCTGAGATAATTGAGGAAACATCTCGCAAATATGGGCTTTTTCGGAACCAAAAGTTTAGACGGAATTTAACAACGTGATCCCTATTTAACTTGCTTGATAGTTATGCAAATAATTAATGAAAATATGCTTTTTTAATATTTCAAATAAAAGAAAAAAATATTTTTTGTGGGTTAGATCCTTTTTGCAAATAAAAGTCCATATATACGACAATTTTATTGTTTTCTTTGTCTTTCCCATACAAACATGTTTATTACCGAGACATCCTTGGACAAGAAAGTATTTTATTAATATATTCTTCATAAAGCGCCAATTGAATAATTAGGCATTCTCGAATACCAAACTGTGTTGTAATATTTTTATTACGCATCATTTGATTCGCATTGTATTTTCAAATGATGACGACGCCAAACGATACGAAATGAGCAATACTGTATCTAATATCCAGTTAACTTAAGTCTCATAAGGTATCCGACCGAATTAAGGTTATTCTGCGCACCCCTCCCCCATCCGCCCTTCCCAGACTAACTACATTAATTCGATGTTTATGTTACTTTTCACCCCTTCACTTAGCAATGGTTTCATTCTTAGGTTAACTGAAGTATAGTTCTACAAATAATTGAATTTGACCACATTACGATTCACACAACAGGAAGAAATTGAAGACTCAAAAGTGGATATTATTATCAGCAGGAAACGAGAATTTGAATCAATATATTCAAATATTTGTTTACGACACTTTTATTGTACATATAAGAACTTGAAAGTTTATTTTCACGTGGCAATCTCTACCACCCAACCTGAATATTACAAAAATAAACGTCAAGAGCTGAGCTAGGTTCAGACAAAAGATTATACATGCAAAAAAATAAAAAGGAAACCAAAAAGTCATAAATGTTCGGGAAAGGAAAAATATTGGTAAAGGAAAATAAATGAAAATTGGGAACAACACATAATTGAAGCGAGATATATGTGTAATGTGTTTTGAGATGCTTTTTGAAGCAAGCCAACGGGAGTGCGAGTCTTACGGGAACGATTAGTTGGTTCTTAAGTGTGACAGCATTGACAGTAAATAACTGCGTAAAAAAGTAAGAACGGTGTATTTGTATTTTGTACGTCGAAAATTAGTACTTTTCATCATATGCTATGTATTTTTAAAGATAGACTAAAGAATAACGAACGACTATGAATTTAGTATATAAAACAAACTACCATCCATTCTGTCTTGTAGCTCATGTCTTGATCATCGTGACTTCCATGAGAGCCCTTGACGAATCCTCTTCATCCATCCCTGCACTCCGCAGTTCGAAGAGGTCAGTCTAGCACATTAGGGCTCTTCCTTTCGTGTGTCTTTCTTCCATGCTTCCAGAGGCAAAAAGCCTCTACAAACTGTCTTCTTGGCTACGAAGCAACGTGCCCAAAAATCGGATGGTAGATCGACAATCTTTCGGCGGCTCTGTTATTCGAGAACGGAAGTAGTGATGTTTCTACTCTTCCATGTTTTTTCTAGCTTTGACGTCGTATTTTTCACCATTCCAGTTCGTATTTTCACCCCTGTCCCGCATTTTCTATTGTTGGTAATACTGTAACCTAAGTTAACAAGGTCAAGAACCATTTCCAAACCTTGATTTACATTAATTGGTGGCATTTTGTTTCTGTCGTCTATTATCGTCAACTTCGTCACTTTTTAACCTATTTATTTCCAAGCCTGCTGTCGTATTCCACCTTTTGAAGAAACGTTACTTTTTCTACTGATGTTGCTATCAAAGTCGTGTTATCTTCATATCTCAAATGTAAGGGCTTTCTTTCATCAATAGCTTTCAACAACCCCGCCGTACCAGTTTTCTCCTCATAATATACTCGTATTCTCCATCAAGTTAAACAAATTAGGAGAGCGATTGCAACCTCGCCATACACCCTTTTGCAATTTAAACTGTTTGGATTTGATACTGTTGACTAACTGTAGCAGAACTATATTGGTAACGTGACTTGATAAGGTTGACAAGGTGTATTGGTATTCCCATTTCTAGAAGAACGTGCCACAAATTCTCCCATTTTACGGATAGCTAAACAAGTCTTAAGTGAAAATTAGGCTGAATCCCTGACTTAAGAATCTGAATACCAGCGGGAATTAAATCGTCAACCTCCAGATTGGATGACATACGTCTCCAGATTGGATGACATACGACTAGGCCAGGGAGGTTATCGGTTGTATCTTTACATTTCTCTTGTTAATTTTACTAGTGACTTCGACTCATTCTTAATTTTATATGCATAATTGTTAAAATAATTTTTCTCTGTGTTAATTTTTAAGTCTTACCAACTCGTATTTCCAAGCAGTTTAATATATGGCTGAAGTAGTCCGAATATTGTCGATTACTTATTCGGCTCATGTCTCCGTGGCGAAGGTTGCCCTGCCCGTGCTCGTCTTGCGTCTCGAGCACGGCCCGTAGATGTGTGCCAATCCTGTTTAACATTTAAATGGTCACCATGTTACCGGGAGCTGTGCGCTGCGAATGCCCTCACGTACTCGTGCCGGGTGACGCGTGAGGAAGTCCCCAGAAAGGAGAGCCCAGTTCCATTTGTAGACATATATTTGCACAAAAAAACAGTTGCCAATATAGAATAATTACACTCTTTGGAAACGAAGGCATTTTGTGAAATTATTCATCGATGTTTTGTTGATTTTATTGTTTATATGGCGCGGTCGTTGTGTATTACCAATATAGTATATTGATTTCCTTAAAAGTTATGTTTCTAAGAAAACGCTTCTCAACATATAAATGCGTTCCTTCATGTTTTATTTTGTTTCTTCGTGTGCCATGTCTAGCCCTCCTGACGTTAGCGATCACTCTTGATAAAATATTTATGTCTTCGGCGGCACGAAACAGCTCCTCAACTGTCCGGATACCTATCCATTCGCGAATGTGGCGTAACTAATAATAGTTGTTTTTTATTGATTCCGCGTCGACTTTCGATTTTGCCCATCAATATCAATTTAAGAAGGTTTTATTTTTCTCCTCCCAATGTATGACTCAGATAGGCAATCTTGCACCATTTTATGATATTTAAGAGCTTCCGCTCGGCGTACCTTGGCGTTTGAGATACGATGTTAACATTAAATTGTGAGCATTTTTCGACGAATCCACATTTCGAATGTTTCTAGCTAATTAAACATGGCTTCATAGCCCATGTCGTAACACCGTAAAGTAGAAAATACTATATACGAGGTATATCCAGAAAGTACGTGTACTGAATTTTTGTAGGTTACAATTTTTTTTATTTAAACAAAAAAGTTACGTGGTTACCGTAGTACATATGTAAGCTATTTTTCGACATAGTCGCCATTCCTCTCAATACAGGTGGTGAAGCGGGGTATCAACTTTTTGATGCCTTCCTCGAAGTAGTTTCCCGCCAACCCCTCCGTCCACTTCTCCACCTCCTCCTTTAGCTCCTCATCGGTTGAAAACCTTTTTCCACCCATGTACAGCTTATGGGAAGTAAAGAGATTGTAATCTGAAGGTGCTAGGTCAGGGGAATGCGCGGGATGGTTCAGGACATCCCATTTTAACGAGGCGAGCAGTTCCTTCGTGGCGTTGGCCGTGTGTGATCTGGCATTGTCATGCAGCAGGCAGACTCCCTTTGTCAGCATGCCTCTCCTCTTGTTCTGAATCGCCCTCCGCAATTTTTTTAGGGTCTCACAGTATCTTGCAGAGTTGATGGTCTCCCCTTGAGGCATATATTCAATTAAAATTATGCCTTGACAGTCCCAAAACACGGATGCCATGATTTTCTTGGCTGAAATTGTGGTTTTGAACTTTTTGGCGGAGGGTGAAGAGGTGTGACGCCACTGTTGAGACTGGCTTTTGGTTTCAGACGTGTAGTGTGCAACCCAAGTTTCATATCCAGTAACGATGGAGCGGAGAAATTCATCTCCATGGAGTTTGCAGCGCCTCAAAAACTCTTGCCTTTTTAAAAAAAAATCCCACTTGGCGGGAGATTAGGTTGACATTTTTCACAAAACGTGTTGTCGCGTCGACACTTCTCAACGTACTGACCTCGAACTGGTCTCGTTGCAGAGGGGAAGGGTCAGGCTACACGGAAGTGTAGCCAACATGTCGAAAATAAAATCCATCCGGTCGTGAGAGCCTCAGTACACTTACTTTCTGGATACGCCTCGTATAATATAAATAACACTTAACCATGCGTTGACGTAATTTTAGATTCTAGTTATAATTGAAGAAAACTGATCTCATTTTAAGTAATCCTGATTTTATTTGAATACATTTAGATTCAATTTATTTTAATTAAATGATTTATTTTTAATTAAATAAATAAATTGACGGTAAATTGAATTACGGCTGTCTTATAATAAATCTAAGATTTTAATAAAATGGTTTTCTTTTTTATTAAACGTGAATATAAGCGGAAATATTTTATAATCAATATTTTATTAAATCTCCATAAAAAGCCAAAATAAATTTTATTTGGTTTTATAAATAGTTATGTTTCATTTGAGAACATCAACCGATATCTTACGTTTTGTTTTATATCAGACTGAATTAAAACATCTTGAATTTTATAACACTAGATTTTTCATATTAATCTCTGTATCACGATTTCACGACTCAAAAAAATATCAGCCTTCTATTTATAAGTTCAACACAAGCACGTTGCACATTTATATTGTAAACATGGATTGTTTATTAGCTAACCCAGTTCACTGCTCTTCTTTTTTATGTCGTCCTTTACTGTACATGCAGTGAGACTCTAGAACCAGTTGCAAACCAATTTTAGACTCGCACCGTCTTTGGCATGCTTTGAGAAGTGACTAAAAAACTCTTAATTTAAATTCAGTAATATAACGTGTTTCATTCCTAATTTTTTTTTCCTTTTCACTATCCCTTCCTTTCCCTTTGATTGATGATATCTCACTTTTATTTTCATTATGTATATTGTTCATAAATTTGGAAAGGTGAATAATCATTTGAATATTTTTTGCGACCATGTAACTTCCTCGATTTACTTTTTCTGATTGGTTGGAAGAGAATGCCACCTGGCAATAATCCCGCCTAATTGTTTTACAATGCGTGTCAAACAATAAAATAAAATGAATTGCATTATGTTTTCTACGTGGAGGACAATATATTACGGGAACGGTTTTGAATGTTTGGGAAAATATGATAACATAATATGTGATAGAATAGGAATGATTACATAAGAAAATAATGTGGATTTAAATAAGACGCAGCATTTAAGACAAAGAAAGGAGCTTAGAGATATAAAGATTTTCGAAAATGATCTATACCAGTAGCACAGAACGTGCGGGAGGGAAGTTTGAGAAAACAAAGTGAAAAAACGTGGCACGTTCAAATAAATCAAATTCTGAAAGAAAAAAGAGTAAAAAGCCTTTGTAATGGGAGAGTATGCATGATGAGATGTATGGTCGTGACAGAAGCGAAGATGTGTGCCAGGATAGAATGAAATGGAGATATGCTCGTTTTACCTACAGGACATGGCGTGATAATGATTTTTCAAGTATGTACATATTTTGTTCATAACCACAAACTTAGTTCAATCAACTTGATCACTGAGTTTTTTTAAATACCTTAGTTTACCTTGAAATTCTTGGTCGGTTTATTAACATAAATATTGAATGTCTTCTGAGACAAGTATCATACAAAATGGAATTTTCCGAATCTGCTGATAAAAATAGTTCGCATACAAATATGTAGATTTGAATTTAAATCTAGTTTGACAACTTCCCCGTCGATCAGTTTTATTTTCAACACCAATCACTCCATTGTTCATCACCAGTTCCTAAGATGGTTACCAATTTAAGCGAAATGGCACTACTGACTTTTACCCGATTGATTGCAGAAGACAGTCGAGTTTTACTACTCTACAGTGATCACGTCCTCAATAACGTACGCATCAAACACGACGACGTCAAGCAGTCTGAAAGTCGATTCCATCTCCTTTTTTGTCTCTATGAATCATTCATCACCATCACCTCTATTGCAGATGTTTTAAACCGTTTTGGCATTGTATTACTTTTGCGGCTGCATTTAAGATGAAAATTATTTTAATTCTTTTGCAATTATTTCAACCTCATCATATCAATATGGCTTCCCATCACTCAACACATATTATGTCATATACTAATGTATTTAATAAGAATACATAACACTGTATAAGTTGAACCTTGAAATTTTACATCTAAGAAAGAGACACTTATAAGACGTTTGTTTTAAATAGCTAAAATGTGGTAATATATAGAGTAAACACCTGACGAATATACCACACCGTTGTTAAACTAACAGGACCATGCATGACTCTTACAAGAAGAAAGGGAATACTGCAGAAACGCGAATGCTTCTATGGGATGTGGAGTTATACTTAGAGATCAAATAAGAATTCCACGCGTCTGAGGGAGCCTAGGTGTTAGTTACTACCATAGATGAGACACATTCTCCGGCAAGCTATGAACGTGGACCTCTATCAATCACCAAATCAACGGAAACGCTCTAAAAATACACGTACGTAGAAATCACAACGGCAAATAATGCTACAAGTGAACATACTGTCAGAGAACGATATTAGAAACAGAAGAAACGACAGCTTGCGTACAAGAAGAACCGATCCCACTAGAGTATAACTTAAGAATTGTGTTAAGGCGTTAAGGCCAGGAAGAAGTAGGTCATTTATACCAGGGTAAAATGAATAATCCGAGAAAGTCAATGATTAAGAATCCAAGCGTAATACTCGTGTTTCATTTGAATACAAAAGGACTCGGTCTTTTCCGATTTCGAAGGATTAAGACGAAGCGGCCGTAAATTATAAAATATATAGTCTTCACAGACTATATAATTCGAGGGCGAAAAAGCCTATAATCACATTACATGTAACTAGGCCACTTCTTCTATTTAAATCTAGTTTTTGCATAATTATTTTTGATGATGTAAAAATAACATTTCTTACATATTTTATTTCAGTCACTGATGTAATCAACATTACAATTTATTTTATTCTTGTGCCTGTTATTGTAGTATTTCTGTCTGTTTACTGTATTTCAGCATCTCACTTTATCCCGTCATTAATGCCAATACTAAAATTAGTTTTACCATAAACAATGTACGATTCAAATTTTTTTAGCTATTTTTCTGTTTTTACTATTTCACACCGTGAACGTAAAAGCGTAAACATTGTTTTAAAGCAGCGAACATGATATTTGAAATCTACGTCAAGAGCAAGATCCCTATGTTTGTACTCATATTTATATTTACTCTACGTAACAAAATGCTGTTTAAAATAAATGTCACTTAAGAAAGAAATTTTTCTTTTTTCTTTTTCATTTATAAAATTGAATCAATCAACATTTAAGACATGACCACGCGTCTTAAGAATGTGTAGGTCTTAAAATAATCCATTATTAAGTACATATTATAATATTTTATTAATTTTACAATATGTAGATAGACTAATATATTTTTTTATAATAATTACTGGAAATAAAATTATCAGCCTGGATACCTTAAGTAACGCATATATTTTGTTTGCGGAGAGTAGTAAACTAAATCATAAAAAACTTACCATATTCTTACACAATTTATGCTGATATTTTTTTGAGTAATAAATTTATTATTTAATTTATACCAACTTACAGCTCCACATAATTGACGCCATAAAAACCTCATAAATTAACTCTTGGTAAATCATTTGTAAGAATGTCTCTTTGAAATATACACTCAAGAGCCTCTTATTCCGATTGATCACCTATGTTTTTCTGATAATCTTAGAATAATGCAATATTAAGTGATATTCATGTTGATCAAATGAATCAATTAAAATAGAACCAATCGGCAATGTGCATATTGCGTTATAACTGCACTCCATATGAAGTACCGTAGTAATATAATATGCCATATGACATTTGTTATTAACACCTATGAGTATCCTATGAGAAATTACTTATTTTCTCCTCCGTCGAGGTGGGTAATAATTGCTTAGTCAATCAAATTTCTAACTGTATCCATGTACGTTAAGTTGATGTTATATTTGTTTTATGTTTATTAATGTTTTTCGTAACGATATTTAACATGTTCTACTCTTCTACGATTCCTTATTGAAGTGCTGCTGACGAAATTGCTTTGACGGTGTTGTTAATTTAATCATTGGTTTTCGTCAAAAAAATTCATCCAATATTAGTAATTTTGTTTAACATGTTTACTTGCATTATTCATACATCCTCGACTTCGTGCCTTTTCTACTCATCACAATATTGCTTCAATGTGAGATATTCAATATTTCCAGGTTCTTTTTACGGTTTCTAGTATCCACATGGGTTTTTCAATATCATTATTATTTCGCTGTTTAAAATTATTATTTATATGTAATACGAGGGCTGCTACTTAAGTTTTCAGACAGACAAGTAAAAAGAAATATTTATCATCGAAAATGGCTTTATTGTTTTTCAAAATACTCTCCATGAAGATCAATACACTTTTGCATGCGTTTGAACCAATTTTCGAAGCACTTTTGCCACTCCGAATAAGGTAACTTCAAAACATGCGTTTTGAACGCATCAACCGCTTCTTCAGGCGTCGAAAAACGTTGACCTCGCAATTTATTTTTGATGTCCGGGAATAAAAAGAAGTCATTGGGTGCCAAATCAGGGCTGTATGGCGGATGACCCATCAATTCGATGTTTTGAGTGCTCAAAAAGTCACTTGTTTGAACCGATGTGTGAGAGCTCGCATTGTCGAGGTGGAGAATGATTCGTCTTCGGCGGTTGGTTTTCCTCATTTCTCCGAACACTTCTGGCAAACAAATGGTGGTGTACCATTCAGAATTGACCGTACGACGTTCCACTAAAGGCACTGTTGCGACATGACCATTTATACCGAAGAAATAAGCCACCATTTGCTTCCCTGTGCTTCGTGCGCGAACAACTTTTGTTGGATTTGACTCGTCTTGAAAGACCCATACAGTCGACTGCTGTTTAGTTTCTGGCTCATATGCATAGATCCATGATTCGTCGCCTGTCACGATCTTATAGACGTCTTTTGAATCACCGCAATCGAATTTTTTCAACATTTCTTTGAACTACACAAGCCTTTTTTTAGCGATTGTCAAATTATGCGGTATCCAACCCGAACAAATCTTTTTGACGGCCAAATTTTCATGCAATATTGAATGTATGCGAGTGAAACTAATGCCCAAACATGCCTCAATCTTACGATAAGTCACATGACGATCTTGCAATATCAGTTCACGCACAGCATCGATGTTTTCTGGCACAACAAGCGATTTTGGACGACCTTCACGAAATTCGTCTTGGAGCGAACTACGACCACGATTGAATTTGGAAAACCAGCGAAACACAGTGGCCCGGGATGGTGCTTCATCACCAAAAGTCGAAGCGAGTTGATCGGCACACTGTTGTTGAGTTAGTCCACGTCGAAAATCATAAAAAGTCATCGCACGAAAACGTTCACGATTTAATTCCATTTTTGGCCGAAATGAACTTTTCAAGTCACTGTAAACAACAAAAATAGTACTCGTATGACAAAACTTTCTGAGCACGTATACCATTAAAAACGTCAAAATTTACGATACTGGTGTTAGATTTGACGTATCTACACTGGTGTTGCCATATCTCAAAACTTAAGTAGCAACCCTCGTATTAGTACGTTTTCAAGAATTTTGAGCTTATGTCGTTATTTCCAGGATATAGGGAACCAATAGTTTTATGTATAGAAGTGAAACTGGTTATTGGCGGGCGTGTAGCTCCTCTCGCCCACCGTGAACTCGAACTTGCGACCTTATCGCGGATCTCATTAACCCCCGGCCCGGTCCGGTTCAGTGTCACGTCGTGCATCGCACCGCGCAGCCGGGCATCGCTTACCGGCCACTGGATTAGGTGGAGATCGTTAATGAATCGCAACACGCGAGACATTTTTGATCAAGATCTGCCGGAGTTTTACGCACATATCAAATAATTCTAATTGCACAAATGTATATTATTTCAGGTTTTTGTTTGCCACATGTTTATTGGCATTTTCTACGAAAATCGTCAGATTTGAAATTCATTGTTGTTTTATTTGTCAAAAATTCTATAATTTAAGCAGCTTGATATTTCATTTATATATTTTTATCTAATAATAGGATAAATAGATACATTTGCGTACTTATCTTATATAGTTTATTATATGCAGTATGTATGGTGATTCACAAATAAAACTCTAGGATGAGCTATCCTTAGGGTTTCCCCAGGTCTCGGAGCCGTTGGGTTGATAAACCAACTCCCTTAAAATAAACGATAACCATATGTACAGATCACCTCAAAGCTGATTCGACTACGGCTTCGAAGGACGTGTATTACCGACCAGACCTGAATGGAGACGTTTTATGGCATCCCTAAGTTCCATGGAATGTATCGGGTGATAATAAATAAAATAAGGTCTGAAAATAAAGCAATTCTTCAACTCATTTTTGTCAAAGTGTTTTTTTTTAGATCTTAGAAAATTATAGGCGCAACGTTTAGAGTAAATCAATTGAAAATATTTGAATTTTAGTGGGGCAGGACATGTGCAAAGCGTAAGCTAGATCATCTTAGATTTGGCCGAAAATGAGTTACATATTTCTATCATAAAAATCACCGTAATCGAGTTTGTGTTACCCATAAATGGATTTGTTTTCAAAGCCCAACTCTTTCCCATTTATGAAAAGTTGAATATATTGTTCGAGTTAAAATTAAAGCCACATTTTATCAGTACAGTTAAGAAATAAAAGTTGGTTTTTTATTGACTCAAAAGTAAAAAATAAATTATGGTTTTTAAAATCCACTTATACCTACTCGTATATGTTTAAATATTCTACTGTTAAAATGATATATTTTGCACGGTAATATATCTAGAACAATGGACATTCATTGAATATATAGGACTCATCTAGAGGTATCCGAAACGAACGCAAATGCCTAGAAAGTGACTTAAGACTCGGTGGGTGGATGATGTGCGTTAATAATTTACCATAATGTGGCAACAAACGGCAATTTTGGAGATGCTCGGAGAGGCTTATGTTCAACATGAACTGATAAATAGTCTGAAAATAAACGACTGAATGAGTATTATCTTCATGGTATATCGAGCATAAAAATATTCTCGTAAAATTATTTTCATACCGATATTTTATTACTGAACTACGTCTGAACATAAATGATTTATAAGACATTAGTCGACCAGTTCAATCGAATAAATGGATATGTTTTGATTGAACAAGTATAATCAGTAAATATATAGTGCGTCTTGCAGATATACTCGTATGTATTGATCATGCCTGTCAAGATGTGAATACCACTAATCACTTTGAAATATTTCTTTCATAGTGTCTTGCACTTTGAAATTAAGTACTTTGTTATGATTACTAGAATGTGATATCGTATGTTCTCTCTTTGTTCAGGTTGAGGCAGTTTTAATTTTTATTCCCATTAAATCTGGTTTTAAGTTCTAGTTGCAGTAAATTGTGAGAGACATACATATCATCACGCCATTTCCATATCGGGGTAGGCAGAAAGAATATAGCTCTAGACTTCTATAGCGACGCACATATTTCGCTTCCCCTATATCCACACCTTTTCATATAGCTCCTTCGAATTCTATGACTTATATATTTGTGTTGCTTAACTTTCTTCATTCATTCGTGCTACATACCGAAAATAAAAAAAATATAGGAAGTGTGCTATGTTTTTACAAGAAGTTGGCCGGTTTTATATTTTATTTTCATTCCCCTCTTAAGAATTAATTGCACACTCGAAACCATAAATTAAAAACCATTGAATGTTAACTTTTCTACAGACGACTTCGCGAAATGTTAACTAGACTGCAAGTCAAGTTGTCATATACCGGTTCACAATAAAGATTATTTAGACGGTGTGACGATTAAACATTATTTAAATTAAAATGAAAATGCTATAAGTCAAGGATGCGCGCTGCCAAGTGCCAAGATCCGACTCTGATTGCATGTCAGTGTGGCGACTCCGGTCCGAGGAATGGAGAAAAATTGTGGCAGTCATCGCTAACCCGAACATGTTATCTTTTTACCTGTCCTGTTCGTGGCCCGCTACGTGACCACTTTAGTTGACATTGCGAGTATAGAAAGGCATTGCGAGTATAGAAGACACACGGAGACACAGATTAGCGGAATATTTTATTACCACATCTAATAAAGTATTATTTTTTTGTAATATAACATACAACTTATATTTACAAAATAACCTCAAATGGTTTTATGTATAGGTTTGGGTAGCGACATATTAAGATATTATGTCTTTTTCGAATGGTCAAAGCTAGGATCTCAAATCATGATCAGTTCAAAACATACCATTTAAAAAAAACAAACTAAGTTGCAAAACATTCAATATATTGGTTAAAATTTCGCTATATAGCAAATTAATCGACCGCATATATCAATAATGAATCAGGAACAAAAATAAAGTCATTTGATTTATATTTTACACATCGACATGTCACAAAACCTAATTAGCCTAAACGGTTATCCTGGACAGTCAAATGAATTAGTGTTTCTGATTTATCATCGATTATAATAAAAAATATATAATAAAAATAAATATATAATAAAAATAATTATGTAATAAAAATAAATATACACATGCAATAAAACAATTGTTTTAAAACTGACAATTTATTTAATAAAATTAATACTGGATTAAAACAAAATTGTTCAAAATCGTTTTGGGGTGTTTGTAAAATTTTGACGATTGACAAATTATTCAGTTTCATAACATATTGTAACTTATTTTTAAATTAAATATTTCCATTTGCATAATCAGATTGGCACGTGTGTTAAGGCGCGTTCTCACGGTTCAAGTTTAGTTGACCGATTAAAGTTGATCAACAAAAGTCGAATGAAATCTGTAGAGAAGGCGCGTTCTCACGGTTCAAGTCTAATTGCCCGATTATATTGATCAATAGTTGATCAACAAAAGTTGAATACAGGCCCGTTCTCACGGTTCAAGTTTAGTTGACCGATTAAAGTTGATCAACAAAATTTGAATACGACTTGAATCAGTTTTTGTTCACGCGTTTCAATAAAAACTGATTCCATAAACTGTTTTAATTTAATTCAGTTAAAAATGGCGTCGAAAGCATTTTCTCTTGCATCTTTATTTTTATATTTATCGAGTTGAAAGCGAATTTGACAATTCACATGTTCACACGTTTCAAGACAGGTTTCAACTTGAAAGCAAATGGCGGATGACTCATAACTTGAACGATAAAGTTTGACTGAGTCAATCTTTTCTTGATCAACTAAAAAGTTGATAAACTCTATTGAAACAAAGGTTCTCACTACAGATTTCATTCAACTTTTGTTGATCAACTTTAATCGGTCAACTAAACTTGAACCGTGAGAACGGGCCTTTAGCTTCTTTATAGAATTTTTCGAAGATTAATAAGTTGCACATTTAAAGAATCGTCTTTTTATCAAGAAAGTTTTTTTATGTAGAATATAATTTAGGGGGAACTTGTAATACAATTGCACAAAATTGTTTTGTATTTTGGAAAAAAAAAACAAATATTTATTGAAGTACCGTCATTTTGGTTTAACATAGTCATTGTAGTTGGCCAGTCTATTTCAGCGTCTAGTTTCACTCCTCTGTTATCCTTCCAATCTTCTGTTATCCTTGCGTCTTTGTGGTGGTCTTTATGATTTCCATTCCTCAAAATTTGTTTACCAAGAACTAACAGTCATACAGTGATATAATAATATATCATGCGTATGTTTGAATGGAATGTTTAATATAACATAATCGATCCATGTTCAAGTTTTTCCAATAATAGTCGAAGAGACACGACAGTTTTCCCAGACATGGCGAGCATATTATAATATTACTAGTCCCGTGGTCTTTTGTCACAACGGTTGACAGCAATCGCGTCACGCGCTCTGACAGGTGGCCGCCATCTTTTTTATTTCGTTAAATAAATCTCACACTTCTCCGATTATTTTGACAGATTTTCATTTCGACGGAGGTGAGCGAGTTTAACCACCGACACAAAAATCATTTTATTCATGTATAATCAAGATAGTGTGTATTTATTTTCGGCGGTGAAAGCAGTCAGATTTTTGACAATTCTAAATTTAAGATTATCTCGCGCTCCGTGGAAATATGATGATACCGCGGTGCAGCTTCCTGTTATTAGCGCATTTAATAACATACCATTTTAAGAAACGTTTTTTGTGTACTTTTTTAGTAGCTAGTATTTAATGGCAAACTGCTTGTCCAAAACAATATATCACTCTTTTGTTGAATTTATCTTAAAATGTATAGTTACCGTTCGTTGTTTGTCTCCTGTTTAGAACTTAAACGAGTAGGAAAATATTACAAAAAAAAATTGGAAAATATCCTTTCTACTTCTAACATATTTTGAATTTAATATGGAAGATAATTAATATATGTTTAAGTGTATAAATATTTATCGTGATAAGCATATAATCTTTGACGAGTATACCTCAGAATTATCCTCTTAAATTTAACATATTGTTTTAATTTATTTGGCTGCATCAAAATTCTCTACCTTTACAGTAAATAAACAAACTTTCGGTTTATATACTGGAATAGTTTGCCTTGGAAGCTTTTAAAAAGCTTCGAAAGGGATTATTTTCTCAAATTGTCAAAATAACTTGTGATTGTAACATAATTTCCATATAATAATACCATCGCCACTCGTGTCTGCCGCAAATATAGAACGACTGTATTCCATGATTAAATATAATAATACCATCGCCACTCGTGTCTGCCGCAAATATAGAACGACTGTATTCCATCATTAAATATAATAATACCATCGCCACTCGTGTCTGCCGCAAATATAGAACGACTGTATTCCATCATTAAATATAATAATACCATCGCCACTCGTGTCTGCCGCAAATATAGAACGACTGTATTCCATCATTAAATATAATAATACCATCGCCACTCGTGTCTGCCGCAAATATAGAACGACTGTATTCCATCATTAAATATAATAATACCATCGCCACTCGTGTCTGCCGCAAATATAGAACGACTGTATTCCATGATTAAATATAATAATACCATCGCCACTCGTGTCTGCCGCAAATATAGAACGACTGTATTCCATCATTAAATATAATAATACCATCGCCACTCGTGTCTGCCGCAAATATAGAACGACTGTATTCCATCATTAAATATAATAATACCATCGCCACTCGTGTCTGCCGCAAATATAGAACGACTGTATTCCATCATTAAATATAATAATACCATCGCCACTCGTGTCTGCCGCAAATATAGAACGACTGTATTCCATCATTAAAATAAATGCAATGCTTGGCCCATTTTTTTCACTTTAATTTTATTTCAAGTCATATTTATTTTTCTATCTTAAGGCATTTTATCTGTTTTTCAATGGAAAACGGTAAGAAACGATTAACGACAAAGCTACGTTTTATGAATTGCATCAATAAGACCTGCGAGTACGTTTAATATTCAGTGGTATCCAAGACATGTGTAACATAATTGATTATATACAATTTTAACAAAGCGGATGTTCTCTCAACAGTTGGAATTTAAATTTATATCAATCTGTGAATATAAAATCGCTGAAACCTGTTGTGCGATTTTCAACGGGTTATACGTTTTTGGCAAGTCGTATGCATATTCAATTAATTAATTACCGTTACCCAGTAAATCGAAACAGAAAAGAGGTTTATTTTACCTTGTTTGTCTTTCATTTACTTACTTAAGTGAAATAAAGATTTGACTTAAATAAGAAAATTCATTTAAAGAAATGACTTCATCTCGTAGAATTATGATGATATACACAGCTAAGACTCAAACAATTATGACACATTAGATACTCGAACAATTATCTATCAAAAATTCCAGGGAAACGATGACTGGGGAGAAGAAACTCTCTGGCTGGGATATATTCAGAATTGTAGAGTTCGCCAACTGGAACAACTCTTGGAGTCCCAATAGGCGAAGTTCTAAAGAGAGCCTCTCAGCGCTCTGCTTGGCTCGAATCATTGAGTGGGGTTCGAGAAACAGACTAAACTTTGCCCAAAACGGTGCGCTCTATTGGTTATCGCTAAGACTTATACGAATAGGATATGCTTGATGGAAGCACTCTCGATCTTGACAGGGCTCGCTTCGTTAGATTTGAAGGTCCAACATCGCGTCACGATTATTCTTCTCGGTAAGGGTTAACCTGCAATAGGTGACGCCCGCCGCCACATTTTGCCTGGTATGATTCTTAAACCCTGCCTAGAGGTCCAGTTGGCATCTTTGTAACATCGATGGTTGTCATACCCTGTGGGCAGACAAAATTTGTTTTTTTTTCCTAGCATCAGGACGCGCCTCGGCTCCTCGTGAATGTATAAGGAATACCTCGATTTCTCTCTGGCCATGGGAATTTTAATGGCAAACTTTTTAGCTTCAGTCTTATCCCTTCGCCCTATTGTAAGTTTTGCAGCCATCTAGATCAAACTGTAGATCACATTGCTGCGATGTTAATGAATAATCTCCATTCACCATTATATCGGTTCAAACTTGTACCGATTGGCTACTCCAATCGAATGGCGTCAAATGATAGTTTTCTGCATACGAAGATTTTCTGTGAAATTACTAGCAACTTGCTAGGCTTTTTGAATTTCAGACCTTAAACCGCTTTATAAGTATAATTACAGCGCTGCGAGTCATTTTCTTTCTCTCGTAATGTCGGACTTAAAGTCCGTCGCCCCTACTATTCTTTTCACGCTCAGGGGTCTCGCCACAGGAGGAGTCTTTTCCTTTGGGGAGTTCGCATTTATATATTTTTTTGTATCTTCTAGTTTAGATCGTGCCGATATTATGTTTTCCGTAACCGTGTGGATTGGGGGGGGGGGAGTGGAGTCGAACTGAACTGCTGAAGAAGTATAGATTGACTACTCGATATTTCTGGTTACGATTTACATTTAAGTATTTCATAATTCAGTTCATCATATGGTATATTAGGAAACGTTGATGAAATAAAAAGTTAATCGAAATTAATAGCGATGTAGAATGTTTATTTGCATAAGTTCATATCTTACGTATGCTGATCTATGACGGTGTATTTAAAGAAGTTTTTTTGTATTTTATTTTGTTATTTTTTATGTGAAATATGTTTTTTTGTTCAACACTTGCGATAATGTCCATTTTTTACACGAATGTTTTATTTACATATTCAACTGCCATGAACATCAAATAAACGCAGTAAATCAATTGTTTTCTGTACACACCCTCAGCTCAATACGATTTATGTTCTTCGAAAGGGTGAATTCAATACGACCCTAATCCGAGCTCAGACAGTTTTTCACGATGCATCTGCACCTCGCGGTTATCCTTCCGCTGCAGACATTATTCGTGTTGCATAATCTTCCCGATGCATTCGTGTAATGCAAATGAATTTGCTGTATTGGTCTCTCGATATCGTATTTCATTGATTTCATTCAAATGTCAATTACAATCGGGACGGGAATGTTCAATAAATATTCATGTTAACACTGACTAACAAAACGATAAAGAGTTATTTATTCACATTCAGCGTTTCTCAGTCCAATCATTCATTTCTATACTATACCAGATGTAAATCATTCCATTTGATATTATTGGAATGTTTTTTTTCTTAATGCAAACGATTTGGTTTGATTAAGTTTTGGTATGAACAATTCAAAGAGGTTTTATTAATATTCAATGCAACTGTGTCAGAGATAAGAAGTAAATTTCAACTGTATTGTATGTATTTTTCTGTTTTTATATATTTCTATGCGTAATATTTAATATTTTTATTTTTTTTTTCTTTCAAGTGTTTTGTTTTAACAAGAATGTTTTTTAAATGATTACTACCTTCAATTGTATTTCTTTGTACCTTGAACTTACTAAGAAATAAATGATTGTGAACTTTTTTAAAAACAAGGGATTTACTCGTATATTTGTTTTTGTTCAGCTTAACATTTTGATGTTTTTTCTTGTATTAAAATTCCTTAAATAGGTTTATAAAAAAAAACGATTATCTCACAATAGACGCACTTAAATGTGGCATTCTACATCTAATCGTATTATTTTGTTCCTTTTGTTCATACAAATATTTATTCTATGTCAAATTAGAATTATAATATTTCAACATTGAAATGGCAATATTCTAACTACGCCTGGAGCGTAGTAATATTGAATCAAAATGCAAATACGTATACTTTTTTTTTCGCTCAATGTCATTTTTATTATGTCAGCTTTTGAATTAAGTCTATGAATACCATTTTTCAATTCAAATCTTGAAACTTTAATAGGATTGAAAATTGAGTAAACAAATCACTAATGGTACCGACTGACCGAGTCCGTTATATAAAATTACGTGTCATATTCATAATGTCACTAGTCAACGCCCCGCTCTGCATACTGATATTGATTCAGGCACAGGGATGAGCTAAAAAAACTGAACTATTTTCTTGGCAATTTTTATTTTTACATTGAATTTAGCACACTTTGTGCAGAGTGACCAACTCTAATATATAACATTACGTGCCATATTCATTATGTGTTAGATTTCTGAAGAGGTGATTTGTATTTTTTATAGATTTTTAGCGAATTTTAGACATGTAATTTATATTTTGACAACGTCAAATTTAATTGGTTGATTACATAAAAAAATTACACGTTATATTTTTAGGTTGGCAGTGATCGTAAATTGAAAACTTAAGAACTATTATTGCTTGCTCTACAAAAACGTACAAATTATTTAGAAAATGCATGCTATTTTTGGATTATTTTATTTCTTCACACTGCATGTACAATCTTTATAAAAAATCATTTTGCTTTTACTTTCAATTTTGATCAGTGAGCGTCCTGGTGTTCGTCATTGGTTTGAATACCTTTATTTTATATAAATCTCCATTATTCACTTTTAAGTCTTCAATAATCGCATATTAGCCTATGACATCGCGTAACCAGTTCGATAAATAAAATTCCTTATTTTAAAATCGCGTGATGAGCTTTCGTGAATGATTGCCCTATTTTTATGTACACGTTTTTTTTTCAATGAATGTCTCGTCTATCAATTTATCAAGATTAGCATTAAGTGCCGATTATAAATTGATACGGTCAATTGATTGCAAGTGCTGATAAAATACCATGATCGATCAAAACATACGGTCCGGTCCGGTTTAGAGCGTGATGTTAACTTTCGATATTCAGACCATAGCGTAAATACTTATCTTGCGTTTTGGGCCCAAGTTATTTAATTATCTTTTAAAAATGGATTAAATTTTGATTAAGAATATTAAAAAAACATAGAACGTATCAAAAACAAATAGTTTCATTTATACTATGTTAGGTATCTCACAAAATACACTTGATCTAAAAAATATGATCAATTATATTTGTTTTCAATAGCAAAAGCTTTCGTTGTCATGTCTGTGAGTTCACTTGAAAAGTATAATCGATTTGTCGATCTTAGATTGTTTTCCACGTACACTCGTCGCGCTTAATCTTAGTTCCCTCTACCTTCTACCTTCATGTAATATCACAAGTTGCATGTTTTTATTACTATCTCCAGTAAATCAACTAGATTTGTCTATCTTAGATTGTTTTCCACGTACACTCGTCGCGCTTAATCTTAGTTCCTTCTACCTTCATGTAATATCACAAGTTGCATGTTTTTATTACTATCTCCAGTAAATCAACTAGATTTGTTCGAGAAAGTCAGATTCGTTATCTGTTATATTGAACTCCTGCATCTTCGATCGGTCTTTCCAAGATAAGATAAGTGCAACATTTTCTAGATTAATTCCATCTCGTAGCTGCATTTCTGTGCAATGCCTATCCTTGCTGCTGCTAGAGAGATACTTATCGACGACTGCACTATCATCCTATCATGCCGTTTCCCTCGGGGCATCATCACAAATAGACCATGCAGTGCAATTGATGATTCCGTTAAAGTTTCTCATCGTCCGCAGAGAAAAATTGATGCAATTTCACGTTCATATCGGTAAACCGAGTGACCGAATGACATTGAATAATAATCTCGCTTCTCGTAGAACCGGACGGCTATATTTGTCTTTGAAATACGCCTCTTTTACTACAGCTCAGCTTACAAAAATATTTGTAGAATTTAACTCTACTCAATTTGTCAACGCCTTAAAAAAATCTTAATTTACTTGGATAGAAAAGTGATGTCATTAATTTTATTCACGCTTTGATGTAAAAATACAAGTTTGTTAATATATTTCTTTAATAGAATTTTTTAAATATTTATTAAATGAGAATACAGTTATCTGCAATTGAGTTGCTAATATTTTAGTTACAAATAGATTCGATTTAAAAAAATAGAATTTTGTCTATTTTGTATTTTCCACCTTTTTGAATTATTGTATGGTACGTATTTTGGATACAATTTGAATTTTAAATATTGATAAAAATTTATTTTTGGTTGAACTATGCTACGTTTTATGCTTATTGTAATTTGTTTGTGTTTCGAAAATATATATTTATTACAGACATTGATAAAAATATAATACGAAGTACGTATTCGTTTCAGAAATCCTATTCAGTGTCGTGACTCATCTGAAGATTGATTATTGTGATTAAAAAATCGTTTTGGTGTACTCAGTTAGCATTTTAATTTCAGCACGTATCATTAGCCATCATCTTAGGCCGTGTGTTATACCAATATATAATATAAACGACATACAATCTGCCAGCACTCATTGTTTCGCCTTATGCCAAAGTCACTTAGCAAATCTGTTTTGATGGCAGATTCAAGGACATTCTTAAGTGTATCTACCTTAACTTATCACATAAGTACTTGGTCTGTTGTATGAGCTATTTCACATCTACCTGCCTTGAATGAGCTCATGTCTACTATCATGCCGTAATATCTTCTTGGACAAAAAACAAGTTGTCCACCAAATTCTTAACTAGCGTTTATCAGTTGTCTGTGATTTTATTTTTTAAATTAACACATCGGTGCTCTGTCGCTTGTGCGGCCTAAATAGCTAAGTTAGAAGAGCGTCCAATTGGATGATCTAAGTGTACCTACTTCGATCCCTGGGTTCGAACACTTTTTACTTCATAATTTGTTTACAATTAAGTTTAATTTTTCTTTTTACAAAACCTGTGTTCTATGAATATTTAAAAAAATGCAAAATATTCTAAATGAATATTGCATGGCCAACCCGTATGTAATATTAATTTAAATATTGAATTTATTTGCAAAATTATTTATTAATGATATAAAAAATAAAGTATATTTTTATTATTATATCTGTGGGCGTTGATCGATTTCTTATAAGTGAAAGGTAGTCAAATTTGTATGAGGTTAAAGTTTTACATATTTTTAATATAAATATATTCCTCAAAATATTCCTCGTCCATCTTGAACCGGATTTCTTTCAGATTTATTGTTTATTTTCCCTTTTGTTACTAAAATACACGGTCATGGGCACCGATAATATTTACGTGTATGAACTGTATAATTAAAAAAAATAAACAATTAATTCACAAGATGTGTTTTTATAAAAATCTTAAATAATAAATAAATGTTTTTTTAGTAAGTCACCGTAAATGCTTAATTCATTAATATACTTGATTTGCGAGAAATTCAAATTATCATATGGACGTTTTGTCTCATTGATGCCACATAAATTTGAAATGCAGGTATTACCAGTATCCAAAATCTTGATATTTCTCGATTTTTTAAATTAATTCCAAATCTTCACAAATCAAAACAGTACATCGATTTTAATTAATTAAATTACAACAAAAATCTACAAAATGCTTTTTACTGAGATGAAAATTGAGAAAATTGAAAATTTCCTTTCGACAATAGTTGCTCTTCATTGAGAAATAATGTCAGTTTTATTTAGTAATGTGATTATCTAATCGAAGTTTTCAGTGAAATATTGTTATGGACCTGAATACATAATATTTTGAATGTAAACTATACCATATTTCCTTTTGATCGTGTTTCATGGTTTCATGGTCACTTCTTTTTTTTTATCTTCATCGACAGTTTTTAACATAAAACATTGACTCACCAATGGAAAAAATCGAACGCAATAAGGGTTAATATTATTTCAGTCTCTTTAATATGTGCAATTGTTTTTCTCCTTCAATTTCCACAAGTTTTCTTTTAGAAAGTTGAAACTATCCAAATACCACAAATAAAAGTAATATTAAAATATTTAAAGTAAATATATTTTAACACGCGATCATAAGAAATGTTATGAAACCAGTAGGGCTGAACCTATGACTGGGATACTCTTCCCATGATGTATTGTATTACACTTTCACGTATACAGTACAGGTTGTACGGGTGTGTTGCCATGTCGCAATCGCTTGTAACCAACCAGAAAGATGTTAACGAGACCTTAAGTGAGAACCATACTAGAACCCTTACGTTAAAAAAACGGGAATCGAACCAGCAACCTCCGAATTGGAAGTTCTGACGTCTTACAAATTAACCCAGGATGTGGATTATTTTTGTAAATGAATTACCAATTTGTATTTTAATCGCATAATCTAAAATACTAAAGTTTGTTTGAACTCTTAACCTTTTATAGTTGAAATGTTTCGTATATATTAGAAAATATTTTTTATACGATTGAGTGGAAAAAATGCAGATTTTTCATGTTGACTAAATATGAGATGCGTCTTCTTCCGGCACTTCTACCCTAAATTTTCCCTTGCAATATATCAGTTGTAGGATTTCATATTTTTCTGCTCGTGTTATCCAAAGTACTCTAACTTTCTTCTTTGGTGATGGATAACACAATTGTATTATATTTCAAGTTGTCATATCTACTGACTTAGTTAACCCATGTTTCAAAAGCTTCTAGTTTTTTTATGATGGCTTAAATAAATGTCAATACTTTATTTACTATAGAGAAAAACGGAGAAAATATAATGACGCAAAATTCGGATACGTAAATCGAGATTGAACTCCTTGTTGCAGAGGAGAGAGGTCCTACATTTTGAAGAAGCAGCTTCCTGCCATCTCCACTCTTACTTTTATCTCTTGAGACAGGTCCCATTGATCATTTACCCATCCTAGATAATTATATTATTGGACTTGCCCAACAATTTCATTATTTGTATCAATGTCTCTCCTTCTGCATGTTGTGTTTCCTACTCGTACAATTATGAGTCAGGAGCTCCATAGATGATGTTGATGATGTTGACCAACTGATGTTCACCAGTGGTCGATAAGTTACCCATCAAAGTATTGATGAAGTTACATATGAGATATTAATAATGATTGGCCGTTTTACCCCTTTTTACAACAAACGTTTTTTAAATTAAAAATTGCGCAATGAAGTTCATATAATAGAACTTTTAACACGCGTCATGTTCTGGTTCTGATGCGAGAATCGCGTGAATGTAATGTACAGTTTCCTCGCCAAGTATTCCAGTCACATGTATTCGCTTTGTTTACGAAATTTCCTATTTATCTAGCGATTTCGTTACCTTGAAAGGGATCAAAGTATTTTATGAAGCCAGAAGTTTCAAATGACGGCATCACACGCTGGTAAATAATATGCTCTACTGACACGTTGTCTTTACAATATGTATTTATTTTGGGCACACATTATAAGTAATATGGCTTAGTATTCTGTGTTGCTTTGCATTGCACAATATTGAAGAATTTATCTGTTCGTATATTTATTCGGCTTCTTTATTTACCTACACATTTTACCTTCAAAACACCAGAGCCTCACAAGTATTGACCTGATTAATTTATTTTCAATTCCTCTCAAAATGAAAAGTGAACTGCATACACTTCTCGTGAGCACAAAACAGAATTGATTCCCATCTATGCAAGATATACGAGTAATCACTGTACGTGGCCGTATGGGCGACTTTCAAATCAATAACTTTTATCGAAACGTGATGTCTAAAAACACAAGTGGATTAAAATGCTGTCCTTATTTATAGATAAATACACTTAAAACATTCAGAAAACACCACAAAACACTCTCACCGGGATATAAAGACCTAAACATTTGCGGTCATCATATACCTACGACTCAACAGTCCGTAGATATTGTATTGTAAACAGTCTCGTTGCTGTCTCCATCATTGTACAATACATACAATGTGAAGAAGATATGTTCAGATTATTAACCTCGCCCACGGGCAGGTTGACCCAATGGTGGCTGGCGTCACAATTATTAATAACATCATGGCTTACACATCCATACATTCGACTGTTAGCGGCGATAAAAAATACCAAGTCTATCACTACATGCTTGAGAATACCAAGTCTATCACTACACGCTTGAGAATCCTTAAAAATGACGCATTCTTCAGTTGATAGATCATCATGCTACTCACAAGGCTGAGTACGTCAGCGCTGACCACATACATGCCTAAACACTATTTCGACTATTCACGTTTTTACAATTATCTTTATCAACATCATCAGTTTATTTTACATGTTTTAGAATCAACAGGTAGAGTTATTATTAAATGTACATATATACTCGTGTACACAATTATCATTCAAGTTATACTCGTATGTTTTTCATTATACCGTCATCTTTATATGATAGGGGTAATTATTTTAGGATTTGAACTGAAAACCCTTCATAAAGTAAGCATATAGGTACACTAGTATAGAACTTAAAACTACTTTCCTGGCATATTAAAAACTATTCTAGTATGAATATACAATAATACACAGATGACTCTGCAAACGCGTATAAGGACATTTGTATTCGATTTTAAGATTTTTTTAAATATTGATCGATACATAATGCTTAATTTAATACATGCATTTTGTAACTAAACTTGAAAATTTTAGTCATGTTTATTGAAAAATGTGAAAATCAAAATATTTTGTGTGAACAATAAAAGAGCAGGCGAAGGAATTTTTATATTTGGGTAATATTTTCTAAAATATTAGGTCCTTACATATGAAATTGGCGTTTTGCCGTACTGGCAACTTTGATCTCAAATATCTTCTCTTTGGTTAGGAATTCCAAATTCAAATTTATACAGCTATTTACTCAAGTATTTGTGTTTCGAAAATTATAATTCATTTGTTTTTTCCTCAATTGTTTTTTTTCTTTGCGTCACTCAGTTTACAAAATGGAAAACTTGAAATATCGCGTTATTTACGAGTACGAGTTCCACCGTGGCACCAGTGCTGCAGAAACGGCTCGAAGGATTAATGATGTGTATGGCGACGGTGCCGCAAAAGAAAACACAGTGCGTTTTTGGTTCCAACGTTTTCGTTCTGGAAATTTCGACCTGCAGAAAAAGCCCCGTGGACGGCCGGAGACCAAAGTTGATAATGAAGAATTGAAGGCTATTGTGGAAGCGGATCCATCGCAAACCACGTCCGAGTTAGCTGCAGGCTGCGGTGTTAGTGATAAAACTGTTTTAATCCACTTGAAGCAAATTGGGAAGGTGAAAAAGCTTGAAAGGTGGGTACCTCACGAATTGAGTGAAGCAAATCAACAAACGCGCGTTGACTGCTGCGTTGCATTACTCAACCGGCACAATAATGAAGGGATTTTGAATCGAATCATTACCTGTGATGAAAAGTGGATCCTGTATGATAATCGGAAGCGCTCATCGCAATGGCTGAACCCTGCCGAACCAGCCAAACCATGCCCCAAGCGAAAATTGACTCCATAAAAGTTACTTGTGAGCGTTTGGTGGACTAGTGCTGGTGTCGTTCACTACAGCTTTCTTAAATCTGGCCAGACGATTACGGCAGATGTCTATTGTCAGCAACTGCAAACCATGATGGAAAAGCTAGCTGCTAAACAACCGAGGCTGGTTAATCGCTCTAGGCCACTGCTGCTTCATGATAACGCTAGACCACACACTGCACAACAGACGGCTACCAAATTAGAAGAGCTTCAATTGGAATGTCTAAGACATCCACCGTACTCTCCGGACCTTGCCCCAACAGATTACTATTTTTTTCGAAATTTGGATAACTTCTTGCAAGGGAAAAAATTCAACTCCGATGGGGCAGTCCAAACCGACTTCAAAGATTTTATTGATTCCCGTCCGAATGGTTTTTTTAGTAAAGGGATCGATGAACTACCTATGAGATGGCAAAAGTGCATAGATAGCAATGGTACATACTTTGATTAAATAAATATATTATATTAAAAAAAAATCAACTTTATGTTCCTTCCAAACAAAACGCCAATTTCATATGTAAGGACCTAATAACAGAAAAATCACAAAATATATTGAAGCATGTAGCATTGAGAAACAAAGAAAATGGGACGCTAAAATAAATATACTCGAACCGAACAGTATTGACACCTGCTTAGAAGGTGGTCTACGAAAGTATTTTAGTGCCAATTTTGACGTGGACTGAGTAAATGACTGAAAATAGTATATTTGAGGTGACTTGGTGTGACAGAATCCGGATAAAGTGATAAAGGCTGAATGTGAACATAAGACATATAAAGCAGAATCAAGTAGTAAATGCGATGAAAAAGGAAAGTATGACTTTACCAAGTTAATGATATTTTGTAACAAGGAATTGTAAAAGACAACATTTGAAGGAGATGTATAAAGAAATACATGTATTAAAAGGGGATATGGAGGAGACGTGTCGAAAAGTATTTTCTGCCTACCCCGATAGGGAGACTGCGCGATGATATGATATGTACGTTAAAATATTTTATTTCCTTCAACATTTGGGAATCATATTACTTATTTGAAGCTAATCTACGAGTAGACCCAACTTAAATATAGATAAGACACGACTGATTTGTAGTTTGAACAGTTTGTTTGTATGATCCGTTATAATTTTTTTTTAAATATATAGTAGAAGTTTTTTTTGTTGCGTTGTCTCAGGTAGACATGTTGAATAACTCAACAAATGATTAATACAAATCACCACTTAAAAACATTTGCCTTCTCATATGGTTACCATGATTAACCACAAAATTTTCGAATTAACGCATAAAAACGTTAAACAGACAGACAATAGCGTGATTATGTTGGTTTATTGCTCGCGGCATTGTGTTGCGCACCAAGCTTCTGGTACTCTGGAATACGTGTAGGAGAAACGCAATATCGTGTTGATTCCGTCCGTGATATGACCAATTGACAGTCGATGTCGTGGTATGTGACAAGACTGTAAACACTTTCAGCAAAAAAATCAGTAGTAAGTTAGTTGCATTATATATTGTCATACTCCTTGGACTGTTGACTTAAAAATGTTATTCGAGTTATAAACTGAGTTTTTTTAGTTAGCGCAGTTTTTAGTATTTAGTTGACGACAACTAGCGATCATTTGATGAACGTACTATTATTTTCGTAGTAGTTTTTTTTTCTAGAAATAAAGTAGCTTTCAATTATTTTTAATGAACAAACCATCATTATCTCCTCGATAACGATAACGAGGCAGGTTAAAATCTCTAAAAAAGGAAGAGGACAAAAGAAGAAAATATATTGATAGTTTTCATTATAAGTTTCAAGAAAGTCAAATGATAATTTGACGATCGATAGGTCGCACTTGAGAGATTGATATTTTTCATCAAGAGCAAGGGTAAACAACAAGATGAAAAGAAAACAGAAGAATTTCTAAAAATAATCATATATTGAATAATTTGTTCTGAAAGTTGGGTTCAAAAGAAATCTACTGAATGTCTTTCATTAAATTTGTGTGAAAAACATAGATGTGGCTAAACCCTTTATTATTACTTCTGCGGGCTCGTGGTGTTCGATTGTTCTAGGCGTAAGAGGCTATACATGTAGGTAAATGAAACAAGGTGTTCTTATCGGCATATGAAAGATTATTTGTTCCAAAATGTATGGTGTAACAATCTATCAATCCAAGGGAAAGTTTGTTTCTAAGCAATGTATTAAATTCTATAATGAAAGTTGTTCACGAATGTTTTATTGTGACTTGATTTTACATACGCTGTTACACTTCATTTCACTTATCCAAAAAACGTATTGACTTAAAAGGTGATGAAACACTTTCTTATTTTTTACACAAAACAGAGTTTTAATAACAATTGAACGTTTTCTTTTCAATATGTTCACGATCTTTCATTTCATTTGATGCAAGTAACTGGATATCGGTTTTCTCATTTTCATCATCACAATCAGGTTGAAAAGAATCAGTGACGAAGTGGGCATGATAAATTTTATTTTACTCGTGTTTTTGATGTCTTGTATAAATAATGAACTACCTGTACCGACTATCTCCATATCAACATCGTAGTTCTACGAATAAACAGAACTTTATGCATACATTAATATGAAACATAGTATGCAACTTGTCAAGTTGATAAGTGCAATCATTTACCGCTTTCTGGACTATTAAAAGCTCATCTCGTAAAGCTGCACTATACATTATATTCCAACCAATGTTTGCTTTTATCGTTTGCAATATTGTTGATTCACAATAATTACAATGCTCATAAAGTTACCTCATTTATAGAACCATTCTAATTATGAAAACATAAAGTTACCTCATTTATAGAACCATTCTAATTATGAAAACAAAAGAAAAGTTGTACACTTACAGAGCATTTGCTGCGGAATATACTCGTAGCTGCGCTCACCCTCTTTGACTTGCTTCAAACAGCAACTTGAAAAATATTACATCTCTCTTCAATGACGAAATATGTTTCTCCATAGATCCTATTTTCTTTTCCTTTCTCAGCCTTTTTGTGTCATTTGCAACTACGAGTATTTTGTTTTGCCGTTTTCTGTTAATGATTTAAGTATGTTTATTTTTTTTAAATAATGTTTAACCTTTCATCGAGCAAAATACTTACTTGGGCAGTCGAAGGAGGTTGTCGTATATCAATAAACTCGCCATTTATATATTGTACAATAAAATGTCAAAATATGTAAACAGTCACGATATTTTGTCTTAAATAAATAAAACATTCTGTATATCAGCAAAAACTGTTATTTTGAACTGCGGATTCACCTGTAAAAGGAACCTAAAAGATATTTCAATGGCAATATCAAATGTTTTTTTTCCTGTTTTCATTAAAAAACTTGTTTATTTTCTCTCGCAATACTTAAATTTAAATCTCAATTAAAATTACATATTTCTCCTTCAATTATGCAGCCCATCCTATGAAGAGAATGATTTTTCAATTTACAAATTCACGCTATCGGAATATCATTGTGTATTTGTACTTGGAAAGTATTCTTAGTATATAAATTGTGTGAATTTATAATCTAAAAAGATCTGATATATACGATGCGTTCAAGTGATCTATTTCAAGTTCAAAGCCGGACCTAAAAAGAACTAAAAAATACAGGTCCGCCTACAGAAATTATTGCACCCTCAATTGATGAATTCGAAATTTTCCAATAACACCTTTTACAATCACATTTGTGAGTATTCAAAGTAACATACATGAGTATAACATTATTCTCAATTGCGATATATTTGCCAATTTTTTTACTTCCTCTATGGATTTTTTACCTTTTTGATGTAGTTTATTTGTTCTAACACTAATATAATGATTAAGATTTGTTGGTCAAATTTGTATTTAGCGCATACCACAAACTTTGATATATATTTTTATTGTATGTCCCTTGTTATTTTTTTATCGTATGTTAAATTACGTTTCTTGAAAACAATCTTAATTTATAAATGTTTCGAAAAATGATATTATAACCACACACGTGTATAATTGGTACACATCAATTGAAACCTATAAATTAGAGTGCAGATCTTTTTCTAAATTAATATTATTTTGCTACAAGTGATCGAGAGGATAATAACAATATTTTGTATCTCCTCATTTTAGGTGTTTGACGTTTTCATCGCCATGAGTTTCTTCGTACAATTATCTTTGACTAGTCAAACATTGTTGAATCTCAAAAATCAATAAAATATTGTTGGAGGGATTGAATTCAGGGCTGTGGAGTCGCTTAAAAAAAAACACGACTCCGACTCCGACTCCGATTCCTATATTTACCAACAATACGACTCCGACTCCACAACTCCGACTCCACGACTCCGACTCCACAACTCCAACTCAAAAAAGCTCAATTTTAGCAGGTTGTTTCCTACCTTTGCATATAGCCATTTTTTTTCATGTTATAGGGATATAAATAAAACAAGATCAAACTTTTAAAAAATTAACCTATTATATATGATAATTTAAATAAAAAATTAAATATGTTATTACAAAGGGAACGTACATCTGATCCCTGCTATTACAAAAATTAATAGAGAAATGGAGAGAATTTTGTTTCTGTAACGCAATGATATCAACACGTGGACGTGACCAATGCAGAACGATGACTGGCAAAAAAATGCGCGCAAATTGCGTGCAAACAAAAGGGGAAACAAATGCTCCTTTTCTTTCGACGTGAGAAAGAAGGAGACAAACACATTTTTGTAGACTTTATGCATTAAATGGATCTCGGTGATTCACCATATCGGCGCGACTTGCGCCTGCAAGTTTAATATTCGCGCACAATACACATTCATTATAATAATTAAAAAAAAATGTTTTTTAAATTTTAACGAAAAAGTAGTCGGAGTCGCTCGTTTTTTACGACTCCGACTCCGATCCGACTCCGGCCCAAACACCGCGACTCCGACTCCGCGACTCCGACTCCGACTCCACAGCCCTGATTGAATTTAATAAAATGATTTATGTCGGTTTTTTTATATTTAATACAAACAAAAAATAATTTATAGTTAAAAATATGAGGTGAGGTTATGACGTGATATACTCCTAAGATTAAGAAATAAATGTATCAAATTTCAAATCGAGATATCTTTATAACACGTTTTCGGTAGTTACAAACTTTTAGCAGTATTCTACAGCAGCCCCTTGAATTTTACCGCCTACGTGCGGCACATCCGTCCACACGGAATAGAAAGCAGCCCTGAGGAAGCACGTGTTCCAAAGATGTGATTACTAGCAGCCGTGATGCGAGGCGGACCATTGTTTTCCTTCCATCACTTTTCTGCCAAATAGAAAAACGGGACGGGTCACTACAGCTGCTGTGAAAATGTATTCGTTATATACTCCTGTAATAAACACCCTCAATTCGAAACATGATTTAAGAAAATATAGTTTTTTATCGACTTAAATAGGCCCGAAAGTAACACAATTTGCTTTTGCGACAAATTATAGAATTGTGAATTTTTTGAAACATGTGCTTTGTAATTTAGTATACACATTTCAAATAAATTACAGTAAAGAATTGTTACTGAAAAATGTTACAATCGTTGTACGGGAATGCTTGCCAATCGAGATACGGAAAGTATGTTTTCTTTAATTTTCAAGAAAAAAAGCATCCATCTTCGATTTTATGCAAACTGACAACCCTTGACAAATCTCATTAAAAAAATTGCAGGTTTCTGAAACTTTTTAAAATCTCTATCTGTAAAAACTACCTCTAGGAATTGCATTGTTAATTGAAAACCGAATAGTTTTAAATATGTTAGTAGGCTGTCGCAGTTATTATTATCCATAATATAGCGTCGTTTCAGAGTTTCTACCACATTTTTATTGCTTTGTCGCTCATCCTCAGATGTTGATTATCAACTGATAGCGAAATTGCTTTGACTATCCCGCGATTCTAGAAGCACTAAGTTTATATGTACCTAATAGATATAACCGTGCAAGGAATCACCCTCTGTCCTACATACCAACTTACAGAACGAATATTATGGCTAAACACTCAGTCACGCGTCGTATAGAGATATTGAACCAACTAAATGACACTGTGGATATATTCTCGGCATCGCCTAGCAGTATGAGTAGAGTCCTGGCTGATAACACATCGATTAATAAGTCCCGGGACTAACCAACAGATGGCGCCTCTAATAAAAAATCCATATCATTCTTAGTTAGTACCAACCTTTAGAAGTTACGTGTCAAACTTTCATAACATTCTGACATTGTGTCATTGAGTTACAGTGGTTTTACTGACGCTACTTTTGCTATTTTCAAAACAATGGAAAAAACCGAATTTCGTGTGTTGATAAAACATTGCTTTATAATGGGAAAAAATACCGTTCAAACTCAGCGATGGCTTGAAAAATGTTATCCGGGCTCTGCTTCGTCGAAAACAACCATTTGTCGATGGTATGCTGATTTCAAATGCGGTCGTACAGCCACAAATGATGCTGAACGCTCTGGCCGTCCAAATGGGGCTGTTACACCAGAAAACATTGAAAAAAACTCAAAAACGTGATGGAAAATCGCAAAATAAAGTTGCGTGAGATAGCTGACATCCTGAAGATATCATTTGGTAGTGTTTACACTATTTTGCATGAACATGGTCATGAAAAAGCTTTTTTCGAAATGGGTGCCGCGTTTGCTCACAATGGAACAGAAACAACAACGCATCGATGATTCAGAGCGCTGTTTGACACTTTACGCAAAATAAACAGTACAATGGATGAAACTTGGATCCACCACTATACTCCGGAATGAAATCGGCAGCCGGTGAAAGTCGTCCGAAGCGACCAAAAACTCAACAGTCGGGCGGAAAGGTTATGGCCTTCGTATTTTGGGATGCGCATGGTATAATATTCATCGATCACCTTGAGAAGGGAAAAACCATCAATAACGAATATTACATAGCGTTTCAAGGCAGAAATTGCAAAAAAACGGCCCCATATGAAGAAGAAAAAAGTTCTCTTTAATCAGGACAATACACCGTGTCACAAGTCGATGGTAACGATGGCCAAATTGCATGAGTTGAACTTCGAATTGCTTCCGCACCCACCGTATTCTCCACATTTGGCCCCCAGCGACTATTGCTGCTCGCAGACCTCAAAAAGGTGCTTCAGGGATAGAGATTTGGCTCCAATGAAGAAGTGATTGCCGAAACTAACCCCTATTTTGAAACCAAAGATAAATCGTTCTACACGGCTGGCATAGAAAAGTTAGGAAAGCGTTGGAATGAATGTATCGCTATTGAAGGAGACTATGTTGATGAATAAAGAGGAATTTTGGCAAACAAATGTTGTTTTAGTAGTTAGCCCCGGGACTTATTGGTCGGTGTGTTATTCTTCCTAACGAATAAACTACTATATCTCTAGAAGCCGACCCTCTTTGTGTAACAGGAGAAATCCGTACCAAGTGGATAAAAAAAGTTAACAGGTATACTTTTGTATCCTCCGAAAGTAGTCTTATAATTTCACGACTTTCACATTGTGTGCTCTATTCTAAATATCCATGAACACTGATCTTGATTTTTATGGTGTTCAATATTTATGAAACAAAATATCTCATATTAGATTTTTTTTAAATGAATTCGTTTTGTCCGTCTCACTCTTGCCAGAGAGATGTCATAGATATGGTAAATGATAGTCGCCTCGGTTCAGCACTGATATAATTCCTTGACTCCATTTTACGCGGTCCTAGCTTCTCTTTCAGTGAGCATGTGCCACAGTTACCAAATATTGTCCAATGTGACAAAGACCAATCACGGCCTCTCAGCCATCTATGCTTCCTTACTACATTGAATCTTCTCATTATGACGTGGCCAAATTAATTAATCCGATTTTTTCATAACACATGATTGATTTTTTTTTGGCAGAATTCTAGTGGATGTGACAAGCACGGTATTTATTTATTCATTTCGTCGACAACGGTGTTAATAGGTAGAAAAACACAAAAGACAATCTATAACCTTTGAATACATATATTCATGTTACGAGTACCTCCAACTAATTACAGCTAAAATGTGCTTGAAAATCTCGATTCAAAAATACTCTGTCACCACTATATTTTTCTACCAATGCGCATTGAATTCAAATGCAGCTTTTTATCTAGGTAGCACATGTAGAAATAACCATTTTTTTATTAAGCTGTTTTGAAATTTTTTTTTCTTCCCGGCGACGAAACGTACGGCAACGAAACATCGCGAGTTCCAAGTTTCGTGCGTGCTGACGCATGCAGCAATTACGCGTCCAACACGTCGTAGTAAACATTTCGAAACTCAACCCATTTTTTGCATTCCAATTGTGCTATTTGCCAAGACAATGATAAATGAAAAAAGCTACGATTGTAGTTAATGTAATTAATTCCCAGCTCGCATTTCCATACGAATTATGGTTCATGGACATTACGCGTTTTTTTCGTTGCTGTTTGTACAAATTTTATTATTATATTTTTTATTTTCCATTCGAACGCTAACCAATCTCATATTCCACTAAGCTTCTTTCTATTGATTATATGATAAACAAATAGTTATTGATTATATACACAGAATAATCAAGATGAAATAAAACAGAAAACAATAGTTTCAGTTGAAAACTTCTGGAGTACGAATACGTCATTTGCTTAAAAATCAGTTGAATCCAAAATCATCTTCATTGTAAACATATTCCTACTTAACAAAATCGAATATCAAGTGTATTCCTAAATCCAAATATTTCGTTGTAATTTATCGGATACCTAACTTAGAATATATTATCTACTCGTTTTGTATTCGCATTCAGGTCTAACTACCATATCTATTGTTTTCAAGTATTATTAATTTTTAGTTAAATTCTATGTATTTATTTTCATTCTTAGGTTGATCATTTCTGCTTGCTTGGCCAATATCATGTGCTGTTTGTACGACAGATGTTGACCTCTATTTGTCGTATATATTATAGTACTATAATTTTAAAGGTCATTATTATTTATGATATATGACATTATATTTGAATTAAGTGTCGAGACTATAATATTAGGTTATTTTTTTCTGTTAACACCTTTTATTCTCTAAATGACTGGTTTTGTAGAGCGTTATTTTGACTTGAATACCAATATTTATGCATGTTTTTTGCAACCACTAAAGATATGTTTTGTTATTAATTTTATGCAAAAATGTGCTCAGCTAAGCATGTCAATTATTGTCAAACAATATTTTTGTCAGTAGAAATAACTGGTTTGTTTCTAACAGTTTATATGAAATATGACAGCTGCAAAATATATCCGTTTCCCTTTTTTGGAATCAAAGCAGCCTTTTTTATTACAATACATTGTGAGTGCAAATTTTGACAAATTCAATTAGGCATGCCAAACAAAATTATTATTTAATTAATTGAAAATGCAAATAAACATATGTACACGAGAATGCGCTTGAAACATCAAACTAATTTAATTTGGATACATTTCATGAATTGGTTTGGTTTGGTTGTCTTTGTTTCCGTGTTTCCGTGTCGAGTTTTAACATCACACAATTCTTGTTATCAATCATTTAAATTTCATCATATTCCACAAAAAAAAATATTTTCAATAATCGATTACAACATTATTTTTCCCTTACAGTGCGCCTTTCAAATATGTCGAACTAATATGTTAAACATTAAAATTTTAAAATGGTGTATTTTTCAACTGCAAATATTCGTATTAAATATATTGTATTAATAGTTAAATCCGTTTTTCACACAAAATTTTATGCAAACTCGTTGATACACAGTTGATGCCATTTTCAAACTTGTAAAAAATCGAAAACACGCACAAAGGTAGATGTACTCAGTACAGCGTAACTTTTACAAATCTCAAGCTATGACGCTGAAATTTGGAGGGAAGTGTCAATGATAGATGTGGTAACCTAACAAAAAAAAAAAAGAATTCCAATCGGGTGACTGACAGCGCCACACGGTGGCCGGTCTTGAAACTTTTTGATCAAGGTAGTATGTAAATGAGATTATCGTATTCTGTTTACACATCGCGTATTTTGTGTACGTACATACTTAACGTAGCTTGATTTTTCTATAAAAAGTACATATTCATATTTTGGTTTACTACTCGTATATATAATTATATATATAATATGTTTTACCCCATAGTTATATATTTTTGAAAACTTAATCATAAATCTCTGCCACAAAATTTTATAATTATATATATAATATGTTTTACCCCATAGTTATATATTTTTGAAAACTTAATCATAAATCTCTGCCACAAAATTTTATAATTATATATATAATATGTTTTACCCCATAGTTATATATTTTTGAAAACTTAATCATAAATCTCTGCCACAAAATTTTATAATTATATATATAATATGTTTTACCCCATAGTTATATATTTTTGAAAACTTAATCATAAATCTCTGCCTCTGTATAATTTAAATTATTTCCTCAACATATCTGAATTTGCAATGCGGATATATTTAAGGGAACACATGCGATTAAGGTTATTTACATTGGAATACATTCGATTTTTTATTATTCAATACCTCGTTGCATACTCTCATCAACTCATAAACAGTGATACTCAATTACATATGTATATGTCACGCGAATCAAACCCCTCGCACTTCATCACTCAAGACAGACCAAAAAGTCCATCCCATAATTTGTTGCACATAATCACAAAAAATACACCACACTCAAGAGTTTGCTTCAAGTCATTCCTCCTGCAAGCCCAAGAATTCAAACTCCTGTCCCTATAACAACCACGCTCCGATCCACTGCCTATTTTTTGGCCCATTTTTGCCTTTATTGAATTCGGTACCCCGTTGTATGTGTAACATATGTCATGGGAGCTAAATAGGCATATTGCCTTTGGGCAAAATATGTTCTAATTCTAGGGATAGTAGACATTTAATTAATTGCCATGCGTCTTTGCTGAGTTAGCATTTTCTTTATTTCTTGATGATTGTACCATATAATGGATTTGAAGTGTAAGTTAGGTACGTTTAGGACCCGATACTCCCTGAAAAACTCCGTTGTAGAATACCGGGCAGGAAGTTTGTTATTTATTTTAATAATAAGATAATATTATCGAAATATTATATTTATTTTTTATAACTTTTACATCAAAATGCAAAGTGTATGAAATATACGCTTATATGTGTATTCTTAAGCTATACGCTTCACACTGTACGTAATTTAATCATGGCATTTATTTAATCGCTCGCTGATAGTTGTCTGTAGACAATAGTCTTAGTCGTTAAAAGTACAATAAAAATATCTCAACGCCATCAGGTCGCCAAGATCCGGCACAATCCTTGGTATCTAGGTCGCTCCGTGTCTGCAGATGCGCCTGAACTTATGTGCGAGGTGAAAAGATGCGGTATGGACTATAGACGTGATCTGGTAACCGGTAACTTCTCCAGACTGCCTGTATGCAATCGTAACCAATTACTCAGACTTGACGGTGTCTCTGAGGAATCATTCATTAGAACCTGTATCATAAGGCTTCATGTTTTATATGAAAAATATATTACATTTTCTTTTAATTAGAAAAAATTGCGTTTCATATACGGGCTATTTATCCGAACACACTATCAGCGTCCTATTGATGTATTGATTATGACATAAAAATGTATAGTATTATTTTACTTATCTGAATATATCTGTTAGCAAGAAAATTAAGTATCTGCTATAAAGCAATCATATCTACTCGTACATAATTTTTTCAATATATATTTATTACCGCTCACTTTCAGCTAAAATTATGAATATTCCATACAATTTATATTTTTGTTAACTTCAATTTCATTGGTTTATTGCATCAAGTTGTATATATTTGATGTCGTCATCGATCGTGGATGAAATAAATCAATTATATTGTGTGCTTTACAAAATATATAAATATTATTGGGAAAATTGCATACGATTTTTTTTGGATTGTCTCTGCTAGCCATTAGTTTAAGTGGTCCTATATTGCATGGTCATTTTTATTAATGTTATTTTCAAAATGATTTAGGAGTATTCTTACATGACGTTCATTCAAATTGTTTATGTGGTATTTTTTAATTATAACATTTTCAGAATTTGTTCACTTTCTCTTGTCACATAAAAATATTGTCCTGTGCTAAAATTTTATTTTTTCTAATTTTGAAAATAAGTATTATTTGTTATGTTTTTGATAATTTCTAATTATTTCGTGTAGTACTCCTTAACGAACCCTCATGTGTGATGTGAACGATATCGGTCCTTTTGGTCGAGCCTTTGAGTTTAAAACCATTGGTAACTCGAGATTCGTTGTTATATGTGTTATTATTACTACCGCACGCCGAATGGTAACTATAAATTCGTTGACGAACTTTGAATCAGAGTGAGACATATTTTAAGGTAAAAGCGAAACTCAAATCCGACTCCACCTGAGGTGGGTGGAGGACAGGCGTCTTACCAACTAAATAATGGTGATCTTCTTCGTTGATATATATTATTATTCAATTTCGTGCGTTAAATAAGTCATTTTTTTTAAATCGACTCCGTATCCCATGTTTTATCATACCACATAATCTTAAGTTATAATTACCGAATTTAATAAAGCCAAAAGGGCGCGAAAAATTCAGGCAGTAGATCGGAACGTGGTTGTTATTGCAACAGGAGTTTGAGTACTTGATCTTACAGAAGGGTAAGTTGAAATAAAAATTTGTGTGAACTTTTAAATGTGGTGTTTTGTTGATGGATGCCGGACTTTGTGAGAAGGGTTTTTTTATTTATCTGAAATGATAATGTACACCAAGGGTTAATTCGTGTAGTACATACATATAATTCTCACTATGTATCAAGTTGATGAGAGTTTGTGACAGTTGTATCAAATAATTAATAAATAATCGGTAAAAAGGATCAACTTATTTTTCCATGTTTATGTGCCCTCAGTGAAATGCAGACAAAAATCTAGTTTACTGGAGACACAACAAAAGTGAAAGGCAACAAACTCAGATCCATGTAAATTGAGTATTCACTTTGAATTACCATTTTTATTTATTTTGTAGTCTTATAAATGATATAGTCATGCAATTACTTGTCATAGAACTTTTTTTATTGAATATAATATATTATTTTTTTATTTTAATTCAACCGGATTCTTTAAGTTGATACGTGTTATACACATAAATGAACCCAATTTTCTGAAATAAATATTAGAGCTGTGATATATTTATTAAATGACAAACTATTACAAATTTTGTATCTCTCCACCTTTCTATGCGATCATACTGTTTTGGTTCAATAACACGAGTGGCCACGATACATTAAAAATGAAGGGAATAAATAGACCGGGCATGAGACTCCAGCAGCAGCGAACATTGATCATCGAGTAGTGAGTGACTAGTGAGCATGGAGTATCTCGTGGAATTAGATTAGGCTCGGGAGCGTGACGGAATGCGCGGAGAGAGCTGGTCTCGTCCGCCTCGTCCACGATCAATCATCGCAAAATGGACCATCCTAGATGGTTAAAAAATATTAGATTCAATGCACATCTTATCACTTGAGGTACTGTAGTTAGAACTTCAATTCATTTATTGTAACTCACTCGAGACGCAGACGCCATAAATGTTTACTAATTCGAGTAACCGCAATTATTTTGGTGTTGAATCTTCGTTCCACACATAAGACCGGCAGATTGAAGATTCACTTGAAAATATCCTTGGAACTGAATAATCTTGTACTCGTATATTCGTAAGGTTTCTGTTTATTTCAATAATCAGAGATATTTTACCTTGTATGGTTGTATCTCGCTCCTCCTCACTTTTGCATTTGGCGTATGTTATTTATTTATTTATTTATTTATTTATTGTACTTGATAAATAAGTAAATAATTGTATATATTAGACTTGGTACAGAGATAAAATGCATTCAAACCCTTAATTTTCTTAAACCTTTATTAAAGATACAAATATTTAAAAAGTAAAAAACGTAAATCCAGTTCTAAACATGTGTCTGATTACGAAATATATGGTGTACTCGTATTATGAATACAATTAAACAAACATTTCTTACAATTAATTTCTTAACGGTCCGATCCTTGTGTATTTTATATTTCTGTTTTATGTATACGAAATTTATAAAAAAATGAAACTTTTGGTTATATAAACTGGAAAAATATCAAAATGATATTTAAAATTAAACGACACTCGGTGAAATCCCGTAATACGTGATGTTTTTCACGAACGCCATCACTGATAACATGTTCCACTCGCTAAACGAGTATAATCAAGTATATTATATATGTGTATTTTTCAAGTTTACTTTTGAACAATCGAACCCCATGTTTGCTTTTTCTCGATAGAGAAATATTTAATGGTATTTGTTACCTTCTAATTTTTATAGTCCTGTTTTGCAAGAATGTACAAATGGTCAAATTTAGAAATAAACTCATTATTTCTTATTATTTGCTAATGTGACCCGCAATTCCATTAATCGAACACTGAAAATGATATTTGCCTTTTTAGAACGCTTTCCAGTGTAAAACAAAAGGCCTGTTTAAAATAATATCCAGATATCCTTTTATCTTGTAACTTGATTCTAATTAAATAGCCTTATTGGTAACTTCTTTTATACTTGTATCTAGTTTCAACAGTTAACTGTATTCGTAATTTATTCACGTCATCGCCTTCCAGAGTTTTGTTTAAACTTACGCATACATACATACCATTGGGCCATGTCCTTTTGGGGTAGGCAGAGAGAATATATCTCCACGCCTTTCTATCCACGCACACGGATGTCGCATCGTCTACATACATCTCGTTATATGCTATCTTGTTTTTTGTAATTCTTATCTCTGTCAGTTAAAGTTTCTTCATCTGTCTCCTTCCACTGTTTCGTTGGTCTACCCCTTTCCCGCTCTCCATTCATTCTATATTTATTCGTTAGTCTTTCATGCTCCATTAGTTCAAAGTACTTGTAGTTTTCATAAAATTTAAGCTTTTATTCGAACATTTCGAAGCTAAATGTAGCTTTCAATTTTAATTACAATATTTTTTTACTGTTATAATAAAAACCGTGTTACTCATAATTATTATCAATTGGGTTCAAAATATAAGTATTTATGTTACATCTCTTAACGTCACCTGTTAGAGTTCATTTGCGATGAAGGCATTATTTGGACGTTCTAATTATATCACGATTTTCGTTCAAAATGATTTATTCTTTTTTTCATGCAAAAAAGAATCCTATAATATAATTGCTTACAACTCGATTTATATCAGAATCAAAGAGGAAGTTAGCACAAAGAGTGTCCCTGACAAAAAGGGGAAAAGTTTGCGTGATTTTATGTGTGCCATGTCGACCGATGTATTCGTCACGGTGCGCGATACATGCAGCAAACCTGTTGCAGCGGCCGCTCTGTAGAATATAAATTATTTTTAACAAAGAGGAACACATTTTATTAACTTGATTTAAGGAAAATAATGACGCAATTTAACCTTTTTCTCAATTACCAAATACACTGCATCTGAAAAGGCAAAACACGACTAGGTATAACGAATAGTATTTTTCATTTCTAGTCTACTAAATGTGTAGTCATTTTGCAAACATAAATCACGGAATGGTTTTTTTTCGGTTACATTTTTTTCATTGTATTCTTTTTCGTATATACAAATGTTTTCAAATGTCGAGGTTCAAATATTTTTTGGCTAATGCAATTCACGCTGGTGTGTCCTTTGTGATTTGAACATTTCTTGCTTTTCAATTGTTTTCTACAAGTTTTGCACTTTTAGTTTTGTTTATGAAATCAATTTTTAAACAAATATGCTTGATTCAGTTTCAAATGTGAACCATTCCATAGCTGATTATATTTTTTATTGTTGTATCGATTGAGTTTTTTAAAACTCACATAAAAAAAATATTTGTACAATGACAACATATCCAGTGCTGTTAAGTATTATATATATCTAATGCTGCTAAGCAGGAAGCTTTATTGTGATATTAATCTTAATGAATGATGGATCATTATTGTGATATTAATCTTAATGAATGATGGATCATTATTGTGATATTAATCTTAATGAATGATGGATCATTATTGTGATATTAATCTTAATGAATGATGGATCATTATTGTGATATTAATCTTAATGAATGATGGATCATTATTGTGATATTAATCTTAATGAATGATGGATCATTATTGAGATGGAAAGCTATTTGAATTAACCAACTTTATTTTGAAAATGTTTCACTAGTAAACGATAATTGTATCCAAAATACTGTTAATTTCTATTAGAATTTCACAATCATCGCAAATTGGAAATTATTAAGATATTTTTCCTTTTCTTAATCTATATACGAGTATATATATTTTTATTTTACTTTATAAAACTGATATAAACTACCTATATAAATTCTCATTTTGGGTTTGCTTTAGAAGTTGTGGAATAATTTCGAAGTCGTGGACTTAAGACATAAATTCTAGTAATTTCGTATTGAGTCAACCCGTTCGAAACTCTTGTCATTCGTTATTGATTAAGTGGCTAATTATAGGGTCCACTAATCGTTGAAACAAGCCGTTTGGGCCAAGTTTTCGAGACAATTTTTAATAACCGCCGTCTAAAAATCACAACGTGCAATTTGTTTTCAAATCGGTGAGTGATATATTAGCTTATTGCATAAAAATACCGGTCTTTTATCTTTTCTGCATCGCCATCCGGCTTCGTGAATTGGATTATTTATTTACCTTAGATTTATATACCCGCGTTCTGTTATTACATTTGATCTCGAGTTAAAAAAGTCAATCAAATTAAACCTTCTGTCTGTTTGAATTTTACCTGCGTTTTTATGTTTTATATTGAATTATATTTACATTTCTTGTTGTAAGATATCAAATACTTAGTAGTCCTTAGATATTTCATAGAAATGTTTTGACTTATAAATAATACTTACTACGGAGCGATCACTGAGTGAACCAAACACAAAACGACATTCGTAAATATTTTTCATTTGTTTTTTTTTGTCAATTTTCCCATGAAACCAATATGTAAGAATATGCAATAATTTTACCCAAATAAGTTACTCCTATACGTAGCATAAGTTGGGCAATTTGAATAATAGTGATGATGAATTTATCTTTAAATACGTATCAAAATTCAAGTAAACGAACCTGACCTATAAAATAATCATTCATTAGTATATTCGTCATTAAATTGTCTTTTTTTTTATTTATCACAAATATGATAACGATTTGAAAAAAAATCCACACACCTATTGAAGTTTCTATCCTACATTGGAAATGAAAATGAAAAGACTTCTGCGTATTTTTAAATAAGTTTACCTTTATCTGGCTCATTCACTTAGAATGCTCTTCTGCCCGGTCTTCACTAAGTTTGGAAATCCTACACCAAACAAGTCCAGTCCACTTCCCGAACCCTCCGATCTCTTACCAAATTCATCGTACCGAATCAAAAGGGATATTTAATACAATGTCAACACGATATATCTATGTAGAATGCACCTCTTACAGGCGGGAGTGGAATTGATTATGAGAGACTGTGGGGATATTAAAGTTATTAGTTGCAATCAAACCCTTTGCACGAGCACCCAGTAGACGAAGTGATCACATCAAGGATTGTATTACTGTATTACGCTTGCTTCTTTCCATGCTGTCATTGTTCTAAGTATCGTCACATGTCGTGTTAAGTTTTTTTTTATTGGTTTTTCTTAGAATTGTATTTTATTACACTTTCGTTGTGTCCAGTGCAACTTCTCTTCCAAAAAGCCGTCAAAATGAGACCTTCAGTGAAAACCTGACATTAAAATGTGTATTCTAGAGATAGGATTTTACCAACAGGAATATTTTGTGAGTCCTTAATATATAGAGAGACACTTCTAGGATGTCTACTTTCTCTTTGACTGGAGGGAATTTGTCGACAGAAGATTATTGACCTATAATGATCATTCTTCTCAGGCATGAGCCGTAGTTAAAGAGAGAATTTGAAAAAAATAACTTATTTGTTCACTTATGTGCGTATATCATATATGTATATATTTATTTTGTAATATTTTTAATCCATCAATAATAGTGCATTCGGATCTGGGCTAGAGCGCCCTTGAGTAGAGTTTTCTCTCTAAACGACACTATAAATAGTCTTTTTATTATTATTATTATTTCAGGTTTTATACAGGTATTTAAAAGGTAAAGCCACTTGATCTATTTAATAGTCATTCTTATTTCATTCGACCGATAACAATTATAGTTGTAAAATATTTCACACAATCCACTCCTATCTCTTGTCAGGTACGAGTATGAACTCTAATCAGCGCCTTCAGCCAAATAGATCTCTCTCGAGTTAATACTTCCGTTTCCTCGATCTCCGGTGCCTTATACTTTTCGCCTTAACAGCCGCTCCTCAGGCGCTTTAAGTAGACAAGAAAGAGCTTTATTAATTGTTTTATTGCTTCTCTGCTTGCCAGGCCGATACATCATTCATGGTAACGTGGAAACGTCCGGTCCCCTCCGAAGGAATGTGTATTTACTTCAATTAATGTCGCCCTCCCTTTGTGGTCCGTAGTTATTTTGAAACAACTGTAAAACGAATTTAAACAATGTGACTGAGGTGAGGTAATTCAATATAGCAATGTAAATTGAGAACCAACTATAATAACGACAATCTGAAATCGCCATATTTTGAAAAAACTTTATTTTTCACGTTCAGTGCTAAAAACGCTTATAGGCGTTCTATTCCGATTTTTTTTATAGATTCAACAGTCAATTTGTCAACCGAACCTTTGAAAATTGCCCGTTAAACTGTTATCTCAATGGTTAACTGTTTTATCAAACAATATGTATAACATTGAATTTCAACAAATCGCATCGTATCCTTTATAATTCATTGGATCATATTTTTATAGAAATAATTGAGAATTAGATATTTTTCATCTAATTTAAGGTCATGATCATAGTGATGTAAAAGTTTCTCTAGGGTTCTAATAAATTTGGCTTGTACTTTCATGACTGTTTATTTGTTGTTGCAAAGTTGCCTTTATTGCAGCGAACTTTGTATTTGACCTGTAATTAGTATTTTTTTTTATTTCATGAAAACTTATTTGATACGTCTGGCGGATTAATTTTCCTTTGCCTTATTCCATCCATATGAGGTCGGCTGCTTGGACCTTCTTCCTCTGTATCTCTATCTCGACAGTCACTCGGGGATAGTCCGAGTCTCGTCTTGTCATCCTCTGCGTCTATTTGGGAGTTCCCACTTCGTAGTTGTCTTTAGCGTAGACCCTTCTTCTCGCCGTTGCACGTGCCCATACCAACCAGTTTCCCGGGCTTTACTACTTGCCGACTTTAATTGTTGAAAAAACTCTTAATTTCTAGTCTGTAATATAAACGTGATTCATTCCCGATTTTTCTTTTCTCTCCACCATCCCTTCCTTTTCCTTTGATCGATGATATATCACTTTTACTTTAATATGTATAGGTCCATAAATTTCATAAATTTGAATAATTATTTGAATAATTTTTGCGACCATATAACTTGCTTTATTTTATTTTGTCTGGTTGGTTGAAAGAGATTGTCGCCTGGCAATAATCCCGCCAGATTGTATTTGCAATGAAGTGTTAAATAAATAAATTGTTTCGCGAATTCTTTCATTTCGGATTTTGTCAAATCTAGTGACGCCCAGTGACCACCGTAGTATGCGCGGATTTATTATTCTGTAGAAATTTTCCGAACTAACCAATATTTTTTTAATAACTAATAAAATTCTGAATTCGAAGGGCCTCGAACCAAATAAAGAAAATAAAACGATCACTTAATTTAAAAACAAACTGAATAATCTCTAAAAACTTAGGATTGATGTTAAGACTTGTATGCAAATTAAGGAAATTTGAGCAATTAGTAATTGTTTTTTCTTAAATATTAATAAAAATGGGGCGAATTCGATTTCACTAGGAAGATCACTCCAATAAAGTTTTTGTATATCAAGTGTTCTTGTTTTATCACTTTCAAGTAAAATTTAAATATAAAAAATATGAAAATATAATAATCATAAATAACTAAAGTTTTCAAAGTAAGTCAGTCCTTCTTTCAATATTTACAATACAGCACCCCTCATTCCATCCAGCAACCCTCACACAACCCTTGGAAATCGTAGTTATAATTTAATGTACATGTCTTAAGATTTCAAATAACATACAGTAAAAAGTAGTTCAATAACATTGCAATTTAACAAGGTTGACTAGAGCGATAACAATTATCATCGCGGAACTCAACCAAATCAAGCTTGAATATTCTTTTACTGATATTTGTACTACGAATGACAGCTAAACATATCACTATCATTACAATTGTTATCAATAGGCGCGTTAAGTAATCCATTCCGACAAAATGTGTATGTGGCGTGTGCCTTTGATATAGGTATATTCGAGTTAGAGTTAATATCCCATGAAATAAATCAATATTGGCCATTATGTAAGGCGATACCCAGAACTGTTACAGTGGCGTGATGCACTGCCTCTCCCTTGGTTCTGTTTGTATAGCCGGCTGTTTGTTCACCGCAGGAGCGGCTCGGCTCCGGCACAAAGTAGATGACCGCCTCAAGTTTTGCATGTGTATGAATATTTATTATATTTACTTAAATAAGCGTAATTGATGCGGCACGTGTTTAGAGTGGTGTTTTTAATGCTTTAAGTACTTTTTACTAATGGCTGTATTCTGCGTAATGACAAATTCTGTGTTCCTCAATGCATTACTGTTCTCACAAAAAAAATTCACGTAAAAGGTTTTCTGGATTTGGTGATTGATTCACTGCCTTGACTATGTATATCAACATGTCGGATACCAATCACGTACCCATCTTCCTCCCACTCTCCTCATCCATGTAAATGGAATGCTTCATTTACATTTTGGATTTTTCATTATTCATTTTAATCGATTTGACCATCTAAATCCTGTTTGCCCAGAAATAAGCAACTGTGGCAGCGTGAGGACGCCCCAAATAAAGATGACCAACGTCCTTTCATTTTGTCCTCATTGTTTGGGACTTTACTGAGCAGGTAGGTAACATGTGTGACAACTATAGAATTTCGCCATAAAAATTTAATATTGGCTTCTCATATTTTTATCAGGTCACGTGGGCTCGTAGACTATTAAGAGTAAACATTTTATTTAGTATATAACCATGTGCTCGCAAGAGTAATTTAAATCCCGAAATCATTATTTCGCTTCTCATTTTTCCACCAACCCTAGAATCGCTTCTGATTTACCATCGTATTCATATAATCAAATACGTGAGTACTCCATGAATTCTGCATGATACGACTGACATTCAAGGTGCACCTACCGTTCCCTCGGTCATTTGGTCCGATGATGTAGAAGCCCATCAAGTCTCCGAATAGTGTAACGTCAGACAACCGTGACTTGACGTGACATTGGCAGTTAAGGAACACTAATTGCAACCCGTGAAATATTCACGGAAGTAAAACAAATTCTACATTTTTTAAATACCGAATGGAGCAAGATCAGCTTAAAGTTTTTAGGGTTCATTAATGTTTAAAGTTTAAAATAAAAAACGGTACATCTTGATTGATGAATTGTTTAATTCTCAAAAATCTCTTTATACACGATGTTTTGTGTATACATATAAACATTACTGTTGTTCAATTTAAATCGTTGATAAAGTTTTCCTTGAAGACTTGTTTCAGATATTGACTTTAATGTTTTCGCGTTTCCGACATCGTGAAAAAGCCACATATAATTGTCTGCATTAAAAAAAAGAGCATAAGATAAATAAACACAAGTAATTATAAGGTTAATATAATAGGAAATAAATAAATTATATAATGAATATTCAAAATAAATTGGCATCGTCCCCTTTTACACCGAGATTCAAATTTCGAAGTATTCCTCTCTCGCTCTCTTGTATTCAAAATTCGATTCTCGTATTCTCTCTTTGACGACAACCGTTGTACGGGCTTTGACCTATTTATATTATGACTAGTTGCAACCCGTGAAATATTTACGGAAGTAAAACAAATTCTACATTTATGAAAATATATATTCATAAATGTAAAATTTGTTTAGATATATCATTTATACATCGTCCCCTTTTATACCGGTTCAAACAGTCTTAGCTAGGTATTTAAAATTCGTTCAGTATCACGGACCCACCGAGATTCAAATTTCGAATTACTTTCGGAGAGAATCCAAGTATTCCTTTCTCGCTCTCTTGTATTCAAAATTCAATTCTCGTATTCTTTCTTTGGCGACAACCGTCGTACGGGCTTTGGCCTATTTATATTATGATGTTGTTTAGGTACTATGTTAGGTAGGTCTCGAGCTGACTACACGGCCGAAAACGTAACTCGCTAATTTTATTACATTTATTCGGTGCATTTGTTTATGTCAATGGTAACGTAATAATACCTCTGTTTCTGTTTAAACCAATTGGTTTTGGATATATGCAGTGAGAAATCATTTGATTCCATCAGTTTCCATTTAATTAATAATATCGTTACATGATATGGTGTCATGCATTAGGTCTGAAAAAATTGAAAAATTCATATATTAATTTTTAAATTTTGTATTTCATTTGATAAGTGTCGGATTTATTTTAGATTTTAAATGTTGTGAACGTATATCTTCAGTTACCTATAAAACGACTGAAGTTAAAACGTCTTGATGATCACAAAATACTAATAAATACTTCATAATAATGCTTGAAAATAATTAGATAAATCCTCAGGGCGCTCCAAGTGAGGATCTTACCGCTTAAAACCGAGATTGATGGAGGTGAATTCTGGATCAGGTCATGATCCATTGTTGCGCCAAAATTATGATAAACTAGATAAAAATATTCATAGAATACTTCACAAAAAAGCTATGATGATCACAAGTGATGAAAATGTTCAAATCTTCTAAGAAATATTTAGGCCAATTTCTTCGTGAAAAACAGACTAGCAACTATCTTTCTTCGTTCTAATATACGATATCTTCAATTAGGAAGACATAATATCCTCATGTTGCTGAAACCTGTCTATGATCAAGAGTGTTTTTCTCTTTCTTAGTTCCTTGTTTTGTCTTTGGTATTTTTTTAAAATGAATTATAATTCTGGTTCGTTAAGACCTGTTATACTTGACATGTTCCTCATAAATGTTTATTTTCATATTATACCAACGTTACAACTCACGAATCTATAAATCACGTCTCCTGTCGTAACTTCGCACATGAATATGCGCAATAAATAACGACGTATCTTCCAAGAAATTAATTTGTACACTTCTTTTGGCATATTAACAGTGTCCCTACTGACAACTCTCCGAGAAACTCTATTGACCAGTTCTGCTGGTACAACATTTGTTTCTGCCACATTTTCATGTTCTAACCAAGAGCCAAGAAAAGCTGTTTCCACACTATGAAAACTATGATACATCTATTTTTTTTGTATTTCTGTAAATCCTAATTAATTAATAATTTACCATATAGATCATGCACGGTTTCACGATTCATATAGTAATTATTTTTTCTTATCCAAATTTATGACCGTACAATTATGCTTATAAAATTGTCGAATGTGTAATACTCGTAAACACGTGTCGGAAGGAAGTCTTGAAAATAATTGCTGGGCCTGTACTAGAATTTGTCTCAATGGATATCGGTTCTGATCATTTCCGCGCCATTTTCCTTTTTGAAATAATAATATGTTTTTCAGGTTTACTGTTGATGACGCGCTTTGAAAAGCATGAACCCTCATTCGATTTACGACCCCCTAGCTATTAAAACCTCCCAAAACTATAATTTACACTTTTATTTTTCATATATCAGTATATCATTCGTTTTCTTTAGTTATTGTCCACTTTTCTAATACGCATTTTATCATTATCAGTGTCTTGTATATGCTGATTAGTTTTCATGATTACGATTTTAGACATGAGCATCTTCAATACGCCATGAACATTATTGTTATCTCTGATACAATTACTATTATAAATTTCAATGGAAAATACCGAAAGAACTTATATTCTGTATTGAATCATGGCTTAGCACAATCTGAAAAGGTGCCATATTTGATGGTACATAGAGTAAAGAATTAAAAAAAATAGTGCTTTGTTTTTTTGTAATGAAAATCAAAATCCCTTTTTCCTCTTTGTATTCATGCAAAAGTCTTTCACAGCGGTAATAGTAGAATACTACAATTAAACTTATAGAAAATACTTTTTTTGTACAATTAACGGGCGGATACTTGAATATATATCTTTCCATTATTATTATTTTTTCACTCGCGTGGAGTTAATTAATTTCATGATCAACAGAGTGTACACTCCCTCCGTCTCGCAAATATCGCATTACCTGCTTTCATAAGTCGTCTGTAGATCCATCATGTGTGCCATGACTCATTCCCGCTTGGCGACGTACCCAAAAACTTGGCTGAAAGCTCACACTGGGCAAACAGGGAGCATACATGCCTTTTTCGTTTATTACAATTCAAGTATTTTTTATTCATGTTTTGAAAATTCTGGTAGCGAGATATCACTCATTACAATGTGCAAAAATACATAAGCATCGAAGAGATTAGGAGTACGCAATTGGACTTGGAAAAATTTAAGTTATTTTGTCTCACTGGTTCATTACTGTCAAAATTAATTATATTGTGATTATCATCATCATCAACTCGACTAACTCCAGCGTTGGATATAGACCTCCCCTTTCCTCCATTCCTTCCTATCATGGGTACGTCGCTTCCAGTTATTTGCTCCCAGCCACTTGACTGACGTCATTCGACCATCTTGTTTCAACACTTATTCTCCACATTTTTGGTCGCTCCACCTCTTTCTGGGTCCACCTATCATCGTTACATTTGACAATGTGCGTTGCCAGATCCACCCTTGGTGACAACCCTCTCAGTGACATCTACAATTTTGGTCTGCTACCTTATCCATGCATTCGTCTTCTGGTCCCGTTATGAAATATTCACTCGGTCACTATGATATGTATCAGACTCTCTGTCAAATTGCGATACATCTAGCTATTTTTTCTATTGTAAACCCATCAACACTTTCTTTTTTTTATTTCTTCGCTGCCTCTTCCTTGATCTTCTTGAAGATCATTTGTATGTTGAATTAAAAAATGCGTTTCTAGGAAACGGCCTTTGACTGCCTTAAAGATTGAAAATCTCCAGTTGAAATGACTACAGTTCAATATACTCGTATTTGCTGTTTCGTACATTTTCTATTCAAAACTGAATCAGGCCACTCGTCTCAGAAATCTTACCTTTGGAACTTGAGCTTGAGGCTTATTCTTATTTTCATGTTTATTGGCTACTTCTCGTATGACATCGTATCAATCCGTCTCGATTTAATATACGAGTACATTAATTGCATACGCTTTGAAAGTGTCGATAATCCTTAAGCATATCTTAATATACTCAAGCAAAGCAATACGAGATCGGCCAAAAATGTCGTTTCACAATAGCGTATTAGTGCCAACATTTATGTTTGGGACTAAAACGAGGACGTGGAAATTGAATGGAAGGAGATGAAAATGCATGTACTGAGAATAATGCGTGGTATGTCGGTATGACTAAACAAGATATGTAATTATTAAGGATTAATATAAGCTAAAAATTGTTGTTTAGTAGGGAGAAAATAACACTTTGAGGGGGTTTGGACATGATGAACAGATAATTGACTGACCAAAGGAATTTGTAATGCAAGAGTGAGGACGGTCCTGGTACAGAACTACCGATATAAATGTGATTGGACCAAGTTTGAAAGAAGGAAAGGTAATGAGTAAGAGAAACATAAGTAAGTAACAGTACGCGAAGATATATGGATGTATGTCAGATTGGAAAGTTTAACGCTCTGAACTCTGCTTACCAAACAGGAAAATGGTTTAAAGGTTTGTATGTATGTGTCTCTTAATGTTTGCTTAGCGATTAAAACCGCGCGTTCCCGCTGTCGCAAATGAATTCATAAACTGAAGTTCGCATTGAAGGATGAAAATACAAACTTGTGTGAATAAATATGGACACGAATATAAGATGTTTTCATTTCGAATTATACCCATTTAATTGTACCTGATTGTATTCTGTCTTGTTTACTGTTGACATATATAAAATTACGCTAGCAATTTTATATTATCATATGCACGTAATTTTTGATGACCTAATCACGAACATCTGTATTTTACAAACATAATGCATTTTTATTATGCTGTCTCGACTCTTTTACGTACCTGTGTCCAGTTTAAGACCAGTCGTAAAGTAATACATTTCTTAATTTTATTATCCCGCCCTGGATTTTATGTTTACTTAATTTACTACCGCACTCACTTATGGCAGTGATACATGGATGGCCATAAAAAGGAGAGGAAGGTTAAATAAATATGGTGAAAAAGCAAACGTTGAAAATAAATGGTGATACAAAGAATGTGGATAGCAGAATAATGGTAAGTCGAGATAAAGTATTTTTAAGAGTTCAAGAGACAGCACATATCAAAAGAAGACATGTACGTGTGATTAGCTTACTCGGACCAGAGGATGGATAGAAATTAATCCTATAGGGATTCAGTATTTTCATTTTTTATTATTTATTTTTATATTACTTACGTTTTCTTTACAATACACCAATGAGAAAAATTGCATCATCATAATTAATATATTGCAAACACTAGTACTTTTATTTTCTTTCCGGTCTGGTGCATATTTCTACCAGTTAGTTATTTCTACAATATATACCATATTTCTACCAGTTACCAGCATGTATACTAGTAAAACTGGTTGGATCTTTTAGAAATGTGAATAATTCAACCCAAGTGAAATTCTTATTAGTAAAAAATGAAACTTTTACATTTTCATTTACTGAGACCCTCAAATCTGTTTAGCAAGATTTGAATTATGATTTAATACTTTATATCACAATAAATACTAAGAAAGTTTGAAGAGTTGATAGAGCAAGACCAAAGAAAGTATAGTTGGTTCAAGTGAATGTATTTCGAAAGAAATAAATGTAAAAAGTCAGAGAAATCGTAGGAGCTGTATTAGACGGTGTATGGGTGTAGAGGAAGCGAAATATGTCGCGATAGAAAAGTCTGGTGCTCTATCATCTCTGCCTACCCAAACAGAGAAACGGCGTGAAATTATTATTTTCGTACATTCACGAATAAAATTGATATCTTGAATATAACACGAAATATAAACTGCTTTACCGCACGCACTATTCAAGCAGTCCTTTTGTCATGGCCAACAGTAATTTCATTATCATTTTACTCAGGTTATATTTTATTTTACGTAATTTATCCTCGCCCTCCCAAACAAAAATTAAAAATTTTATTAACATAAATTTATGAACACGAAATTGAAAATCACACAATTGCCTAAGCGAGCATTAACCCTTTCTTTATCATTTACATTGAGAAAATTAGTTGTACTGTATTTTACTTTCTTTGTATATTATAGTACATACAACCTGCTGGATTTATGATCATAAGACAATCTCTTCCAACCGACCAGAAATATGTCAAAGTGAAAATCATCAGACAGGAACTTTTAAAAATTGGACATGAATGGAGATCAAACCCGCTACCTTCTAGTCGGGAGACAAGTGTCTCCCGATTAGAAGGTAGCGGCTATCTACGCCACGAATGTCGTCAAAAAAGTGGTGAAAGACTCACAAAACAAATATATATTTATTAAATTATTGGAGAACGAGGAAGATTTAGTCCAAGGAAAACGACATATTTCAGCGAAATAAAAAAGATTGTATCACTAAATTTATGAACGAGGACGAGACAAAAGATGTATGCGTATTAACTAACTGAGCTGTTAGAGCATCACCACTCTTACACGGAATGCCCTTGTTGAATGAATTTTCTCATATCGATATCTTCCATGTATCGGTGAATAAATTGATTGAACTCTTTTATAAACTTTATAGGCTTACTCCTGGCTTACCATTGTTCCTGTTTTCATTATATACATTTTTAATATTGTTTTCTTGTTTTTAATGTTATTGGGTTAGACATGTTTCAAATGTAAAATAAATAAAATCCATATAAAATAAATATTTTACCTTCATTAGTATATTATTTACGAAATAAATTAAGTTCTACCCCATATTTAAATTTTTTATCAACCGTGTTTTTTCTTCGCCCTAGAATATGAAACAAAAATAGATAATACCTTATTTTTCTTTAGGTAAGGCATAATTAAAAAAAATCAAAACATGACATTTTTACTGTGGCATATGTGCAGGCACGTATCGTTTAAAACTTATCAATAAATTGTCTTTTTTTAAAAGCATATATAGGTGTTTCACGACGAATCATGCATTTGCTGTTGAAATTAGTTTTTGTAGAACGAATCCCTTAAAGTCAGGAACTTATACTAGATTTCTAAACATAAAGTATTTATTTCTTCGAAGCACACTCCACTAAGGGTCCAAGTATTGATTAATATTTGTATCCTTAGGCGATACTTGGACACCTTTCCATCGTATTGTACTCGTATATTACCCGCTTTGCTGTGATTATTTTTCAATATTCCGTGTCCTACGTAGTACCATTATCAGCTTCATTTTCAGACATTAATAGACGATTAATATCGCCATTAAATTATCCATAAATTTTACGGAACATTTGAAAAGAAATAACGTTAATTGTTAATGACTCTGTGAAAACATTAATGGCGTTCGTAATAATAGATATTTATTTTCAAAAATTTAAAGTAAATTATCAATTAATTTATGGGAAAATTATTTGCTTTCTACCACATAATCTCTTGTAGTTTGTCTTCGGCTCAACTGCAGAAAGATCGCCCTGTTTCAATCAGATATGCCCTTTCGTTTTCTATATTTAATAAAAACAACTTATTTATCTCAAATTATCCCACATCGCTAACGCTCATACAGTTCTCACCCTAATCTCTATTTTTCTTAACGTTTTCTTTTTTTAAATGATCTAATTTAACTGTTACTCGATTGTCTCTTTTTCTTCACTGTATACTAGGCACTAGGCACTAAGCACGGTCATGTGTGTGTGCATGCGTGCGTGTGTGCGTGCGTGCGTGCGTGCGTACGTGCGTGTGTGCGTGTTGTGTATGTATATATTTATTTTCCTTACTCCGTTAGGTTGTCTTCCAAACTTTTCTATTTACCCCTTTTTTCAAATATACTAGTTTGCTTGTCTTTTATTTATATGGGATATTTATACAAATTTCCAACACAAAAAAATTATCCAGAGGTTCCAACGTTCTTATGAAGTAATCCTTAGGTGTGTTATTCGAGTGTGTCTAAGGTAATGCGTATATTTTTTCATATTACCTTTACTTCGACCAGGAAGATAGGGATGCCATAAAACGCCTCCTCCCAGGTCAGGCCAGGACTGCTATTCTCCCTTTCGTAACACAGTGTATGGTATAATATGGGCGTCCGATTCTTTGAGTTCTTGACCAGTTTCCTTGCGATATTCTCAATATGCGACTTAACCACCTATAACGCCCTGCCTCTAGTGTGATGATTGTATTCTCAAAACCAAGAAGTCTTATCTCTCTGGCCTCGGTAAAATGCCTAGAAATCAGTAAAATAGGAAGGATCATCCCATTATTCACAAAATTCTATTTTTTTTTTCAGAAAAAAACTTTCAACCTCAACCGAGTCATAACCTCGGATTGTCTATACAAAACGATGATATATTAAATTGTTCTTCTTCCCTTGCTTTATCATTGGTACAAATGGTCCTTATATAGAATTGATTGCTTGATTTATTGGAACAATACGTATTTTACACAGTTACTGGACTAGTCGAAAGAGCAAACTCTTTCGACCCTACATAATTTATACATTTAGTATACAACTTTTTTTTCTGTACAATGGTTTATAACTTGCCGATAAATAAATAATTGCTTTTCTGTGGAACATAACATAATAGATCTTGTATAATCGAAACATGCCCCTTGCTGTGTAGAGAATTAAATATAATTAAATCATCTGGATAGCAAGGTGCAGCTTATCTGTGACAAGGTGCTAGGTGGCTCCGAATATTTGACCAAAAATGGCAATCACAGCCGCTGCAGGTTTGCAGACACCGTTTCAAATTTTTAGCATTGGCATTGCAAATGCGCCGATGTGCGCAAAAAGTTTGAATATGATTTGTTTGGTCGTTGTTAATCCCGGCAACTGGAATCACATGCAACACAGTTTTATTAAAATTAACATACAACTTTGATTTAGTATTATTTTACGCGTATACTTAAAATTTTAACGTTATTTAGTATACGTTACATTTTCGTTGAATATTTTATAATGTTGTTTAATTTCGTGTCGCAATTTGTTCCAAACAACCTGAAATACATGGAAAGACATACATGTGATAATTCGAAATGTGACATTGGTCACCAACGGCCATCAATCCATATAGTTCCAAGTGACTGGCAAGCGTTCTACAAACAAGGGTACTGAAATAAATTCAAAAATATTTTTGAATAAAGATAATATTTACACAGAAATACTCGTATTGCATTACAGTTGTTTCTCTAGCACCATTCAGTGATCAAATATATATCTTCTTTTTCTTTTTTATATTGTTTTACATTTGTGTTGTGTCCATTACAACCTACCGGGTTTATTTATCCAAACAATCATTAAGATGTTAAGGTGCCTTATGATGGAACATTTCTCAAAACATTGACTTTACGAAGCCTTTCGTAGACTTCTATTCTATATTAAAGGGCCAGCCACTCAAGAAAAAAACCGATTGATATAAACCGGTCTGGTTGCTCGATCTATCTTAACCAGACGATTAAAAATCTGGGAGCCGGGTGAATTCAGCTTGGCATTGCTGAATTACATACACGTTTTATATAAAATGAATATGTTGAATAAAGTGATCCTTCAGAAAAACACATTTTCAACCATTAGCTAACAATATATCACCTTGGTGCAACATGTATTTTAAATAAATTCGTCAACCTGTAATATGCGCACATATCACATGTATCTGATCTCCTTTCACTTATTGAAGACAGCTAGAATTTCGTATAAAAATTATTTTTTTTAGTATAAAAATGTTATTCACGTTTTGTGTCATGTCGAAATGAAATGAGAAGTTTTATCAAACGGACGAATCTTCAGGCACCAGGCGTGAGATGAATGTTGCCGGCTGTGACAAAAATTCTTGCTGAATGAGCTGTCACTTTGAAGAGATCCTCCGATAATTCCTTTAGCTCTCTCCATATAACCCCGAAGATCTTGGTATTCTTCGTGAACGGTAAGGACGTGAGTCTAACTAATTTATCGTGACCACGTTACTTTATACCTAGGGTGACTGGTTTTGATGCGAAATATTGAAGGTGAAAGAGAATATAAAGTCTTTACCGTCATGAATTTGTAAAATAATGAAAAAAATACAAAATTGATCTTCAAAACGTAAACTATTATATGGAATTGGTCAACTTATAATAAAAAAGGGACGATACTTCATTTCAATACTTCAAATCGAAAGAATTGCAAGCGAATGTATTTTTTATTTTAGTCATTCTTTTTGCAAAAAACATACAAATATAAAACTATCAACTCCCTTTTTTTATATAATTATCGACTCCTTTAGAGTTGGGAATTGGTGTCATATTCATTCGAATTTTTTTTTACTTATAAAGTGCCCTTACTTATAAAGTATTAGTGCAGGATGTCGCACCAAGTACCAGTCAACGTGTATATTTCAAAATTTTTTGCTCGAATACATAGTACTTATAATTACTTAAGGCGTGTCTTTTTCAATTGCTTAAAATAAGGAATGAATTGTCTACTTCATTTTTTTAAATTGGATACCAACGAAAATCACATTCACAACTTCCATATTGGAAACAGGCTATTTACCAACTTGCTCTTTAACCGAAATATTCTAAAATAGAACATTTTGCTCATAGTACTGACAGTTATGTTAAATTATTCTACACTTGTTTGTAAAATTGAAGACCTATATAAACTATTCATAGATTTTTAACAGTTACATTTTTAACTGAGAAGAAAATGCGGCACCATTCTATGGATCCTGTTTTAATGAATTAGCAGTCACAAGTATGTTATTCAATTTAACAAATCTATTAAGTTCCCTTATCTTTTTAGATCATCGATTTTAAATATAAATAACTCTGTTGGAAGTCGTCGTTTAACAGCGCACAAGATTTATCGGCATCATTTGCATTCGCTTCTTAGTTTTACATTCTGTCATTTCATGCGGCAATGTCATTCACCTAAAATTGTACACAATCGTGACTTAATCCAGATACTGTCGTAAGAGAATTGTGTTTTTAAGTATAATACATCGATTGATTTGTTTATTCCTTCTTGCATGTTTATTTAACATCATTTTACTTCAGATAATAATAAATTCCATTTTATGACCAATTATTAAATTAAACGGATTTAATAAAATTATTTAAAAAGCATAAATGTGTTATTTGGAAACACCTCCAAATTAATTATTCATTGTATTACATATTCGTTATAAACAATATATTTTCGCGAGTTTTAGTCATGCGACAATCTCTTATAACCAACCAGAAAAAAAACATTTAAAAGGCTTTAAGTGAAAAGCGAACAGTATGTTTTTTTATAATGAATTGAGGTTCAACTCAAATCAAACGTGTGACTCCCGGATTAAAAGACGGATGTCTTACCAACTGGGCCATAGAGATTGTCGAATTGTTCGAATTACACAAAACCATTCATATTTAAATTTCGAAGTTTTTTTTTCTATTTAAAAATATAAAATTACCTTACATTTTCACTGTATACTCTATAACGTGAAAATAATCACTTCTCGAACCAACCAGAAAAAAATGAAAAACCGTAAGTGTAAACTAAAGTTTAACCCCTTTAAAAAAATCTGTGTTCCATCGGGAACTGGTTGTAGGAGAGGCGTCTAACCAACTGTGCCACAGAGGTCGTTAAGTTCTCATTAAAACGTCGAGGGCACCATATATAAATTACCGGATGGATATCTCGACCAGCATTATGTAAAATGCGTTAAGCCTCTAAATGTGTACTTTTAACATTTCTAATCAAATAATTAAGAATTAATATTTTAAATATATTTCTAAAAGCAGGAATTAAGGAATTATTTTTCTGTAACTATGCACCTGCACCTGCAGATGTAACATAATGTATATGATATATCTATGTCTATTTCTCAGTTGTATAATATATATTTGTTGTGCATAATATATTGTTTGTAATTAATGCAATCAACACCCATATTAGGCGTATCGTCTGTATCCTACAATATATCGAAATAAATTGACGTAAGCAATTACATTTATTTCATAGTGGGGGGGACCTTAACAAATCTACAAACATTATTAGTCTTAATTGAATTCAATTTTGATTTATATATGTTAAATATTGGATATGATTGATGAAGAAATAAAAGTTCTTGTTTATTTTTTATCTGATCTTTGAAGTTATTAAGGTTAAATTTCACTGAGTCATATTGCCAAAATGAAATGTTTCTAGGCTATGGAATGGAACGTTAATTAATCACATAAATAACAAATAATTTAATTACATGTAAAGTTTATTCTGGTTCTTATTTTAGTATACACCTCATGGTAACATTGTGAATAAGAGGAATTGTTGTTTTGTGGGATAGATTCAAAGTTTTTTCCTGCAAAGATAAATTATTTCTTATAGATTTTCCAGAAATAAAGTATTATTTTTTTTGCAAAGAAAAGTAAAAATATTTTTTTACCAAATAAAAGTGATTTTAAGGATGGTTTATGATTTCGGAAATATTAGAACCAATGGCCAAAGCAATAACTCGTTCTAAAGAATTGTGGGAAAGTTAAGCATAACTTGTAGGTAAAACTAATAGCAATAATTGGGAAAATATTTAAAATGTTGAAAAATAGTTTAATTCAATACTTAATACTTGGAGGCTTTGATGGAATAATAAAACTACAATCCTTGATTATAATAATGAAGTGCTCAGAATTTCGATTTTTTAATCGCCAACTCACAGCTTATGATATACTCTATAAGTTTACTATTCTGTATATTTATAGTTTATGCATTAAAAAATCTTTTGCATTCCTAAAATCACAATAACATGTTTTCGGTCACATAATTAATCCGAACTCTTCAGTAATTCAGATCGTTTTAATTCTATAAATGTATCCCATTATTCTCGCGATCTTATTATTTCACCATCAATAATGTTGCTGCTGGTTTTTTTTTTGTTAAACGTCATTAACACACTTAAAGATCAAGCAGGGAAGTTGCAAATTTGTGATTTTTATTGATCCAAATAACGGATGCTGAAAGTGGCGCCTGCCTACCACCGGATGCGAACCAGTTTCCACGGTATCCTTTCACAAGCGATAACCCGATTTGCTGGAATAATACGGTTTTCAAATCGTTTTCGAGTGATTACGAAAATTTCCGGGAATATAAATAATAATTTGGCTGTACCGTCAATAAAAAATTACCTCAAATTCAGCCCGTAATAAGAAAAGTTATAAACAGTAATCAAAACATATTTTATAATAGAAAATATCTGGTCGTATACTCTCGGATGATGGTCGTATACTCTCGGATTATGGTCGTATACTCTCGGATGATGGTCGTATACTCTCGGATGATGGTCGTATACTCTCGGATGATGAAATGTGGATAGTGCAACAGTTAAATATCTTAAGCTTTCTATCGGTTATTTTCTTTAACGAATCTTAAAATACCTCGATCCTGATCCTACTCGTAGAAACTATTTTACCTTGTTCTAAATTTCTGCGTTTCACGTGTTTTCCTTTTATATATTTACTCGTGGTGCAACAATATTTTTGTTAACACGTTTGCCATTACAATTTCACATCCATCTATAAATAATCCCGATTTGCCTACTTCCCTTAAGTCCACGTTTAATTTTCAGTCAAATGGGTCTCGTTACAAACTACATTTTTTTATCTACGATTCTTCATTTCATTTGTGAATATAATCTACGTTGAAGAATATATATTTCTATAAAATGTCAAACCCTATACAAATGCCAAACACACATGCATGCATTCACGGTGTTGCAAATAGTATTCAATGCACAATGTGCATTGCGTTAGTCGACCCGACAACGACAAGGACAACGCTCGGCCTTGAGACGCGATACGAGTCCTGGGCCCGCCGGCTGCCTTCAGCTTGATAAATGCGGCTAGCTTAGGATTTATAGAAGCGCCCACCCCTGCTGGCCAGCTGGCCAGCTGGCTAGTGTGTGACCAGCACAGGAGAGGCGCCTTGTATCCTTCCATTCCACCCCTGACTGACACAAGGCGTAACGATAACAAATACTATCAACTTAAACAATATTATAGAATTTTTAGAACACTTTCTCTATATTCGATCTCGTAATTTCCGATAATTTTGTATTGTTTAATTTGATTCACTATAGAACATAGTTAATTTATAATCAAACAAATTTATATTTCCACTAAATTAGTAAACTTACTAAATTTATATTTTCTGTAGGATTAAAAATCGTACGTCAAAAAAACTAATCCTCTTGATGTATTTCGATATATTTCCAAACGTATAAGAAAATTAAACGATGTTTCCTTATCAAATCTTATGGAAATTATACCCTTCCTGTGTCATTCATATGATTTGAAATCAGGGAAAATTTCCTTTTGAACATTTACATTTTCTGCATTAGAGAATTGATATTAAGCATGTTTTATTTGGACAGTTTATAAAATAGTTTTGTTAAATTACATAGTCAGTTTTTATAGTATGTTAATTTTGTAATTTAAAACATTTACCGTTTTACCTAATTAAGAAATGTTTTGGCACGTTACAACCATCGAAATAAGCCAAAGATTGACAATGTTATTTAAGACACAAGTCTTGACAGGTGTATATATGGGATTTTTTTTATTGAGCAGTATCAAAGCCGCATTTTGCACATACACGTATCTGGTACATATCTAGCCCCGTTCCAAATCTTAGTTTATTTATAAACTCAGCACCTGAATCATTTCGAAAAACAGCTTTTTAGTACAATACAAATACCTTGCCCATCGTATCGGAAAAGTATTAATGATAATAAACCCCATTTGTATATCCTTAGGCGACAAAGAACTTCTTACCACTATCAATTTATTGTTTCCAATTAATCTCAATACCCAAAGGGTCCAAACCCAGTGTCTGGACCAGTTTCGCCAGTGTCCCCTCCGCCCTTGGCGCCCTTCGTGTGACTATTTTATGGCCATAATTTGCCATCCGCCCACACCTAGGCCGTAATGTGCCTGCCTAGCTGTAATAATAAAACTCCGTCTTTAAAATGATAGGCCTACTCGTAGATGGGGTAATAAGCTTAGCGCTCTCCCCATCTAAATATATCGCTTCATTATTCATCTATGCCACAAGACTTATGGTCGCTACCAGCAAATATACTTCTACTCTAGACATATCCCTTTTTATTCATAAAAACGAAGATATCATATTAACCTGACGATACATTTGAGGTGCGTGGCCGCGTACAACGCTACATTTCTGTGCAAGTTAGCTTATTGGAACCCTGTGCTATGCTTCTCCACTCGAATAATTTCGGGGATTTTTCCACCTACTTACTCATCGGGGATATAAGGATATCTGTAAATTTGGTCATATATATTCTTAAAAAACACATTAAACTGTATTTGAGCATTTTACAAGGGATAAAACTACGAATATAATAAAGATTTAGCAAATTATTTATTTATTAAGTATTTTGACATCAAAGTTGTTATCATTTTTAAAACTCGATTTTATTTTGCATATCCGTAAAACTACACAAATGTCGACAGCAATGTTTTGTCTTGAAGGCTACAATAATATGACATGTAATCAGTTTTAAATCCACTTAATGTCCTTTAACGTATTTTTGAAATGCTTTTAATTTGTAATATAGTTGGTTTTTAATATTAGGATAATCAATTCAAAAGGGGTTTATTTCCTTTATTATCCATTGTTTAAAAAGCAAAAAAAAAAAGCTATGTGCATTTTAAGTATTTCTCTTTTTATGTATCAAGTACGAGTATATTGATACATAAAAGTGTATCTAAAATTTTACAATTTTTTTCTTTTATTTTTTGACATTTTTTTTGCACAGTTTTTTTTTTTAAATTTTTTTTGTATGCAGTGCTATAAGTACTTCTGCAGGGTACTTCTGAAGATTTTTCTTGACTCATCCCTATTTTTGTTATATTTTTCGGGTATGACGCAATAATATGATGAGTGAAAAAAATATTCTAATGAAAAACCCCGACACTCTCGGGTCGGAGTAATTTATCAAACGTCAATTAGAAGACAAGAATCAGTTATAATTACACGCTACATACATCGTAATTGCGACAGCTAAAAATCCTTGCCATAGTCTGTATGAAAAAAAATATAATATATTGCATGTTTTTGTTCCACGCATTTCTTAATTACATAAACATTGTAAATGTAATTATCACTGCGTAATTTGTAGATCAAACCGCTCAAGTGTTTATTTCTGACATTTCCTCATTGTCATCATATTAATGGACAAAAAAGTGTTTTCATTTATTTTTAATCAGTGTTCATTTAAGTTATATAATACAATATTTACAACCATTTGGGTACATTTACTCGTACTTTAGATATTTTAAGATCGAATTTCAGCTCTGCAAGAAGAAGATATAGTAGTGGACTACAAGACACGTGAATATGAGCAGCTATTCTGCAATTGATCTGCCAAAAAACGTCGATAAGCCAAAAGCAAGCTTACACGAGGGTACAAAGTATTATACTACGATAAGGCTGTCCACCCATACATAATAGACTAGGTTTGTCACATTTAAATGTGATACCTTGTGTCCATGTAATGAGCTAAATTACATTTATATTATTATTTCATTTGAAACTTTAAACTTTTTTTACTTATTTGAGTAACGTTCGTTCCGTTGAGGTCAAGTCGCATGTTATATTGTATATAAAAACCAAAATTAAACGCTTTGATAGCTCTTTATCCTTTATTTATTTACACAGTGACGACTGGTTCGGCATACAATGGCCTAGTTAAACTATAGAACTATCAAAACGTTTAATTATAATTTTCTTAATACAAAATGAAGTGATATGAATTGAAAATTGACAACATTAATTAAGTCCATGTGTTTCACAAATCATCCCTATATGGATGGATTCCCTTGTTTAAAAAAAGGCCGCATCTTCCCGACCTAGACTTAAGTCATTTCAATATATTTGTACTTAAATGGGAACAACCATGCAAATAGTTTGTTTTAATCCTTAATACGTCAAATTTAGGCAAATATCTCGTATGCAAAGATCGGAATGGAGATCAGGCAGATTGACTAGAGCCACAGCTGTGGGTGAATGGGTGAATAGCTTAAGTTGAATGAGCCGCCGCTGGTGTCACTGTGCTGTGCACCTGTAGGTGGACAAGATATATTGTATTTTTTTATCTAATTAAACTCTCGTTCATGCTTATTCTAATTGTGTCGAGGTGGTGTATCTAAACCACTCGCTATTCCTTTTAAGTCGACGTCATTTGCGATCTAAAGTTTCTGACCGAATCGGTAGTCATTCGTAAAATAGCATTGCTGATTAGAAAAATTAAAAATAATAATATTCGTATGTATACGGATTGAATTCAGACATGTGCCAAATATTTAATTAACTCTTATTTTGTATTTCAATTGTTTTTTTTTTGGCAATCGCTTGATATGTTCGAAGATTTTCATGGCTGATTTTTTTAATGTTTTTCGGATGTTTTGCCTTGTTGAGTTGACTCAAATGATGACCGGCGTTTCAAAGCCATATCAGTCTAAATCCTTAGGAAGATGTTATATTCGGTAATACTTTTTTTTATGTCCGTCTAACGATAAAACTGGAAAGTAATTTAAGCCAATCCAACAACTACGAAAAACATTTTAAATTGGTGAATCGCTTGATTGTTTTAAATTCAAAATATGAACATTTATTGTAAAGAAATTATTTACATAAATAAATACACATCAGAATAAAAATTACCACTTAATTACATGGTTTAAAAGAGCTTATTTCCTTTGCTGCTTTTTATCAACAACACCGAACATATGTTAAAGTATTTCTGGCCAATATGTCTGTCTCAGGTATTCCCATTTCCGGAAAATGACGAAAGTGTTAATCTACTTTCTTAGACTTAGACTTCATGGCGTGGTAATACATTTCAGGTATTTTTATTTACTTTACTGAATTCGTGGCCTCAATTTTTTTAAAAGAGGTATGTATTTTTATGTATGGAATATTTAAGGCCAAAATATTTATTATATTGTATAACATTTTCCACTCTATAAAAATATTTTTTCTCCGTTCAAAATATATTCATGAGGTCACTATTTATTTTACGTAGATTCATTTCTACACGTATTACGTTTAGTATAATTTTACATTTACAATGAGTTGGCATATCGTTAATCCAAATCTAGAAGCATACGTCTAAATCTGAAGAAGATATATGATTGCTATTTCTTCAACTCTGACATAAGACGTCCGTAGAATCTGTATGAGTTATGGTTCTTATTACGCATTAAAGGTTAAAAATGTAATTATGGCTTCTATTAAATTGCACAGAAAGCAATATTTCTTTGTTTCTCGGTATACTTATAGTTAAGTGGTGGATTCTGTAAAGCAAAGATAGAGTTATGTTTTGAATACAATTAATTTATTTACAATGAAACTACGGCGTAACTTTAATTATATGATGTTATTTTTTTTCATCAAATTGTACGAAATTTATTTCTTAGCTTTAAAATGTTTATTTCGAAGATAGAAAAAAATCAATAATGTAAAAGTTTTAACATGTGGAAATAAATTTCTTCGAAATCAAATCATTTCGTTTTGAGTAATTATTGTTTTTCAGTTATAACAAAAATATTGTGTTTTTTTTATCATTTTTTATTTTGTTTTATTATCATTTTTTCTGTGTGTTACCAGCTTTTTTAAATAATACATATAGTATATGTAACCTAAGCTTTTTTACAATAACAACGAGTGATATTGAAATATTTCGAATTATAAAGCACGCATTACCCACTTCAACGAGAATATAGAATATTGTGTCAGTAAGCGGGATTTGTTTGAAGAAAAGAAATTTCTTACGGGGAATTTTTAATTCATGTAACGCTTTTGCAGTCATCAGTTTTCGCGGCATGTAATTAAATCATCTTGGTATAATTACTACCAATGTTCTATCCCCATAATTATTTTAATACCTATGTATTGTGAGTCTCTCTAGATCTGTCTACCGCTTTGCATATGCGTGCGATGTATTTTTTTATATCGAATTTATTTCTTGGAGATATTTTCAGTAATATAACTAGTAACGTGAACTTCGCAATAATTTTTTAACTGGATGTTATTCATCTAAAATATTAGATATACTTTTTCTACATGCAGGTGAAACTTTTCTTTCACGAGTGAAGGTCACTAGAAGGAGTTTCACTGTACCTTGTTTGCCTCTCGGGCGCGTTGTTACTCGTTACTAGCGAATATTTCACATTTAAAATGTGAGTAACTTATTATTTGCGCCATTTTACATATTGAATTATTTATAAAGGGTTGCCTTCTATGGCCAAGCCACTGTCTCGTTAATTCATGGTATTTTATAAAACAGGAGCATGGTGTCAAGGCAGACTCCCTCGTTCCTTTTCTCTGAAGATTTATGTCTCAATTGTAGGGCCGGTACGGGATTTCTAACGCCCTCCACGTTACTTGACGTCGCGTCTTTTCCTCGTAAATTATCTTATCGTGAAACTTGACATCGAGCGATACCTTGATTTTAAAATTATTTTTTATATACAATATTTGAAATGGTAACTCGCAGAACTTGAATCAGAGAAAAAAATGTAAAAGAGGAAACCGAGTACTAAACATACATCAAATTGTTAATCACAGATTGTAAATTTTGATAGCGTGGCAGGTCATTTTATTATTTTCGCATTGTTAAGAGAAACAGACCCGTAAATAAAATAAAATTGTATAAAAGACGTTTCCAAGAATAATTCATGCGCGTTTATAACTCATTTCCGAAAAAAGGCTGACATGGAAAAGGATGAAGCAAATTCCAATGGTCAGAAGTATTTGGAAGTAAATTAATTCAACTCTTTAAATAAACATGCAATAAATAACTATTCGACCGCTCCTGTTCTGTATTCGTAGGAACTGTTTTAGTTAATTAATTTATCTTTTATCTGTTGGTAAATAATTAGTGTTGAATTTTAAATATTTTACAATTCAACCCAGGTGTGTCAAACCCGTAGTTTGCTAGTTAAATGCGAATCTTGACGCGTATGTTTTTGTATAAGAACTTTTCTACTTTAAACTAAATAGTCATAAATTAATTCAAGTATTTAATACTCTGTCCTCGGTGTACCAAACCTGTGATTTGCGATCTAGAACATGTATTTTGTAAAAATCTGTGATTTGCGATCTTAGAACATGTATTTTGTAAAAAACTGTGATTTACGATCTAGAACATGTATTTTGTAAAAACCTGTGATTTGCGATCTAGAACATTTATTTTGTAAAAAATTCTATATTTACCTATTTCATTTTTATCATATATAGAAAAACATATTTATTCGGCGTATTTCGCACAGTCGAAATTAAATTCTAAAACTAACATTGTTGTTTTAATCGTATATTCGTCTTGCCGAATGCGCTTCTCATTTCACATATGGCAGTAACGAGTAAACACAATGTTTTTTGCATCCAGCCGCTTTCTATGAAACATTTTGTTGAAGGTGGAATTTGACCATGAAAACCTATTTTATTGATTCCATATTTTTTATTATAGTCCACAATAGTATTTTGTAGTCCACAATAGATGATATTCCACAATAGTATTTTGTAGTCCACAATAGTATTTTGGTGGCTACTTTGATGTTTGGGAGTGAAACGTGGACGTGGAAAAAGACTGAGAGGAGCCAAATAAATGCTGTAAATATGCGTGCATTGAATACATGGAATGACAATGTATGATATAATACAGAATGAAATGGTAAGGGATAAATATGTGCTTAAAGCTGATGTGTTAAGTAAGCAAAATAAGAGTATATTGAGATGGTTTGGACATGTTGAACGAATGAATGAACGAAGACTAACAAAACAGGTATATAGTGCAGATGTGAGTAAAAGGCGTATGAAAGGAAGACCAAGAAAAGTATAGTTGGATCAAGTGAATGACATTCCGAAAGATGGAAAAGTAGGATATCAAAAAAATCGTCGAGGTTGTATGAAAAGGTGCATGCATATATAAAATAGGTTAAGGATGTGTGGCGAACAAGGAAAGTATGGCGTTCTACCCTCTCTGCCTACCCCGACAGGAAAATGGCGGGATGGTGTGTTTGTATTTTTGCACACATAGGATGAATCGATGCTTTTTCGATATTTTAAATAACCAAGAAAATTTGGTTTGTGGGGGCGGACTTTGTTTTGTCCATCTCCTTCATCAATCTTGTATCTTGGGTTACTACGATCCTGCTTTGTATGATTATGTCACAAATATATATATTGTACTCATAAACGATACTGCTTTGTATGATTATGTCACAAATATAGATATTGTACTAATAAACGATCTTGCTTTGTATGATTATGTCACAAATATAGATATTGTACTCAAAAACGAAAAATTAACGATTGGCATTAAATAGGTAAAGTGCATTTTTTATTAAAAACTAATTGCTAAAAATATAATGAATGAAGTTATGAAATTGTCTACCCCTGATTCAACCCATTGAAATGATTCACACTTGGGCGGACAGTGTTCCGCTCGCGCTGGAGTGCGTGCGCTTCCCTAAAAAGGACGGGCGGCTTCCACCTCCCTCGTCTGGCCTCAGTCGATCTGAACCGGGGACCTTGGACCACTTACTATAAACGATGCACACAATACTGCACTTATTTAAGTTTTATTCCTCTTATGCGAAGATGCACATGAAGAACGCATCGTCGGGATCTTGCATTTATAGTATATTAATAATATTTTGCAAAATACAAGCTTAGGATTGGTTGAACTTTTATCTACAACACTTGTTTAACTTTTGTTTGCATTCGAATTTTACCTACATTACTTTATCTATTTGACTGACTTTAATCTACGTTAGGGTTGAACTTTTATCTACATTACTTTTATCAAAATTTGGATTGAACTTTTATTTAGGTTAAAGTGAAAGTTTATCTACTTAATTAACTTTTATCTACATTAGGATTGATACTTCATCCACGTAACTTGACTAACTTTTATCCTCCGCATTAGGGTTGAACTTTTTCCTAACATTAGAATTGAGCTTTTACCTGCATTAAGATTGGTATTTTATCAACATTACTTAACTACTTACACGTATTGGTTATCTTATGCAAATTTTCCTCTAAAACTTAAATGAAATTGCGAATTTTTTAAAGTAATGAGATCATGTGTAATCTTAATTAAACCTAATTAATCCTTTATAATATTGTGGTTCCGCATAGTTAGACGTTTTAACTTATTTTATGTTATGCCTATGCCTGACGACCTCCGTGGCCTAGTTGGTAGGGCGCCTGTCTCCCAACATGGGGTTTGCGGGTTCGATTCCCGTTGGAACCCATATTTAGTTATAAAATATTCCAGTATGGTTTTAACTTCTTTCTGGTTGGTTGGGAGAGATTGATACAAGTCAATAAGCCCGCCAGGTTTTACTGTATACAACGAAAATTACAATACTTCGCCTATATCTCATAAACACATTCCAAAAAATATTTTTGTGAACTTACTTAAATACACAGTCAATATATTCAAATTAGTGAAGAGCTCTATGAAAAGGGGGAGAACGAGATGTGAGTAAATGAATGATGCGAATGTCGAGTGTGTGGTGAGGAGTTGTTAGACATGATTTTGATGTTGGAAGTGTGTGTGTGGTAGCTTGATATTTTCGTTTGTGTAAGGATGTGAATGCAGATTGCGAATACGTAACTGAGTTACTTAGTATAGTATCTGGGACCAATATGTGATTGAATAATGATAACCACTTCGTCATATGCCTTGCCTAGTGAAGTGGCTCTTTACATCCACAAAATGGAGGGTTTTAGCTTTGTTATACACTTGAATTCTACGGTTCGCATTTCCATTAAAACAATGTAATTTTGAAATGGTGTATTGTGGAAAAAAATGTAAATATTTTTTTATCTTTTGTATAAAAAATTTATAAACACACTTGTGTTCCAAAATATTAATTGGACCGCGTCAAAGAAATTGTTCAACAGTCCTTCTCTATTCAGAATATTAAAATTTGTGTCTTGATCGTGGTAAAGAAACTTCTGAAACTAAGAAATTAATGCTATTTATTAATGTAGTAAAGGGATGATTTTCTCATAAAATCAAAATATTCATAATTCAACATGCGACTAGTTTTTTTTCATAAATTTCCAACAAATGAAATGCATAAATAAAAATATATATTTGTCTGGGCCTACCTTAACATTGAACAACAGGCAACACCTGGGTGTGTTACGAATACGTTATCAAAACAAACTACCGTGGATTGAGTTCCTCCCTCAAACGTGTTGCAAGTAAACCTTAACCACTTAATTATCTTGCTTGAAAATCATAGCGCCGATATTAATAATCTTCGTGTTATTTATGAATTATAACTAATTACCAATTGCTCCTGTGTGGCCACCGATTTACATACAAATTGCGATATTTTACCAAAAGTGTGCACAGTTTATCTCGATCCGCACGCCCAAACCGCCGCTGCTCGTTTGATTTTTCAGCGCTATATCGTAAATCATGAATATTAACTGCTCAATTATGAATTATGGATGTACACATGATTTGTGTACCGTATTTCAGTGTCTCTCAAAATGTGATTCGGGATTTTTAATGTTTTTTTTTTCATTTGAATTTGTCATAAGAAAATGGCCTTTACACGCCCCGCCAGAAAATAACCTTGACCAATTAGACCATGGAAGTTTTCTTCATTACTCACGCCGAAGACTAAATCATCGTTGGTTATCGTTCTTTTTATTGCTATAACAATTTTTAAGTTATCATGAAGATTTGTTTGTTAAAAAAAACTCTACCACAGTGAACTTTGATATTTTAATTGTATTTTTATATTGTTCAATATCAATTTTATATTTATTAGTTTAAAAAACTTTTCATTATAAATATACAGAAAAAAATAAGTTAAAATATGTCATCAACATAGTCAGTCACTTTCGATAAAAATAATAGCAACCCACACGGTTAGGTACTCCAGTTCAGATATGATCAAAAACATATCCTACTGAAAATACGATATTTCACTTTTTAAATAACACAAATATTATTTTCATCATTTAATATTTATATAGAGATTGAAAATACAGTAATACGCCTTATTGAAATTTTATAAAATAAATCTATTATTGTGAGAATCTTTGCTGTCAGAATAACGCTCGAAACACTCGAGCGTGGCTGTACGGAATGGTAGCCGGTTGTATGCCCTGAACGTGATGTTTATAATTACTTACGCCCATTGTACCGCGGCCCGTGTACTACAGTTTGACAACTTGGTGCAAAAAAGGCGATTCACATTTTCTGTTGATAATTCACCTTGTCATATTCATCCTTGTTAAATTCTCCAATCCTTGGGTAATATTGACGTACGAGTACAGGGTGGGGCACGAATGTTGCTACACAAACAAATGTGAATATTTCTGTTATTTAAATTTTTTTAAATTTCTTTATTATTTTAAATCAAGAATTCTATTAAATTTTTAACATAGAAATTAGTTTTTAAAAATAATTTGTTTTAGATGTCCTCCACCTTCGTTAATGCAAACCCTGCATCTGACCAAAACGTTGTTCATTGCCGCTGTTAATGTTGCCCGGGGTATTGCTTCAATAACGGCCCTTATGGATTCTTTTAACTCGTTTTTATTGCGTGACTTAGTTTTATACACATCTTGCTTACAATATCCCCATAAAAAAATCTGGAACAGTGAGGTCAGGTGACCTTGGGGGCCAACGATGTTTTTTCACTAAATTTTTCACGATATTTTTTCACTAAATTTTTCACGCAGGGCCGCCATTACCGGTCTTGTTATGTGACAACTGGCTCCATCTTGTTGAAACCATACATTTCGGAAAGGTATTTGTCTTCGGCGCATTTCTGGGAAAAAAATTGTTCCAGCATGTTTAGATAGCGCTCTCCATTCACTGTAACATTGGCATCGTTTTCTTCAAAAAGTAAGGGCCGACAATACAGTTGGCAGATACTGCACACCACACAGTCACACGTTCTGCATGCAACCTCACTGGGTGGATGTTTTGAGGATTTTCATTGGCCCATATACGACAATTTTGCTTATTTACATTTTCGTTTAAATCAAACTGCGCCTCGTCAGACATAAATAAGCAATTTATGAAGTTTACATCGCTCTCAATAAAACGAAACAACTTTTAGCAGAACTCTAGTCGAATTGGTGGATCTTCTGAATTCAAGTAGCTTATTATTTGAAATTTATATGGAAACAAATTCAAATCTTCGTGCAAAATACGCGAAACACTCCTTCGACTGACAGATGTATTCAACGCTAATTGTCTTGTTGAAATGTTAGGATTGTTATCAATAGCTGCGGCCACTATGGCGATGATGTTTGATGTTCGAACTGTTGGATTTCGATGGTAGGGCGTCCTCTGGACAGTGCCATGTGTATTAATTTTTTTTACAATTCGCATCGACTGGGCGCATCCCGATTTGTTTGAGTCCTAAATGCTCTCTGTACCAAAATTGGAGACTTGAGTTCATAATACAGTTGCACCACTCGTATTCTATCTGCGTCTTCAATCCTGTTCATTTAAAAAATATATGTCCCGCCTTTTATTCTGAAAAAGAAGATTTTTTTTAAATAACAGAAATATTATTTACATTTGTTTTTGTAGCAACATTTGTGCCCCACCCTGTATATATACGAAAAGGATCACATTTTTTTTATATATTTTAAAATATCTCAATACATCATCATCATCAACACCACCACGGTATGTTCCTATTGGAATAGGCAGAGATAACAGATCACCGCTTCATTATATTTTGGCATATATCTTGCATTTCTGCAACGTTAATACTCCTCGTCATGGACACAACTATCATAAAGGTTTTTTCTTCCCTGTTTCTGAATTTGATTCATTTGGCTGTGCCACGTTTTTATAGCTTTCCCCAAACTTCTGGTACCGTATATACTATAGATTATTTTTGTAAATATTTCACCATTAATTCATATATCAATCCTTGATGCTAAATAATATCAACCAAGTCAAATATGTATGGTTAAGTACAGTCTTAAATTATATTTTATTCCATAAAGCCCAAAGAAAGAAAGCGTTAGGTTTCTCTAAAAAAATAATATGGATAGTGGGTGGGTTGGATTTTTTAATAATAATTTACATACATACATACGTTCACCCCGTTTGGTGTAGGCAGAGAAGACAGAGCGCCCGACTTTCCTATCTCTGCACACATATTTTGCCTCTTCCACATCCATACAACTCCTACAATTTATCTTACTTGCATTTCTTTCTTTCAAAATATCATTCACTTAATCCAACCTTACTTTCCTTGGTCTTCCTCTACCACGCCTTTCACTCACATTTGCACTGTACATTTGTTTTGTTAGTATTTCTTCTTTCATTTTTTCCACATACCCAAACCATCTCAGAGTGCTTTTCTTCAATTGCTCAACACATCAGCCTTAAGTTCACATTCATTCTTAAACACTTTATTCCGTTTTCTGTCATATATTTTCACCCAATTTAATATTTTCAGCATGCACACATTTATTTGGCTTTTTTTAGGATTTTTCCACATCCATATATCAAAGTAATATGTATCATTGTTACAATTATTGTATTAATTAAAGGACACATTGAATAGCACCGTTTGGAGTATAAATCCATAATCAATAATAAAGTGTATACTTCATGTTGTTTTGTCAGTTCCACCCTTAACTGAAACACTCAGGCATTTCATGCTAGGTTTCCCTTTTATACGTAATTTTTTCAAACAGCGAATGGAAGCTTAAAATATTTTAAACCTCTTTAAAAACCCTCGGTACAGCGACCCCACGTTTTACAAATGTTGACAACCTGCAGCCATTGAGTCGTTTTCCTCTTTCGACTCCAGCTTGTCGAGTATCCTCATTAGAATTGCTACGTTTTTATTTTACATTAAAATACATCCAGCCCTGTTTGCATGACACGATATCGTTTTGGCATTTCTCACGATACATGAGTGCTACCTCTTTCGGTGCACCACTAACTCGTACGGCACCGGATTCTTCGAATCGTCTCCTTAATGAGAACTTGTATTTTAAACCAGGCGAGCTCTTAATTGCAGACAGTGTTGGAAAAGGGAGATAGCTTCATATTTTAAAGTTTTCATATAATTGCAATGATAATTGAATTAAGGGGAATGGAAGATTCGTTAAGATGAACAATGCAGAAATGGCATACCATAGCTTCATATAATATAAATAATATTTTTTATCTTACTGAACATTAATTAACTTAATCGTTTCATTAATGTTATTCAGAAATCGAATTCCAAGATATTAATTCCATGTTATTTTCATCCCGTACTTTATTTCTGTTTTGGCATAAACATGCGTGCTGTCAATAAAAATTTATCAATTTAAGTTTTTCAAATTGATTA
>OX463840.1:23091818-23386145 GCA_949825065.1 Odontocerum albicorne
TGTGGTGCATCTCTCGCACCCGCCTTAACTCTGCCCTGTAAAGATGCAGTTGTAATGGGGCCTTCCTTTTAAGGTGCATCTGGCATCTCCGCTCTCGGCCCTACCATACTGGGACGGCAGCTTCGCATTGGATTCCATCAAAACCGCGATTTTTATCCTCACTGCTTTTATCCTTGTTGCAAATCTCGGGGGAATACAGAAGCGTAATCGGACGCCGCATCACGCGATGCATCTTCGCCATTATTTATATCTACCCTATTAGGGGTGATATCCTATCAAGGTTATCGATCTTTTTGAATTATAATATTTTGTATCGCTTGTGAAATAAGATTCGAAAACCAGCAACGATGTGGTAATGAATAAAAACGCTAATCACTACCGAAAAAGAAGAAAGTCTCGAATGCAGAGTTGTTTAAGAAATAGCTTCAGAATCTTATTTCTGCTGTTATGTTTTAGCTGAATACTAATAAAGATTGTATTTTTTCAGCAGGCGGCGTTAGGAGGAGCCAACGGTGCGTCGCCCCAGACTCAGCGGCTGCAACAACCACCCCTACAGCAACAACCGCTCCTGCAACAGTCCCATCTGCAGCAACAGCCTCTGCAACAGAGCTCCCATCTGCAGCAGCGACCGCACCTGCAGCAACAGCCCTTGCAGCAGAGCTCCCATCTGCAGCAACCACCTGTGCAGCAGCAACCGCTCCTGCAACAGTCCCATCAGCAGCAACAGCCCCTGCAGCAGAGATCCCATCTGCAGCAACCCCCCCTGCAGCAGCAATCACTCCTGCAGCCGTTCCATCTGCAGCAACAGCCCTTGCAGCAGAGATCCCATCTGCAACAATCTCTCCTGCAGCAGAGCCCCTATCTGCAGCAACCACACCTACAGCAGAGGCCCCATCTGCAGCAATCACCCCTGCAGCAGAGCTCCCATCAGCAACAACCACCCCTGCAGCAGCAACCACCCCTGCAGCAAACACACCTGCAGCAACAACCACCCCTGCAGCAACCATCCCTGCAGCAATCACCTTTGCAGCAGAGACCCCTGCAGCAGAATCCCCATCTGCAGCAAACGCACTTGCAGCATAGCTCCCATCTGCAGCAACCGCTCTTGCAGCAAAGCCTTCATCTGCAGCAATCACCTCAGCAGCAGAGCCCCCAACAGCAAAACCCCCAACAGCAGAACCCCCAACAGCAGGACCCCCAACAGTTACTGTCGTCTCCGCAACCTGCGCCTCTAACGGCCTCGCCAGTGATCCGCCAGCTCGTACTGCGCCGCCCTGAAGGTCATGGCTTTGGCTTCACTCTTCGCCACCTCATCGTCTATCCACCTGAAACCTACACGGTAACATTATAAACATTTTATATTTATAATTAAGCCTTGGTGATTATCTTCTGCATGGTTTTAAGAATTATGATATTTATTTCTGCCCTCTTTTACTTTCCAACTAACATCAAATGAGCTCAGATTTATTTTTTGAACCTTTAGTCTCTATATACTGTTCTTATGATAAGGATTTTGAGCAGAGAAAGAAGCATGCCAAGGACAGAGTAGAAGCAGTTATTTTAGCACAGCATAATGGTCTATGATGATTCAGGGCTGAAGTAATAAGCTGAAAAGCTATAAAGAAGCAAGAAGCGCATAACTTGGTACTGATGAGTGTGATAGACTTATATGGTCTGGATGGCGATTTCACCATAAGCATTATTCTCTGTCCCAACCTAGAAGTCTTCTACAATGATGAATGTCAATAAAAATAAAGATAATAGTGTTCCTCCACTCCAAACCTTTTATGAAATCCAGTAATCTGATGTTATTTTCTGAATAATATGTGCATTGTATAGCTCTCACTAATATTAATTTATTAATTTCATCCATGGTCAATGCCAACTTTGAAATAATATCCAGGAATATGAAAATTTATAAAAAATAATGAAATTAAACCTATCAAAAATATGAAATGTAACATCACATCTAAAAGGCAGTAGTAATCTGACTGAACAAAGGATAATGTCGAAATATTTGACATACTAAGTTCATCATATTTTATTTGAACATTGCCATTTAGGGGATCAAAAAGAAACTACTAGGCTGAAAAAATATTTCAAACACACCTAATTTATCTGACTTCCATATTCCATTGCTTCTGCCAAACTTCCAAAGCTCCCTTAAAGTATTTTTATCAAAGTCAGCCTGCGATTTGGCTTAGATCTCCTCAACCAAGTCATAACACCCCATCTTGAAATGGATTTTTATTAGGGAAATAAAAAAGTTACAATACGCTAAATCTGATGTGGGACTAGTGTAAAGCTGTTACCTGCCAAAAACTCTTGAATTTTGAAGGCGATGCAGACTGGAGAATTATTGTGGCGAAAAAGCCAGGTGCAGATGCGGCATAGTTCCAGTCTTTTATGACTGGAAAAAATAAATTTTTGGTGCACAATGCTCTTGATGTCGGAAAAAAAAGCCATGTGCTCTTTATCATCCTCATGACTTGCCTTTGCTTATGATAAAAGTATTCTACTAACCTGGCTACCAAGAAGAAGTAAAATTTTTGTATTGTATTACGCTTTCATTCGGTTTGGCAGGTTTATTGCTATATGGCAATATCTTACAACCGACCAGAAAGATATTGAGAGGCCTAAAGTGAAAATCAGATTAATACCCTTTTTAAAAATAGGTTACCAACGGTAATCTGAATCCGCAACCTCTGGGCTAGAAGACAGGTGTCTTACCAACTAGGTCACGAATGATATGAAATTTTTTTCATTCTTTAATTTACATTTCAAGTGAAGAATTAAATAATATAATAATTAAAATAATCCAAAATATGCAGTATATACTAATTTCTACTATAAAAATACAGTTGAGGTTTTGTGGATGTTTGGAAATTACCTAGAATTGTGAAACCCTAATATAGGAATGTATTATTTCAGGAACTGTGCCGTGATGTTCGCCACGCAATGGTCGGCGCCGTCACAGAACCGATGGACACAATCTTCGTGAGAAGGGTGCGAGGGGGCAGCGCAGGTGCGCGTGCAGGGCTGCGGCCTGGAGACCGACTGCTGGCTGTGGGCGGACAGCCTGTGGCCGGCTGGCCATACGCGCGGGTGGTGCAGCTTATCCAACAGGCGCCGCCCACGCTTACACTGCACGTTGTGCCCAAAGAGGCTGACGTGCTGCAAAGAGTTAGTTTCCAAATTTACTATTTAAGTTTTCTTAAATCACTATTTTGCAGGGCCTCAGAACGAATTATTCTGGCTCTTTAATAAAACTGTTATTACAAATAGGCAGCATCAATTCTGTTATTTGTGTACATTAAATCTAACTATTCTGTATTAAAAAATACACAAAGCAAAAAAAAACCTCTTATGTTATATGCATCTGTGTTTCATCTTTTTTGCGTTTTTTTTTATTCCCTTAAGATAATGATAGCAGGGCGTAATGTTTTATTCGGTATGTACAAGGGAAACTCAAAGGTTTTACAAACACTTTTGTTTTTGTATCACTAAGCTATTCATCATGATCTCAAAGTGTATGCGTGCTCAGAATGTTAGGTTGTTGTTGAACTCTCTTTTACTTTGATTTTAAATCAATTCAAAATGGGTGTACTGCTGTCTGCTTACACCAATGAAGACATTCGAGCAGTGATACATTATCTTGACTCTGAGGGGGGGAAATCTTTAGAGATTATTCTGAGAATGCAACAGCAGTATGATGAAAATTGTTTTTAAATGGAAGCAAAGTCAATAAATCTATAAATCATTTTAAAACGTTTTGGATTTTTCTTTGTGATGAAGAGCGTTTAGGGAGATCTTCCATTTCAAACACCATCTTTAGTATTAAGGCATTTGACCAAATTATTTGTTGTAGAGGTGAGAGAAATTGAAAATTGGTTAAATATTAGACATAGCTCAGTATTATCAATCATTATATATTTTGAAGTGTATACTCATTGGGCTCTACCATATATGTGCTAACAGAATTGTTGAGAAATGCAGATAAAGCATTTAGAAAGTTATTAGGATGAAGGAGACTCATTGTTTTAGCACAAATATTAACCATTGATGATATTTGGGTCCACCAGAGAGTAAGCAGCAGAGTTTGATGTAGTAATATCCGTCATCTTCCATAGCATTAACCCATTGTTACCTGAACATAGAAATAACTTGTTTATTGCATTTTTTTTTGTTTTGTTAAATATCTCTTGTAGTAGGATGTTAGAGAGGGATTAAATTTAAAAAAAATTTTTTTTTTATCTGTCATCCAAAAAAAGGGTGGTACAAATTTGTACCATCAGTGAATAAAGGCACAAAAAAACTACAAATATGTTTTGAACAATCGTTTTATTATATCAATCAATTTTTTCAAAAACAAATGTTAATGAATTTCTACTTTCAATAAACACACTTACCCGCCATTTTCATTAATATTTTTATATCCAAAAAGGAACAATAAAACACACGTCCAATCAGTGTGACAGTCAACATTCATCTGAGATACCTGGTGGCATTTTTAATACTGTTTGCATTGTAAAATATTAGTACACATATGTGATGACAGGGATTGATCAAACAAATTTTGATGTATAATGCTAGAATGAACGTTTAAATCTGGTGGTACAAATTTGTACCATCAGATGGCAAAGGGTTAAATTAAAAACTCACACTTCTGCAGGAAGTTGATGATGACAGTATTCTAGGATATGAAATAACAAATCATGAAGCTTTTATAAGCTAGTCTTAAACTGAAACAAGTCCAAGAGGAGTGGTAACTTTCAAATAGCATATTTTTGCTTTAGGACAGTGCTCAACCTCGTATGGCCAGCAAAATGACCCAGTGTTTTCAAGATTTTGGTTTTCAAACGTTGGACCACCCACCATATAGTCGTGACCTGGCTGCAAGTGATCTTCACCTTATTGATCCATTGAGAGAATAGAAGTTTTATTTGCATTAAGAAGTCATTGAAGCATTGTAAGAGTGATTGCATACAAGGTCGTAAAATTTCTTTCAGTATGAAATTCAAAAGCCCGTGAAGAGGTACACTAAAGACATTAAAGTATGGAAGGATTATGTATTGGGTGTACAAATTAGTTCGGTCCGTTTTTTTGTGTTCAAAAATGCATTTATTTCTAAACAAAATGAATGAACAGATCAATCAAAGTATTGTCCATCGCTGGCTACTACTTTTTCCCATCTCTCAGGCAATTTTCGAATTCCATCTCGAAAAAATGACTCGTCTTTTGAGGCGATCCAAGTTTGGAGCCAATTTTCGGTTTCTACGAAAGAAGTGAACCGGTGACCTGCCAAATCGTACTGCATCCTTCGGAACAACCAGTAATCAGAAGGAGCAATGTCCGGGGAATACGGCGGGTGCGGTAAAACATCCCATTTGAGGGATTCCAAATATTTTTTTACGACTTTTGCGACATGAGGCCGAGCGTTGTCATGAAGAAGAATAACTTAATCATGTCTTTGCTCGTATTCCGGCCGTTTTTCTCGCAATGCACGGCTCAAACGAATTAATTGTAGCTGATACCGATCGCCCGTAATGGAATCACCAGGTTTCAGCACCTCATAGTAAACAACACCCCTTTGGTCCCACCAGATACAGAGCATGATCTTCGAACCATGTATGTTCGGTTTTGGTGTTGATGTTGAGGTCGATGGCAACGATTGACCGGGTTTAGCGTAGTATTTTTTCTTCTTGGGATTGTCGTAGAATATCTACTTCTTATCTCCACTTACAATCCGATGCAAAAAACCTTTTCTTTGTTGCCTTTGAATCAGCTGCTCGCAAGTGAAAAATCGCCTTTCAACATCTCTCGGTTTCAGTTCATAAGGCACCCAATTTCCTTGTTTTTGAATCATTCCCATGGCTTTCAATCGTACGGAAACGGCTTGTTGAGTCACTCCCAATGATTCTGCAAGCTCCTCTTGCGTTTGACTCTGATCTTCTCCGAGTAATGCCTCTAATTCTTTGTCCTCGAATTTTTTTGGCTGTCCAGAGCGAGGCTTGTCTTCGACGCTGAAATCTCCATCCTTGAAACCATTTCCTACATGATTTATCAGTTGGAACAGCGTCACCATAAACTTCGACAAGCATTCGATGAGCTTCAGCTGCATTTTTCTTCCAATTAAAGCAGAAAATTAAAACCTCCCGCAAATGCTGCTTGGTTAACACAAAATTCGATATTTTCAACACTGTACAAAACAAGGTTTTTGCATGAAACTCAAAGCGATATAAACTGAATATTATTGGCAGATGTCTAACCTCTCTGAAACTGGCAAAATCGGCTGTTACTATGAACCATTCTTAACAGCCAGAGCCATCTTTTGGAAACGGACCGAACTAGTTTGTACTCCCAATATAAGAACAACCTATATTCGACTCTTATAAATACAATTAAAAGCTTTGATTTCTAAAATGTCTCTTTACTTTTTGACTTTTCCTTGTTTATGAATCAAATTTAGGAAATATTGAAATTAGCTTAGCCGTCTCAGTTCGGATGATAAGCAATATTTTTATTCTTCAATTACCTCTTATTTATTACAATAGTCATTCAGGATTGAGCTTTAGACATAAATACAGTAATTTTGTTGAGTGTACTCGTATGTACTTCCGACACACAATGACATTGATATCATACTTTAACTTAGATCAGATTATATTTTTGTATTAAATAATAATATTAAATTATGTTTTTTCAGTACTTCAGTGAAGCTGCCTATAATCCCGAAACGAATCAACGACCGAATAATCAGACACAAGAACGGCAAACAAGCGGTGCAGATATGCCTCTTGTGAGAGAAAGCCCTGGAGCTGTAGGGCCAGTTCCGTCGCACCCGCTCTATACCCCGTCTTCTCAGCTGCACTACAGACCCATCAATCTTAACAACATTAAGGGCACTCCACAACAGCAACCAATTCCCACAGAGTTACAGCAAAGATTAGCAATGGATCATAGGAAAGTCGAACAGAGGCATAGTTCTGGTAGCAGCAGCATGCATCTTGAAATGGAACAAAGAATTAATCAAACTGGACATATGAGGCCCGACACATATGACAGAGTTCAACCTATGGTTGAATCAAGTAATTCACCAATAGAGAGTAGCTCATCAAAACCTATGGACACACGATCACAAGCTCCTCGGCAGCAGGAAATCAAGGCTTCCCGCAGAGCTAGTGAAGGTGTTCGTCTGCCTCTTGAGCCATACTGTGCATCGCCTCCCTCTAGCCCTTTCAGCTCTTCCAGAGACTCAAATTCTGTATATACTAGTGGTGAATCATTACAAAACTCTTACAGAAGTCAATTGCCTTTTATGAAAAGTGGTCTTCCTTCTCACATTTCACAATCAACTCAAGTTCAACCCTCAAATAATAAAGTTTTAGTGCAATACAGTGGCAATATAGAAAACATTCCGGTGCAATATGCAAGTAGATTAAATAATTACGAGGATAGACGTGAATCCAATGCATCTTTGACATCATCTGCAGCCGAAAGCAAAGATAGCTTAAGTTCCTATGAATCTATTTCGACTCTTACCGGACACGATACAGACGATTCAATATTTTTGTCTAGAATACGGAAGAGCCTGGAGCAAAAGGAAGAATTTCTAAGACGACCAAGTCAACCTACGGGTTGGGCCACTCCTGAAGAACAAAGTGTAATACAACAAAAGGAGTTCTATGCTAGACCTCAAAAACTTAATAAACCCATTTGGCCACCAAGTGCCGCAAGTGAACAATCACAAGTTAAAAATAAAGAAAATGTGCAAGATAATGTATTGAAGACAATAAATTTAAATGATAATGTAAATATAAACCAGAGTGCTAATGATTCTAGTGATTTATGTACATGTACTGGTGCTACTAAAGATACTTCTAGTAAACAAAAACATGAAAAGACTTTTGTTACTACCCTTAGTAAAATACATGAAAATTCAACATCCAATGACAGTAGCTGTACCCTGACCCTGACTAATGGCTCTCCTGCTTCTCCCAGCTCTTTGGAAACAATGCTCCAAGACAAGAGGTAAGTCCAGAGTTGTACTTTTTCCATTTCTTTGTTCTGGATAATTATGATACGTAATATTTTAAGATTTTTAATGGTTTTCAAACAATGTTCTATTTCTATGGCATTGCCAGTTACACAAATTTTATATAGTAGGTACCACCTGGTTCAGTGTTTGGCATGCTAATTAAGCAATATTGTGTCTTTGGTTCGATTCCTGATTCTGCTTCTGATTTAAAGTCACCTTCAAAATTTATTTCTTTTCAATTTATGTTAACGTATATGCTAGTTCACATAAATTGTTTGTAATTGTTCTATGGAGCTTTTAACCTTCAATTCCCTACTAAAAGCAACAAAACAAATATCATCTTGCAACTCGGAATTTTTACCACATATACTCCATCCTGGAAGATGATACTGAGTAAAAATTTAATTTCAATTTTATTTCTACTGCTTTCAGTTTTATAATTTTTTATTGTTTAATTGCAGGTATCCTATACCCTCGGAAGTTCAGATAGTTTCAAATAGGACCAAGCAGTTTGAATCTCAGCCTTCAGAAGACAGGACAGCACTATACAAGAGTGAATTGGCGAGATTGAGCACCAAAAAACCTGAACCAACAGTAGCACTTAGAAGAAAAGAATTTGAATCCAGAGGTGGAAAACGGGACGCTAAAAGTTTAGAAGCTCAGCATTCGTTAGATGGTAATATTTTGCGACCATAAATTTAGTTTGTAAATATTAATTGTGTTTTATTTATTTAATTTTTTTATATTAAATATCAATGTAACTGTAAAATAAATTTTAATATTTGACATTTAAGTTTTAATTTTGTATCATTTTAGATAATGTTATAAATGATGGGAATCTTTCTGGAAACCGTATGGTCATTACTGGTGGCAGACATCTCACCTGTCCTCCTCCTGATGAAGGATTTAGTCCAGGTATACAAATATTCTAAGATGCATAAATATTTCATTTGCAACAGTGATATTTTTATATTAAACTTCTTCAAATATAGTAGAATTTTATAAGAATGACAAAATCTTGGCTGATTTTGAACCTAATATCTGATTTTTTTATTTTAAATTATAAGAAAAATATAACTGCTTAAAGAAATGATCAGTCAGTTTAAAATGAATATTAACCCTTTTGATCCCAGCATACTTGGCATAAAATGTGCAAAAATTCCCAGCATTTATTGGCAAAAAAAACAGTAGTTTATATTTTATTTTTTATCTCAGTTAATATTTTACATTTTATCTCCGTTAATATTTAGTTTTAAACCCCATTTTTTTGTGGAGTCCTCCCTGTAGAGTGTAAAATAATAATTCATTTTCATATTTCATAAAAAAATTTTTTTTTTTTATTCAACATAAAAACTTGTATGAAAACTGTGAGGCCGATGATCGGCCCTATGGGATTTTTCGCATACACTAGTTGATGCCGATAATTGACCCGTGGGATTAAAAGGATTAATAAAACATTTTTTTGTTAACAAAATAATGTGGATGTATTAGGAACTTTCCAATATTTTTAATTTATTTGATAACATATATGGAGTAAGGATATCTCAATCCTTATAATGTATTTTATTGTTATACTCATATTTGTTTGTTAAAAATCATTCCATATAAACCAATATTATCTCAAAGCAGATCAAATGCGAATTCAATACAGGATAAAAATTCCATATTAACGTCTATTTGACAAACTAAAAATATAGTATTTCACTACCAAATTATAGAAAATTTACTATACAAAGTTAAAGTATAGAATTCAAAATATGATGTTTAAAGTGTACTGATAGTCGATATTAAATTACTATTTTTATTTACAGAAAATGAAAGAGTGCATGTACGATTGAGATCAAATTCTACAGGCAGTGAAGGGTTGCCAACCAGAAGAACTCATGCTTCAGGTATATTATTTTTAATATTTTTTGCCTTTTATATGTTTATATTTTTCATAGATACTGCACAAAATTCAGATATATTATGACATTCAATGCATAAGAATAGGTTTTGGTTTATTTTGTACTTGTCCTTTGGCCTATCAATTCTAATAATACTCAACCTAACGAGCAATTTTTATAAGAAGCATTGTTCATTGATTTTACTTTGAAATTGTTATCATTTTTAATATGTAGTTCTTATTGATGAATATTGTCTAAATTATCACAAATTAACACATCAATCAATAAGTCCCGGGACTAACCAACAGATGGCACCTCTAATAACAAATCCATGCCATTCTCAGTTAGTACCAACCTTTAGAAGTTACGTGTCAAACTTTCATGACATTCCGACATTGTATCATTGAGTTACAGTGACGCTACTTTTGCTATTTTCAAAACAATGGAAAAAAACGAATTTCGTGTGTTGATGACCAAAAACTCAACAGTCGGCCGGGAAGGTTATGGCCTTCGTATTTTGGGATGCGCATGGTATAATATTCATCGATGCTCCAGGGAAAGAGATTTGGCTCCAATGAAGAAGTGATTGCCGAAACTAACCCCTATTTTGAAACCAAAGATAAATCGTTCTACACGGCTGGCATAGAAAAGTTAGGAAAGCGTTGGAATGAATGTATCACTCTTGAAGGAGACTATGTTGATGAATAAAGAAGAATTTTGGCAAACAAATGTTGTTTTAGTAGTTAGTCCCGGACCTTATTGATCGATGTGTTACTTCATCATTTGAATATTTTTTCAAAATACAACTTATTATGTATGTGTTTAGTGGAAGCACATTCCTAATACAATGAAATATATTTTTGTCAGTGCACCCCAGTTTTAACTCAATATCTAAACTGAATTGCCTCGCTTATAAATTTGGTTGAGAATTATTATTTTATTTCCCAATATTCACTGCTATAGCTTAATATTTGCCAAGCTAGTGCACTTCTTATTCAATCCAATATGCATATGCACTTCATCATAAAAGTTACAATAAGTTTAACTATTTTTTTTCCAAAAAAATACTAATGTCAATTTTCACGACAGCTTTGTAATTTATCTTTTTTGCATCATCACTTTTAAGAGTTTCGCAATCTTTTGGTAATTTAGAAACATTTTTCCCTAATTATAAAAATGTTCAATAAAACGTTTTTTATTAGTTTGTACGGTTTTTTAAACTAATATTTCACGTATTGTTCCTTTTAAACCGATTTTTAATTGAATATTCATCAATTCAGAATAATTTTTACTTGTCATTCTGTGAAATTAAATATTCTTTAATATCGAATGATTTTTTTTTTCTAAAGCTTGCACCCTTTTGAGATTGTGTTTTTTTAGTGTTAATTTTTTTCCAAGATTTTTTGTATCTTTTAAATATGCATTTAATTTTATATTACACTCATATATATCAATCCCTCACACCTCAAAATTGCTTTGATTAGGTTCATTGGCCAATAAAGTGAGTTACTCAATAATCGTTCTTCTCATTTTAACTATATTTGAGAAATTTTTTTTTGACATGTGGGAAGAAATATATTTATAATGAAACAATGACTTGTGGAGAAAAATTCAAGTCTATTTTATATGTTTCAGAGGAGTTAAAACATTTTTTTAGTGCACCCTTTTTGTTCTGCACATCGCTCCACATTTCTTCATCTATACTTTTCTTTTGTATTATAATAATATTCGCTTTTAACGTAAAATCATTTTGTAAATAAAACTTTTTTATATATGGATTGCATTTTCTACAAATATTTCTTTCTGGTAAGACGTTTTTTTATGTAAGTACTTTTTTGATAAACCAATAAACTATATGGTTTTTTTAATAATAAATATTGTGAGAGAAAAAGTCTACGACATTCTAAACAAAGTAAAATTAGAATATATCAAACATACATTTGATTAATTCTATTGTTTTAAATTATCTCTGGTTACTTTATCATAAATATTATTAATTCTTAAGATGGCAGCTATGTGAAACGAAGATTTGCACTCAGTAAGGAGCAAATTGAAGAACTATCTGACAGTGGCAAACAGAAAGGAGTCATTAATGGAAGTCATAGGAGCACAACATCTCCGACTGTTGAATCCAAATATATTAATAAACAAGTTCCTAACGGCCTCTCCAATATTTATCACAAGTATACCAATGGGGATAAAATTAAAAGAGAAAAGAAATATCACGATGTTGATATGACACCCCGCATCAACACAGAAGTAGAAATGATGGATACAAAACAGGAGCAAAAGCCAAGAACACTGACTAAAAAGAATTCTAAGAATATTGACACAAACGCAGAGAAGAAGCCGGAAAGGCCAACGCACTTGAGCCTCTCTCCGGATGGGTTCACATTCCCTGGCTCACCCCCAACCACGCCCTCCTCCCCCCAATCGCTGGCCCCCTCGCCTTCAGGTCAGACTCTGCTGCATTCATCTGGTTGTGTGAACCTGTCACTTTTCTGCTCTCTTCCTCTATCTGTATATCTTCACTTGCTTGTGCCGTTTCTCTGTAAGCATGGTGCGCATGACATAAAATACTAACAATAAATGTATTTTTAAACTGATTTTCTTCACTTATAATAACTTATTAACTAGAAGGTGTCTCGCTTCTCAAATATAGAATTGCTACAATACCAGCTGTTCAGCTTAAGGTGGATGTTTCATTTTCTCACTTCTTAAGCATTGTGTTCATCTTCAAACTACATTTTAGTTCTTTGAAGAAATAGTTTGGAACTTAATATAATTTTATTTATGAATCGTACATTTTGACAATGTAACACCGGCAAGATTGTTCTTTGAAAACATCAATTTCAATATGTTCTTTTTCCAAATTATATACATACATACGTACCATCACACCGTTTCCCTGCCAGGGCAAACATTATTTTTGTAATTTTTTTTTATATCATAATGTATACAGTATTTTCTTTATATCTACTAATAAATGTTTCTATTATTTTTAAATAATTAATTATATATTTCTATGGTTTTTATCACCTTTTGTTGTTTAATATATTTGTAACTTAGTTTGCTTTCTCATTTATTTATTGCATCCTTACTGTATTGAGATTTGAACCTTATTATTAAATTAACTTTTAAAATTGACAAAATAGTAAAAGAGCATACAAGATGTTATAAATCTTTTAATGAGAACACATTTGTTTGTCATAAAAATATGTGTTGGATGAACGCTGTGGTCTAGTTGGTAAGACGCTTGTCTTCCATCAGAGAGTCTTAGGTTTGATTATTGATAGTATGTAAATAATAATAAAAATAAAATCCCCAATCTGTTTGTTAACATGGTTATTATTACCTCTCGGTGTGTAGTAGTATTACTCGTGCCAATATGTCTAAATTAAACATGCTGATTTGTTGAAGAGTACTTTGCAAATGAATGGATGAATATGAGGAAGTTAAATTTACAACATTTTATTTAACACTTACTAATTTAAGATACATTTTTTTACTTCAATCATGGTTGCTTACAAACACCATCTATTTTCAAAATAAGCAAAATATATAATATATTTTCCTGAAATAATTACATTCCCAATTGGGTCCCCAGTTAGTCAGATGTCTGTCTCCCTTTTTCAATTGGGTCCCCAGTTAGTCAGATGCCTGTCTCCCTTTTTCAATTGGGTCCCCAGTTAGTCAGATGTCTGTCTCCCTTTTTCAATTGGGTCCCCAGTTAGTCAGATGTCTGTCTCCCTTTTTCAATTGGGTCCCCAGTTAGTCAGATGTCTGTCTCCCTTTTTCAATTGGGTCCCCAGTTAGTCAGATGTCTGTCTCCCTTTTTCAATTGGGTCCCCAGTTAGTCAGATGTCTGTCTCCCTTTTTCGAGTTCAATTTCCGATGCTACTCAAAAAAAAGGTCCCAGTCAGATTTTCACTTCAGACCTTTTAACCGTATTGCATACAATGGCAGTCTAATATGATTTCTCATAAGTTGTATTCGATAATACATACCTATTTTTTTTATTTATTAGCATGTTATCATAATCAGACTTACATGACTGGATATCTAAAACAATTTAAAAAAAAAACTATTATATATTGCTGTTTTAGTCAGAAGTAATTTTTGTAGCATTTTCTTAAATATTATTAAAGTTTTTAACTTGCATTTGTGCTATCAAAAGTACACTAAGAAACTCTCTAAGTCTGCTGGAGTTTAATATTGCACGCTTCATTTCTAAAATTTCATCTATACTCGTAACTGGAATTATAAACAACTGCATAGTGAGTTTTTGATATATATACAAATAAAAAATAAATAATATAACTCATTAAAAATATTTTTCTATCATAGACCTATTGTTACTGATTAATTATTTAAAGAATTGTTTTTATCATATTAATTAAAAAAAGAAAAAAAATATATGTACTATATATACATATATATTTTTTTGTTTTCACGTGTTCCTTTCATTTTCATGTTTTACTATTTCTGTATTTATTTTTTTGTAATCTTAATGAAAAATAGTTTATTTTATATTATGGTACTTGCATAATTGTTTCATACTTGACAGTCATATTGAATGTATTTTTATATTTGTAGGATTTTCATTGGATGACGGAGCAGTTATTAAGAGACAGAAAAATGCCTCACATCTCGGAGGTGAGTTTGTAATTAGCTTAAAAAATTGTTTCCGAACACATTTCATTTCTTTCAAAACCAAAACCCTAGAATAATTAAGATGAATTATTTATTCGATTGAATAATAGAAAGAGATATTAGAGATAAAAGCAGGCGAAAATCTGATTCTCCTAGGGGATTGGAATGCTGTTGTAGGAGTAGGAAGCGAAGGAACTTGCGTAGGGCCCTTTGGGCTAGGTACAAGAAATGACAGGAAACAGATTAACAGAATTCTGCGAAAAACACAAATTAGTGATAGCAAACACTTGTTTTCAACACCACCCAAGACAGCGATACACCTGGAAATCCCCTGGAGACCGACAAAGACTGCAAATAGATTATATAATAGTTAGATATAGATTTAAGAACCAAATAAAAGACTGCAGAAGTTATTCCGGCCCAGATATAGATAGTGATCATAATATGGTAATGGCCAAAAGTCTTCTAAAACTGAAAAAATTAAAGAGGAGAAATAATTTCAAATGGGATACAAAAGTATTAAAGATAAAAGAGGTCAGTGACAATTTTAGGGAAAAGACACAAGAGTGTAACCTAATGGAAGAGGAGAACGTGAATGCTATGTGGGGAGAGATAAAGTCGAAGATAAAAACTACGGCAGAGGAAATTATAGGTAAGGAAAGACCCCAAGCAAGGAAGGAATGGATTACCGATGAAATTCTCAATATGATAAAAGAAAGAAGAGAGCTCAAAAATGATAAAAGAGATGAATCACAAGAGAAATACAAAATGCTAAGAAACAAAATAAATAGAGAGTCAAGAATAGTAAAAGAAACATACTATCAGAATAAATGCGTTGAGATAAATGACGACCTCAAGAGAGGAAATGCAGAAAGAGCTCACGCTGCGGTGAAGGACTTCTTTGGGATGAGAATCGGAAAGAGCAATGCAATAGAAGGAGAAGACGGCAAAATACTATTCGAAAATGACCAAATAGGAGAGAGATGGAAAAGATATCTCGAAATGCTGTACAATGGCAAGGGAAATATTGACAGTGAAGCATTGATAGAGAGAGAAAATGAGGTAGACGCGGATGATCTGGGAGACCCAATCATTAGAGAAGAGTTCGACCTCGCACTGAAAAACCTCAAAAACAGGAAAGCACCCGGAATCGATGACGTTCCGGCCGAACTAATTAAGGCAGCAGGAAAAGGAATCACAGATGCCCTGTTTAAAATGATACAGACAATATATAAGACCGGAAAGATACCAGAGGACTTCGAGAAATGCCTAATTGTCACATTACCAAAGAAGGCAGGTACGACAAAATGTGAGCAACACAGAACTCTTAGCCTAATATCCCATGCCTCAAAAATACTGACTAATATCATTCTAAAGAGAATTGAACCAAAAGTAGAGAACATCCTTTCCAGAGACCAGTATGGCTTCAGAAGAGGTGTGGGAACCAGAGAAGCAGTACTGTCTCTACGAATACTACTAGAAAATAGAATAAGAAGAAACCAAAACACATACATCGCATTCATAGACCTGGAGAAAGCTTTTGACAAAGTAGAATGGAAAAGACTCTTCGAGATTTTGAAGAGAATTGATATCAAATACAGAGATAGACGTATAATCCAGGCGCTATACAAGAATGAGGCCGCTATAATCAGATGTGACGAAAACACAAAGGAAGCCAATATAAGACAAGGGGTAAGGCAGGGATGCTCTCTGTCACCTGTTCTTTTTAACGCCTATATACAGAGCGCGATTGACGACTTGAGGGAGAGAATGAGTCACAGAGAAGGTGTAAAGATACACGGGCAAAAGGTGGACATGATAAGGTTCGCTGACGATATTGCTATGGTTGCTGAAAGTGAAGAGGAACTACAAGAGGCCTTAACAACTATGGAAAACATTCTTCAAAATAACTACAGTATGAAGATAAATAAAGACAAAACAAAGCTGCTGACTGTAGGCCGAGCGCAGCACCAGATGAGAATAGTGATGTCGGGTAAACCACTAAAGAACACCAAGGAGTTTGTCTACCTCGGGAGCAAAATAACATGGGACGGTCGGTCCAAGAGCGAGGTCGACAGCCGTATACATCAGGCTAGACTTGCATTTAATAAAAGGTCGAAAATAATAGAATCAAATAATATAGACCTAAAACTGAGAATACTCCTCATCAAGACCTATGTATGGAGTATCTTGATGTACGGCTGCGAGACATGGTGCCTATCCGAAAGAGATAGACGAAGACTAGAGGCTTTTGAGATGTGGTCCTATAGAAGACTATTAGGAATTTCCTGGAGAGACCGCATCACAAATGAAGAGGTTCTCCAACGAATCGAAGGAGGAAGGCACCTGCTCAGGATCCTGTCCGAAAGGCGTGCAAGATGGATCGGTCATATAATACGACAAGAGGGCCTCTTGCATGCCATAATGGAGGGTATGACCGAGGGGACAAACTCTAGGGGACGCCCACGCCGAGAGTACCTGGAGGACCTGTTGGTGGACGTGCGCTGCTCAACATATACAGACTTAAAGAGAGCCGCACAGGACAGGGGGGAATGGAGGAGAAGAGTTCAAATTGCTGCAAACCAGTCTTAGGACTGCAACCACGGAAGGAATAGAAAGATTTTAATAAAAGTGATTTATTAAAAGCTTGTACATACATATTAGGTGTTAACTTAAGTTGTGTCCGTGTTTTTCCAAATTTAAAAATGAGCACCAAAAGTAAAACAAAATGGTTAAGGTTGTACATCATTCGAAAGAAAATTTTCTGCTCTACAAGATATTGTGTTTGCTTTTACGTTATATTATATATATTATTTTATATGATTACAAGCCTTCAAAATGGAATGTCAAGTGGACGAAAGTGAGCATTTTCGACATCTCCTTCTGTTCGCGTTCAATCGAGAAAATAAAACTGCCAAAGCTGCTCGCGATATTGGCAAAGTGTACAGTGAAGATGCTATGAATGAAAGGACAGCTCGTCGATGGTTTTTGTGTTTCAAAGACGCTAATTTCGACCTGAAAGGTATGGAGCATTCCGGATGACCAGTGGACTTCGATGAGGACCGCTTAAACCATATTATTCATGAAGATCCCCTTCAAACCACCGTAGAATTGACTGAGCAGATGAATTATAGTCACATGACTGTATACCACCATCTTAAATCAATGGGAAAAGTCCAGAAGTTCGGCGCTTGGGTTCCACATGTTTTGAGTGAAAACAACAAAAATCAACGTTCGACAATTTCTGCTGGTTCGCTCGCGCGTCATCGAGCTACGCATGGCCACAAGCAAAGGTTCCTTTACTGCATCATTACTGGTGATGAAAAATGGTGCCTTTATGTGAATATGAAGAAAGGAAAGAATGGGTGAGTTATGGTCAACAAGCAACGCCCAGAGCGAAACAAGGTTTGCATCCGCGCAAGACGATGATTTGCATCTGGTGGGATTGGCAAGGCGTCATCCACTACGAGATACTTGAACGCAATCAGACAGTCAACGCGGAGCTATACATTCTGCAAATGCAGCAGCTCAACACTGCAATTCAACAAAAAAGGCCAGATCGGCAATATGGCGTTATTCTGCAACACGATAACACCCGCCCTCATATCGCCAACATTACAAAAAATGCCATTCAAACGCTTGGTTGGGAAGTCTTGCCCTCCATATTCTCCAGACCTCGCGCCATCGGATTTCCACCTTTTCCGGTCGCTTTCGATTAATTTGCGCGGCGTTTCCTTCAATAATGATGTCGAATTGCAGACATGGTTGGATGAATTCCTCGAGTCAAGACCGGATGGTTTTTATCGCACAGGCATTGAAAAACTTGTAGAACATTAGCAAGAAGTTGTAAATAATGAAGGAGAATACATTATTGACTAATTTGTAGTAAAATAATGAAGGAGAATACATTATTGACTAATTTGTTGTAATTTTTTTTTGTTGTTCTCTTCATTTGGAAAAAAACGGACACAACTTATGTTAACACCCAATATATATAATTATTCCGTGTCACTTGCGGAGTAGACAAAAAGAACAGATCTCTAAAATTTTCTATTCAAGCACACAATTTTTGCCTTCTCCACATTCATACAACTTGTCACGCACAATCTTCCATTATTCAAATTTCTCACTTTTTTCAAAATCTGGTCCACTTGATTCAGTCACATTTTCCTCAGTCTACCTCTTCCAGGAACTCATTGTATGCATGCTTAGTTATTCTTCCATCATTCATTCTTTCCATGTGTCCAAATCATCTTAAAAAGCCTTTCTTCATCTTACATCAAACATCCATTTTATCCATGCATTAATTTCTGATATCACTCCGCTTTCTTTCACACATTGACACTACACAAATTTTTATTAGTGCACATATATCCACAGTATGAATCATACATTTATTTTTCTTCTGCCAAGTCCTAGTTTCACTTCCATACATCAATGTGGGTACATTAAAGAAACTTGTGTATTTAAAATTACAGCGCAAGACCCGTTTTGGAGATATTGCCATTAGAAAATATGTTATTAATTAAATTACATTGTTTTTAAAGCTTAATAATGTGAAAAAATTTAACTGATTAATTCAGTATTTTATGAGAATGATATTGGTTTACTCAGTTTGAAAACTCCTTAACAATCTTTTGGGAATTTACAAGCTGGCATAATGTACTATAATGTCGAATGGACAACCTGTATTAATTAAAGTTTTCTTTCAATAATTAGCTGAGGAGGAAAGGGCCATGCGAAGAGTGTCATACCTCAAGGCCACTTGGGGAGACCACCTTCCCATGGATAGTGACCATGAGCTCAGTGACAGTGAACATCAATTGCTTAGAAGGTGACTGTATATATTTTTTATCATATTTAATATTCCCTACATTATATGGTAATTATTTTTATTTATCCTTATCCCAAGTTTAAACCTCTTTTTTCTATATGTACTTTCATTATACCTATATATGTTATTTTTATTGTTTTCAAATTATATAAATGGTGGGGGCAAAATTCATTTAATTTTGAATACCAATTTGTTTTTGTCTTTTTTTCTTTATTTATAATTATTTTGAACCATTATCATTTTTGTTTTTATCCCATTACATTTATATATTTAAAGATTCTCTGTTTGTATATTTTTATGTTAGATAATTTTTTTTTACTAAGAACAGCTTTGAAAGTTTTATGATTCAGTAAATTCCTTCATTAATTTTGAATGTATTATATGTCTATGAGGGATTGTACCCAGTATTAACAATTGTAAATATTGACCACATCGAGGATAGTGCTCACCGAAGATGGCGTCCTCCTCGTTTTCCCGATGATATACAACCTCTGAGAAGACTCTTTGAAGACCTCACCACACAAGCACGGTAAACACTCAATGGACAAGTCCAGTGTGAAAAGCTAGCTAGCACGTGCTCAAATGTCACCACACCATGCTAAATAGATCCAAGTTGTTTGACAAACAGCAATGTCATAACTCACAAAAAATTCTATGTGTGTGTATGACATAGTATTGCTTATCGTAAGAAATATTAATCAAATAGATGTAATTTACATAAAAAATGAATCTAGGTAGATGGACACTAATCAAATGTGAATACATAATAACTATAATGTTCTTTCAACTGATCCAGTAAAACAGAATTTTATAATACACAAATCAGAGTATATTACGTATGAAACATAATGACAATTCATAATGATGCGGTGTTAGCATTGCAAGCTCATGCTAAGTGATCATTTCATGCCCTTCAAATCTACTAACTGTCAAAATTCAGTGAATGTCTCAATGACAACAATTTATATAGATCACTAATTGACATTGAATACAAAGTTAGGAAAATATATCTGTCAAAATTGCACATAAAAAAAATAAAATTTTCTAGATAAATATAGTTTGTGGGCCACATACAAAGATACATGGTGGGCTGATGTGGTCCGTGTGCCGTAATTTGCCCAGGACTGCACTAAAGTGTATCACTAGCCAATCCTAACCAAAACATTAAGCACTCTGTAGTTTTTCCAGATACTGTGTTTTTCCTCTTTAAATGTGTAGCTAATTTATACGAATTCTTAAAACTCTTGTTATAAAATTTATAACAAAACAGTGTTTTATTAGTTTTTTTTAAATTTTTTTACATGTATTCAGTTTGAAATGTTCCGCTCCATTTTTAGTTTATCTACATACATCTTGTTTGATTTTTATTTTGACTTTGTTTTGCAAGAATATGTGAGAATCATTGCAAGAACCATTTAACATTTAAAATATATCTGTTTTGAACTTCAAACAGTAACCGTATCAAAAACATAATCAAAATTCCTTTACATTCCTGCAATTGTTAACCTTCATCAGTGTGAGTAATGTGTCAAAACTAAATTTGTAAATATTCAAATATATTTTCTTATGGTGAGTTTTTACTATTAAAGATAGTTTTTATCAAATAATAATGTAATTTATTATATTGTACATTATTTATCTATATTTATATTACCATTTTTATTTACATACATACCACCACGCCAAGTCCTTTTTTGGGATAGGCAGTGAAAACAAATCTTCACACATTTTTATCCACACAACCTTAACCTTGTATACATCTTGTCATTTTATGCTCTTCTGTTTCTCATATTTCTTGTATCTCTTTTCAGTATTTCCTAAGTCTTCCGCTTCCCACAGTCTATTCATTTCAGACATATTTATTTGTTTTGTATTATATTATAATACATATTCCTGTAGTTATGTATGGTTTGAGAAAAAACATAAATCTGAAGTGAGGTGTTGAAAAACCAAAAAAATTTATTATTTTGGATTCTTAAAAAAAGTGTTTACCATTAAACTAAAGGCATAAAGAGCACCATAATTTAAAAAATGTATATGATTTGTTCAGGCACATGAACTTAGCAAGATTTTTTACGAGAAGTAACTCACTAAATAATGTATTCCATACTCGACTCAAATAAGATTTCATTTTTCAATGCTGAAATATTCCACGAGTATTTATAAAATAATATTCAATGTTCAGTACATTTGAAATTTTTATTTCTGCCACAGTTGATCATAAATATGGGACTATGCTTTCCCTCCATCTATCATAAATATGGGACTATGCTTTCCCTCCATCTATCGCAAAACTACTAATGAATGTAATTACTTAAGTTGACTGTTTCTTAAATTTACATTAATATATTTCACATGTGCTCTTTAGTGACCAAAATACCTTCAAAAGCTCTAGGTTGCTACACGTACCTACAATCATTCATAAATATTTAAGTTTATCACAATTTTTTAAATATTTCTTAACACCTTTAGTGCTGAGAATGTCTATTCCTATAAACATTTCCTAAGTGCTCAAAACGTTTGACGCCAATCTATTCCGAATTTCTTTAGATGACTTAAAAAAATAAGTGAGCCCATAGTGACCTAATGGTAGTCATAGGGTTTGTTATATATAACAATGCATTATACCTTCTCACCTTTTTACTATTTTTAGAATTTCATATATGGAAGAAAAAAATTAACACAGCAGTAATTTAAAAAAAAAGATTTACCAGTCACTTGTTAAATGATGATTTTTTTGGCTGTATACCGTATATTTAAGATGTTGATATACTCGTAACTTTAAAATCAACTTTTTCTATTTGATACATTTGTTTAATCGGTATGTTACGTCATTAATTTTATATCACATTTTTTCACCAGTTATTTTATATTCTCTAATGAATGAGTTTGTACAAACTTCTGTAAATCATTTAAAAACACTTGACACATTTTCAGGTTTTTTGTTCTTCAACAATTTTTTTCGTGTCTGTTTGCTTTGAAAAGTATTTTTTTCATATACACATATTTCCTTTAAATAGCTTTGAATGCCTCCGAGTGATGTGTTCTATTTAAGACATCTGTCTTCTGTTATCGATTGTTCAATTTTTTAAGCTTAATCTGTGGAAACTTAAAATTATCTAGAATTGTCATTTTTCTAAATTAGTTTTATTATATTGAAGCATAATGACTTTAATTTGGCGACACAAATCATCCTAGTTTGGGTGGATCGCCTAGTATATAAAAAAGGACTTCACATTTTTTTTTAAATCCATTGATTTTTTTATCATAAATAATTATTTTACTTTAAATCGATCATATTTTTCATTGAATTAATTTTTTTTTAATTTGAATTTCATTTGAAAATTTTATTTCTTTAGATATATTTATTATCCATGAAATATACAAATATATATAGATATTGTAATTTAACAAATTGAGTTCATAGAATCAGTGAATTGTAAATATATTTAACTCAGGTTTCATATTCTTGCTCTGTATTATTTTTAGATTCTTTTTAATATATTGGGTGTTAACATAAGTTGTGTCCGTTTTTTTCCAATTTAAAAATGAGCACCAAAAGTAGAACAAAATGGTAAATGTTATACGTCATTCGAAAGAAAATTTTCTGCTCTACAAGATATTGTGTTTGTTTTTACGTTACGTATATTATTTTATTTGATTACAAGACTTCAAAATGGAATGTCAAGTAGACGAGAGTAAGCATTTTCGACACCTCCTTCTGTTCGCGTTCAATCGAGGGAATAAAGCTGCTCGCGATATTTGCAAAGTGTACGGAAAAGGTACTATGAATGGAAGGACAGCTCGTCGATGGTTTTTGCGTTTCAAAGACGATAATTTCGACCTGAATGACATGGAGCGTTCTGGACGACCAGTGGACTTCGATGAGGACCGCTTAAACTATATCATTCATAAAGATCCCCTTCAAACCACCATAGATTGGCTGAGCAGATTAATTGTGGTCACATGACTGTATACCGCCATCTTAAATCAATGGGAAAAGTCCAGAAGTTCGGCGCTTGGGTTCCACATGTTTTGAATGAAAACAACATAAATCAACATTCGACAATTCTGCTGGTTTGCTCGCGCGTCATCGAGCTACGCATGGCCACAAGCAAGTAAAGGTTCCTTTACCGCATCATTACTAGTGATGAAAAATGGTGAAGAAAAACAAAAACGGTGATGAAAAATGTTTGAAGGGGATCTTCATGAATAATATGGTTTAAGCGATCATCATGGAAGTCCACTGGTCGTCCGGAACGCTCCATGTCTTTCAGATCAAAATTACCGTCTTTGAAACGCAAAAACCATCGACGAGTTGTCCTTTCATTCATGGCATCTTCACTGTACACTTCGCAAATATCGCGAGCAGCTTTGGCAGCTTTACCTCGATTGAACGCGAATAGAAGGAGGTGTCGAAAATGCGCACTTTCGTCTACTTGCCATTCCATTTTGAAAGCTTGTAATCAAATAAAATAATATATGTAATGTAAAAGCAAACACAATATCTTCTAGAGTAGAAAATTTTCTTTCAAATGACGTATAACATTTACCATTTTGTTGTACTTTTGGTGCTCATTTTTAAATTGAAAAAATAACGGACACAACTTATGTTAACACCTAATAATATGTGAATTTATAATTAAACCATGATTTTCAAAATCTATTGATTTCGAGACTATTCTTGAATATTCTTGACCTCTACAATATTTTCTTACAAGTTTCCACATATTTTTTATGACCTTTGATATAGATTTTTCAAGTTACTTATTCTTTTATGAGTATACTTTTTTTTATATTTACTGTAAATGCCGTATGTATTTTTAAAATTTTTAAATTGAGATAAGAATTAAGTGCTGAAATAATTGAGATGGATTTTTTAAACTAAACTAAAATAATTAATTATTTTGATAAACTATTGATTGAAACTTTGTTTTGATGAAGTTTAAAAATTATCTTTATATAATATTTGTATTGAGAAAAAGAAAAAGATTTTTGTTTATAACTGTCAAATATTTAGGAATTAAGTGTATATACTCGTACAATAACATATAGGTAATCTCTTTGATGAAGTCATAGAAGTTTGCTTGTTTTCTATCTGATATTATCTAATCTCATATCTGTCAGATGGTTATTATTCTGATATTTTCAATAATGGACAAGAAAAGTTTATTTGTCAAATGTTTAATTTATTTGATGTTATCTCGGTAGCCTAGACTATCTCGGTAGACTTAAATAATATTTTTAAATTACTCTCCTTTTATTTTAGAACTCATTGCCTTTACAAATTATGTAATGTTAGAATATTTAATTACATGAAATACGTTTTTTTTTAATTTACTAGAGTACATATCTATCGAAATGAATTTATGTTTTCATTGATATTCTTTGAATTCAACTTCAGTCAAAAACTAAACAGTCCTTTGAGTTAAGAGTGAGCTTAATTTATTTATAGTAACAAGTTTATACATTATGTTATTTAGTGTGTAAGTGATATTTAAATGCATTGTTATTGTTTTGTTTGAATTTTGTTATTTGTGAGAAAAATGCACTAATGATGTGATATTTTTCAATTTTGTTTGTTTTTTTATTAACTGCATCTTTATTTATGTGATTCATCTTGTAAATACATATTTGTAAATAGTATTTACTGTGTTTTGTTCTATATTTACGTTTCTTTAAATATAAATATGAAAGCAGTTTAATTAAGTATAATTTATGTTGTGAAACGCAGCAGTGAGAAGAAAGATCGTCAGGAATTCCACGATGTGGGAGCTGTCATCCACGAGGATCTGGAAACAGCCGACATAAGCATGCAAGGCAGTGTTCAAGTCAAGATGGTTCTCACCAATGGGAAGGTAATATTAAATTCATTAAATAAAATAATTATCTGTTTATTGGTATTTATTAGAACATATTGATTTCAATAAAAAATTTGTCAATTTTTCAGCGGGCCAGTGATAGATCTTGGAAGCAAGCTTGGGCTATTCTGAGGGGTCCCAAGTTAACTCTGTATCGTCATCAACACCAGGTAAGTTATTTTTTTATATTTTTTTGTTATATCACAAATTCTTTCATAATTTAACTGCTTAAAATTGTAGTTGAATTTATTTCTTAAAAACTTCCTGAATGTAAGTAGTCATATTTGATAATTTGTTTAACAATGTTTACTGATCAGAAATATGAAATTTCAATTTTGTTGTAGACTGTTGATAATCTCAAAATAAATTCAATCCAATAAATGTCTATATTCCCTTAAACTATTTGTTTAATTTTCATTTATTAAAAATAATATGTTTTTAACAAATACCCAAACAATACCACATTGATAAAATGTCAAAACCTCTTGATTCTTTCTAAGTATCTAGATCTCAAAATGCTAAATTCATATCAATGTTATTATATTGTATTTATCCAAGATATCTGAAACTATAGTTATCCGCTTGTTTTTTTCACTTTCATTTATACAAAATGCAATAATTTCATAGATCATCCAATTTAGCATGTTATTATAAACTCCTGTGTCACCCATCCTGTTTTGAAACGTACACTCAAGTGGTCAGTTTATCACCGATTTTTGTAAACATCGGACGTAAATAATAGCCCTTAGAAAATGAATATCGATAATCAGTATAAAGGACACATTCTTACTTATATCGATATTTTAAGTAAGATGAAGAAAGGAGCTTTACGATGGTTTGGACATATGGAGAGAATTAAGGATTAAAGAATAACTAAGCGAGTGTCAGAAGTGTAAGGTATGCGTGGAAGAGATATACCGAGGAAAACGTGGCTGGACCAAATGGACGAGATTTTGAAAGAAGGTAAAGTAAGAAGTATAAATAATAGAAAATTTTGCATGATGAGATGTATGAATGTGGAGAAGGCGAAAGCTGTGTGCTTGGATAGAAACGTTTGGAGATTTGTTGTCTCTGCTTACCCCGCAAGGGACACGGCATGATGATATGTATGTATCTTATGTATTGTCAATATTTTTCATGATTCGCTGAAATTTTTGATCGGTCTTAATAGTTAAACTACTCTGTGTACAAAACTAACATATTTGGAGATGTTCATTGTTGAAGATTCAAAAGCTCGCAATATAATTTTTCATTAGTAGAAATTTGCTTCTTCTTTTCCGCAAAAATCTCGTCCTTTTTTTTCTGATTTGGTGAAACGTAATTACGCAAAACATTTTGACATGCGTATTAAAAAACCTAAAGGTGAAAACGTATTATATTACATTTCCGTTGTATACAGTTATACAGTACAACCTGACTGTATAGAAATTACATCCAACGACAAGAAAGTTGTTAACAGGTCTTATTTGAAAAAGCAGACCAGGACCTTTTTTGGTTCTAGCAGGAATCGTTTTAACTCAGTTTTGAAGTCCGTCAACCACTGCCAATAATGTGCTTCTCGAGTTCTGGCTAAATGTCTGCAAACTCTGGTCACTGCTGCTTCTGTCAGATTTCACGAGTGATATTTCCGCGATGTCTTTCGAGACTATGGTTTCCCGACCATTGGAAGTGACCGCCGCCCACGCGTTTTCCCGTCTCGCTTATTGTTTTCCCGCTAATTATACTCTGCGCGCTAATCGCGCGCTCCGGCACTCGCGCTAACCTCCGCTTTTATATCTTCCGCCCGCTGCGACACTTTTCCGATTCACAAACTCGACCTGATTCCTATTTCTGTTTTTTTATTTTCTCAAAACGTTTATTTACAAATTGTATATAAATGCATTTTTCCATCCTGCAAAACTGTGAATACGATTGCTTACAAAGAAGTCTACCTTAAAAGTTTTGTTTCTCAACTTGACAAAGATAAGTGATATATTTTATTTCTTAACACTGTTTAGTTCACTAAGTACCTAGTGTTGTAAACAAAGTGAACAAATATAAGTTTATATCATAATAATATGGATTATTTTGGTAAAATGTGTGCTTCGTATGTCAATAAAGTTCCACAGAACGTGGTCCAATGTGCAACAATAATAATTACTGAAGCATTGCACCACTAAAGTGTACTGGGAAGATTCCAGCGCAGATTATCTTGGTAAATATTCAGAATTAATAATGCGAATTTATGGGGCAAATCTAACAAACTTTCTATCTGCCGAACTCTCCACTTCACAGTCCATTTGCAATGCGCCCTACAAAGTAACAACGCTCTGTTGACCTAACATTTTGGAAAAATTACACGGCACTTTCATGTATTAATGTTACTCTGAAAATTTTCGCACATGAAACACGGAGCCAGCGCGAATATTTTCGCTTTTGTCAGACAATTACACAAAAATCAGCTACGTGATAAAATCTGTCAATAAATTCCTCGGCTCACGTAAGGCAATAACATATTTTATTATTTCGTATTTAAGCTGTCGATGTCGTAAAAACTTGAGCTTTCGACAGCGTGCGCTCTGGATTAAAACCCATACATTTACATTAGGCTATCGACACCGACAATGTAACATAATGTCATCTAATCGTTCAATTACGCCGACTGTCAAAAATGAGTCCTCGATCTTAGTATTTTATCGTATCGCTATGGAAACTGTTCAACTCAAATGTATATCAAATATCAAATTACTAACATATTGTATATGATACGCACTGAGATTTTTAGATGGCTTGATGCTCTCCATAGTCCAGGGGGCTTAGGTTTGATTTCGATGGTATTCATAAAAAAGGGTCCCAATCTGGTCAAGTAGTTTGTCAAGTAACAAAACCATACTCACACGCTCCGAGTATGTGTGCGAGTTTTATCTTTTCGCGTGTGATAATGTTACCAACAAGTTCAATAACGAACCGCGAGTTCCGTGCTTACTACATTGATTCCCAACGCAAAGGCTCGATGAATGTGACTGAATGTAATATTGTCTTCCGGCCACGCCCTTTATTTCCGAAATACCAATACGAGAGAAAAAAAAAGTGAAATTCTTGTTCTTTAACTAGTCCACAATATGAGCCTAAGAAGTAACTTATCGTCAACACTACTATTTCCTATGTACGAGTATACTACTTCTCACACAATAAGAAAGTGACGAACTCCTTGCCCTAGTTGGTAAGACGTTTGTATCCCGACCCGGAGATTGCGGGTTCGATCTCAGATTTTTTTATAAAGGTTTTCCAGTCTGGTTGGTCGGAGGAGATTGTCGGATGGCAATAAGCTCGCCAGGTTGTACTGTATACAACAAAAGTGTAATACAATACAAGAAAGTGACTCAAATGAATTTATGATTTAAAATACTATAAAACGAGTACCAAACCAGTTTTAAACACTTCAAAAAAGTTTCATCCTTTTTTTCTGGAAACTTTAATCTTTTTCACGATAATTATAAGACAACCGCCTATTTTTCTTATACAAATGTAGATTACTTGGTTCCTTATTTACTAGCATTCAAACCAAAGCATTTTCGTGTGAAATCGCCTTTAATGAAATATCGTTAGTTTATAATGAAATCCATTATGCATTATTTAATAATGAAAGTTTTTTAACGGAATGAAACGGTTCGAGAAATTTGAATATATAATACTATAATTATCCAAAGCAAATACACCACCAATCGATTATTTTATCACATATCATAAAACACATATAAACACTGAACATGCTTGCTAAGTCTAAAAGTTGTAGATGTAACAATAGGTTTTAGATATCGCATCATTGATATTAAAAGTAACATTTACAATATTTTGAATTCGGATTTAAAAACTTTCAGAAAGAATTTGAAACCGGTTTTTTCCCCTCAAAAGTCACTGAAGGGTCTTAAATCGTCATTATTAGCTATACAACCCAGAATGGGTCTCTTCTGGCTGTACTATTCTGTACCACTCATCTTTCTCAGCAGCATCCCTCTTCCAATCGTATATACCCAGTGTGCGATCTGTTGCACTATCCACCCATGTCTCCCCACTATCTTACACTTCATGGAATCGTTGAACTTACTCTTCCTCGCAAGGTTCAGTATCCTGCACGCGGTGTGATTACCCTAACTAGAACAGTCGAGTGAGTTTTATAACTTTTTCTATGTTAGCTTCATCATACGAGGTATCTTAAGAATTTAAATTTAATTCGAACTAGGATTGAAGGGACCACAGAGATGTTCTTCAAGACCATACATAAAGTGTTAGAATATTCGCTAAGAGCCGTCCCCGTTTGAGGTGACGCAGGCGCTCTCGGGACATAGATGCTTTTTGAAATTCTTGAAAAGATTTCTTCTGCGGAGTCAGAGAGTTGCCTGTGCGTTGATGGCGTTGGTCAGGATGTGCTCCACATACTGTTTAACTGTTCAACGCAAGCGATGAGACGTCAAATCTTAGAGTGTGAGTTAGGAGTGCACCACCTTCAGCTCGAGCACACAAGATGTGGACTTATTTCAAAGGAACTGACAAATCGTATGTGTAACTACACCAGAGAAGTTGTTCGATCAATACATCACAGGGAAGAAAACGCCGAAGGGATAGGTCCCATATCGGAAAGCCAAGAAGCCGAGCACCTCCACTGAGTTTTCCGCGCTTTTCTCAGTCATAACGCAAATGCGGAGTGGGGTGGTGATTCCACGAGCAGACGGGTGTGGAAGCAATACTCCTTTCCATACACAAACAGGCACAAAACACTCAACAGCGCAATTTCGACACCAAGAGTGACGTTCTGGGAGTAATGAACGAAGGAGTGGCAAAACACTTTCCTGAATTTTCAAACCTGGTACGTAATAATTACGGAACTAAATTCCACAACTCGATCCCAAAAAAAATACGTACAAGGAAAATATATGACTATAAATATGTATAGAAATAAACTAAGCCATTATCGCCAAGAGGATACATGAACCAGTGATTAGGTTCTATTAGATACTATTTCATTACATAAATCAACCCATTTTTCAATCCTCCGCAGGCAGAGAAGACAACAATAACATTGGCGAATTTCATTTGTTTCTTCTGTCTCTGCTGTATGAATAAATCGTTATCATCGCATTTAATCGACTTAATAGTATTACGATGAAAAGAGCTCAGCCAAATTACACGGTCTTGATGTGAGAAAACGACGAGGAGATAAATAGTTTCGCCGTTGCCACGTGACGTACAATTTGATCACACCTGACGTACAATAATAGACAACAGAAATAATTATGATGCCAAGCTAAAAAGAAAAGCGTTGTTTTCTATCGGCGGTGCTCGATCTCTTCGTTTACCTTGGGCCCAGTGGCCGCGCGTGGAATCGACTCGATTGTGTTTACATTATTAGCCAGCGTTTGTTAACGAGAAACGAGAGTATTTTTTTTAATGAAATCAACTTTCACAATTGTTGTTACGTGATTTTTAATTAGCCACCGCACACATTCTCACTCGGTTCCGCCAAGAAATTGCATTGAACACATCTCATTATCGTCCGCTGATTGTTCTTCCGGACCTCGCTTGCTTGGGTTATAGGGCACTCGTGGCATGTCCACTTTTACTCGAATATCAGAACTGCGTTTAAAATAATGTAATGTGTAAATAAATACTTGACAATTTTCTAGTTGACCGCTAGTCATTTCTATAGTTATATATTATTATTATTATTATTGTCGCTCTTTCAGTTGAAGCTGTTTCAACTGTCGATTTTGATGGCATAGAAAAATCTATCTAGAGTGTGCTGCTAGGCTATTTTCTATCCCTCTTGTTCCAAACAGAATAAACTGCATTAGAGTGAGTTCACGTAAATCGAGGGATTGCTGTAGTTTAATAATAATTTACTAATCCTCTTCACCGCTCTCCTTTGATGGCATGACACCTTCATGTAAAAAAGGCAGCGACGGAACCTTAAAGTATATATTTGTAAGCAGAGTAACAAAAAGGGAATTAGTCGTTATCAAATGGAAACTTTAGGGATTGCTATTTAAACCCTGTCATTCGTTTTCCAAAACTTAGAGATGATTTTGATTATTTAAAAGCTCCATATATCCATCAAGAGACCGAAGACAATGTGTTCTGAGTTATAATGTCGTACAAGTCTCTTGTTTTAAAGGTTCAACATATTTCTATCAGGTCTTTGTCCCCTTGAGAATTGTGATCAATGGAAAATTAATAATTACTTTCGATTTTCAAAACTCATCCACGGAGCAAATTTTATCTTTCATTGTTAATATTTACTTACCCTGGCATGGGAATCAGCGTGCTGCAGTTTTAGTAAAATTCTTAATTTTATTGAAAATGTCACATGTTGAATTTTTCAGCCCCGCGGACTCTTATCAATATTTTATTTTTCGAGACTATTCTAAAATAAACTTTTTTTTTGATATTGTAAATAAGGAGACCTTTTAAAACGTGGTACGACCAAATCGATGATATTCTAAAAGAGAGAATCGTGAATAACCTTATAATAGGAAAATATACATGATGAGGTGTATGGACGTAGCAAAAGCGCAATACTCGTATGTGTGTGTGTCAGAATAGAATGAAGGGAAGCTATATTATTTCTGCTTACCCCAATAAGAACATTCCGTGGTGGTGATGATGATAAATTAGGGTTAAAATGTTTATCCAGGAAGTCAAAAAATAACTATGATAATTAGTATTGAAACTGTTTTATAAACAATAAATACGAGTATAAAATAGCAAACACTGTAATTTTAACATAAGCGTTGTACTATATAAAAAGTATTACTTATATTATATTATAATTACATATTCCAAAACTCCTAATACACGAGTTGTTTTAATTCAACGATTGAAATAAACTTCTGTTTTATTTACTGACGAAATTCTCGTTTCTTAATTGGTAGCATCCTGTTTTAAAGACACCGGATTCGCACCTTTCAATTCTCCCGTTATCTGTCATTGTCACACAATTTATGTTTAATTAACATTTCCTTATAAAAAAACGTCGTATTTTCTAAATAGTTTCGCCACCCAACTAATGAATTTCATAGTAGAATTAAACACTTTCAATTCCAGTCATTTTCATCCAAATCTTTTGTACTCACGCATATTAATAATTTGGTATATCACGATGAGTAAGTTTTTTTATATAATGGAGATTTTAATATGCCTTAAAAGCATACTCCGTGATAGTGTTTAAGTGTGAAATTTAAGTAAATACCTCTATTCTATTTCCGTTTTATGATTCTCACTGTGCACAATTCATATCAAATTTATATTTCTAGGAAATTAAATGTATCGCTTGTTTTCATTGAAAATGTTAAAGTTAATTATTGTAAGATTGTGTATTTAAAAAACCAGTTTAAAACGATGTAATTTTTAGAATTCACTTTTCTGGTTGTTTTTTCTCTTTGGTTGTCATTTCTTGTAATATATATAGTTTTTAAAATAAACAAATTTATATTATTTTTAAGAGATCCAAATCAGTTGGTCATTATATAGCGAGACGGTAGAGTAAAATTCATCTTAAGTTAACCGATCAACTCACTGGGTTTTGAATTAAACTGTTATGACCATGATACTCGTCTATGGCCTGTGTTAAGGACAATTTTATTGCCAGAACAAAATATTACACATAATGTTTTAATTTTTTTTATTATATCGAAGTAATTCTCGCGGGCACCTGAAAACGTGCATAACATAAAAGTAAAAAAATGCAAATTGTCGTTTTTTTCATTACGTCAGTAATTATATGGATTTGTTCACTAAGAAACAAAGTGATTAAACTAAATACGAGTAGATTGAACGAAAACTTTATTGCAATAATTTTGAAGATAAGATTTTTTCGTCTCTGACTTGAAGCATTTATTTTTCATATGAAAATATTATAAACAAAGTAATTTGAATCGAGTAAAATAAAATCTGTTTTTGATAATATTTTTGAACTGAAATGAATCATCACCTCTGTGGTTTAGTTGGCAAGACATCTATCTTCCAACCCAGGGGTTTGCTGATTTGCTTTCAGTTGGAACCCAGATTTTTTAAAAATGATTTCTGTTTCACTTAAAACCTATTTAACATATTTCTGGTTAGTTGTAAGAAATTATCACATGACAATAAGCCCTCAAGGTTCTACTATTATAAACGAAAGCGTGATACAGTACATGTGTCACAGTTTTTTCTTCACACGAAATTATTCGAATACACATACGAGTAGACATTAAATCTTGAGTGATATATTATACATAATCATAAAATATGGGTTATTTATTGACTGCAATAGTTATAACACTTGGGTCAGGACAAAAAGCAGGCGATAAATATTAAATATTCTTGAATTGTATGAATAATTTTTTTTAAATCGGACATGGATTCAATAATTATATTTAATTATATTTATTAGGGAAACGAGCCTGATATTTCGAATTATGGGCATTAAAACCGAAGAGATAAAAAATAGTAATAGTTTTGTTTTGATGTGAACGTAATTGAATTAACGTTCATATGAAATGTCATAATTTGAAGTAAACATGTAACCGTACCCTACTGCTTGAAATACTCGTACCTTAATATCGTAGCTTTATGGCCTGGTTTGTTTCTATTATATTATAGTATTAGACTCTTTTGCAATTCAAGTTAGCCGATAAGATCTCCTTTCTCCGCTGGTATCCTAACATTGTCCCCGTCCCCGGGGCATAATTTATGTAATTTCCATCTTCTTTCTCGTGTGGCGTAATTATAAACCATGTGTATATTACGTGTTTTACCTGTTGATTGTGAAATAACATTTTCTTTTAGAAAACTTAGTTTCAATCATTGTTTTATTCCGGCCGTCAAATATTGTTGTGGTAGTATTACATCATTATTAGTCAATCATTGTTTTATTCCGGCCGTCAAATATTGTTGTGGTAGTATTACAGCAGTATTAGTCAATCATTGTTTTATTCCGGCCCTCAAATATTGTTGTGGTAGTATTACAGCAGTATTAGTCAATCATTGTTTTATTCCGGCCGTCAAATATTGTTGTGGTAGTATTACAGCAGTATTAGTCAATCATTGTTTTATTCCGGCCGTCAAATATTGTTGTGGTAGTATTACAGCAGTATTAGTCAATCATTGTTTTATTCCGGCCGTCAAATATTGTTGTGGTAGTATTACAGCAGTATTAGTCAATCATTGTTTTATTCCGGCCGTCAAATATTGTTGTGGTAGTATTACAGCAGTATTAGTCAATCATTGTTTTATTCCGGCCGTCAAATATTGTTGTGGTAGTATTACAGCAGTATTAGTCAATCAAAGAACTTTTTATTATTCCTGTTCAAGCTCTAAATATTTTTCTAAAATGAATTTTCGTAACAATAAGCACACGTAGAATGCAAACCGTTCCACTCTTAAAAAATGATATAAATATTAAGGAAGATCCTTGCCATATTTTTTTTTAATCTACGAGTAACTCTCAAAACATATCAAAGGTTTCGGTTTTTACTGTGTGAAACTCCATATAAGAGCATTTAACAATAAATTACTTAGTTTTTCCACTAGTTAATTAGTGTAATAAAGTAATTTATTGTTAAATTTAAAAAAATAAGAGCTTTTGGTTTTCTATTTGTCATTAATATTAATTATTTTCTCTTTGATACTTCATCATCCTATCGTGTAGCTCATGACTGAGCATCGTGACTCTCACGATAGCCTCTGACGACTCCTCTCCATTAATATCTGCACTCCTCGGTTCGAAGGGCAGTTGTTGAGGGTAGTATTGTTGCGTCTCTTACTTGGTTAGTCCAACGCACTGGGGCACTTCTTCTTGTGCATCATCCTTCCACGCCTCCAGTAACCACTTGTATCTCCAAATTGTCTCCTTGGCCACGAGCAATGTGCCTAAAGATTCGGAGGCATCGACATCGACAATCTTTCGGTGATTATCAGTTCTTAGTTCGCCTTACTGTCATATAATTCGTAACATCCTTCGCCAGCACCACATTGCAAATGCATCTATTCTACGTCTCTCAGATTCCAAATCTCTGCGCCATACATAAATATTGCGAAGACGAGAGACTTAATTAAGCGCTTACTTTTATGCTCAGTATTTCCTATAAACTGTATACATTCGTTGGAAATGTTTTTCGGAGTTATTGCCGTGATTACTTGACTGAAATGATGCTCGACGTTTCGAAGGCGTTGCAACCTTCGTCCTTAGGGTGATGTTAAAAAACGTTGGGTTGTGAATGCGGGTAGCTAGATGGGTGCTTCTTACGCACTAACTATATTGCGTAATGGTTTTTTTTGCATCGTCCTGGGGTTGAAGCCTACAACGCCTTCGAAACGTCGGTCATCATTTAAGACAAATCGTTATGATATTCTTCGACCATATGTTTATATTCTTGTTAATTTTTTTCCAAAAACTAAAATAAACTCACCACAACTTTTTTTTACTACATGCAATATTAGTATTCAGATTCGCAGATAATACGAGTATGTGGAATCTTAATTTGGGAACAAATTTTGTTACTTCAAATTCTCCTGACGTCAAATATTTTGTAATCTTACGATCACAAGTCTTAATGTTTAATAAAATTTTATATTTCATTACTAAAAATTTCATAAAAAACGCAAATTTACGTTATAAATATATTGTACAATTCTCGTTACCATTTTATTGTAAAATTGTTTGAATTCATTTAGTTTAGCCGCATAATCTATCGGACATAATACAATATTAATTTTTGACAGCGGCAGTCCACCGTGATATTCTTACGGCAGGATGTACGCTACTGCGTACAGCTATGATATTATCACGCATTACTTAACTGATTTCCAAATGGCATAAGAGAAAATGATCAAACAATGTGCAAATGAAATATTTCACGTGGCCAATAGGTGTGGATAAGAACTTGATACGATTTCCCGAAGCAACCTCATATGTTTTTTGTTCAGTTATCGCAATGTGTATATTAATGAGAAATTGACTACCTTTGGACGTAATTATCAAAATTAGTACGTAATGGACAATATATGAAAGAATGCAGATTGAAAACATCAGAAATATATGCATGGGAAAATAGAAGTTTTAAGGAAGACGAAGAAATAAGCATAAGATGGTTTGAACCTGTGTAGAGAATGATTGACTAAACGAATATACGAGACAGAAGTGCAAGGTGTGCGTGGAAGAGGTAGGCCAGAGAAAATGTGCCTGGAAAAGTAGACCAGATTTGAAAGAAGGTAAAGGGAAAAGTATGAATAATAGAATGATAAGATGTATGAATGTGAAACAGGCGAAAGTTGTGTACTTGGGGAAGTCTGTTATATCTTCTTACATCGCAAGAAACACGGCATATATTATATTATATATTTATGTAGTAGATTACGCTGGCTGAGGCGAGGCTGTTGATCAGGAGTCCATTAATAAGTTCTGCTCAATGATCCAATAAGACTTCAAAAAGTGGGCTAACTTAAATTAAGATTCAAAGAGCATTTATCAAGTTATATAAATCTTAAATTGATAAATGCTTCATGACCTAGTTGGCAATACACCTGTCTTCCAACGCAGGGGTTACGGGTTTAATTGTTGGTGAAACCCATTTTTTAAAAAGGGTTCCAGTTTGGTTTTCCCTTCAGGCCTCTTAAACCTTTATGGTTGGTTGGAAGAGATTTCCACCTAACAATAAGTCCGCCATTACTTTATACATGAGTGTAATACAGTACAAATATAATTTTTTCGATAATAAATTCGAGTAGTCGGCTCAGCAACTCAGCACTTCAAATTCAAACATGCATACTCGCTTAAGTGTCTTACTTCCTTCAGTCAAACAGACGACTTACAGACGTTACATTTCTCTATGTCCTCATTCTCCATGTATGATAGAGCTTACGAGGTAAATGAAACACTTCTATATTTTTAAACAGGACAAATACACATACGAGTAGATACTAGACAAGATGACACAAAAAATATATACGAGTATCATTATGATTTTATACGAGTTAATATGATTTTATGTGATTTTTTATATGATTTTAAACGATTTTATTAGTTCCGTCATCGGGCGACTGAAGCAGACATACAATTTTCCATTGTTTGTTTGTAAAATACTTTATAAGGAGTTGAATAATTAGTTAAATACTAATAAAAATCCACCTCCAAGTGCTCCAAAATTTAGGCAGCAAAAAGCGCCAGAACAACATAAAAAAATTGATTAAAAACTGACAAGGTAAACATGCAAAGCAGCATTGAATGTGTTTGTGGGACTACATGACTCATGATAACTAGCCTGTACATTGTGATTACATTTCCTGAGCAAGACCTAATTGATAGGGCAATCTCTGTTGCGTCTTACTGAGGCTTCTACATTATTAATAATTAATTGATGGGCTGAACAATTCGGGAATGAATGAATGACTGGTCCCATATGTTCAACAGATTTCTACTGTTTTATTAAGTTTTAAGATAACGGTAACATGCTAAGTTCGACAAAATATATTTTTTATACGATTAATAAACACAACTGTGTGCGTAAATAGTTAATTATTCAAATGATATTCTGTCAAACCACAAGCCACAGAATTATAGTCGGCGTGGCGTATTCATACCTTATAACATCGTCAAAACTATGATGGATGCAATCGTACTTCTTATGGACAGGTGTACCTGTCAAATGATGGCAAGGCCTTCTCCAGAATCCATTTTGTTTTGTCATTTGTCTTTTCGCAAATATCTAAGAATTATGCCTCCATTTTCTTTTTTATGCTTGGCAATGCCGTCAAGCTTGCGCTACTGCTACTGTGGTGACAAACAATTCAAGTATTTCTTTTCTATTCTAAAACATAAGCCATGCTCTCTTTGGCGGTATGGTTAGGCACTCTTAAGTTTTGAATATAACGCAACATTAATAGTTCCTCCTTCATTCAACGCATATACGAGTAATAATAGTAATACTTTATAATTTGTTGCTTTACATTGCAGCTAACAAATAACTGTAGATCACAGTCGTTTGAAGTCTTAATTTTGTTATAAACTTTTATGTACATAGGATTCCATCGTTGATTCAACTTACGACCGCTACTTTGCAAGCTGTGTTGTAAAATAAATGCCTCAATTCACTTTTTCTTCACATTTTTTATTAATTTTCTCTTATCCAATAATGACGCGATGTGGATATTGTTTTTTTTCTTTTTTTTATGCCGTTATATTTGCGACTGGAAGCGATCACGCGATATGGATTCCTCGGACATTAAACTTTTATCAATTTTAAAAACGTTAAATATTTATTTTGCAACACTTGAAAGTTTATCGCTGCGTGACTTGAATTAAACCAAATATCCTGGGCCATATATGTTCAGCAATGCCATGAGCACCCAAGTCAAACCGTATCTGGACGATTCCATATTGGAGAGGAATTTCGCAATATGTAATTTTGAAAGAAATAATTGACACGTGTGCTCAAAAATTTTGTGCCAATATAATCTGTTACATTTTTGACGACCTCCGTGGTCTAGTCGATAAGCATGTCTTTCAAACTGAGATTAGCCGGTTCGATATCCTTTGAAACCCAGATTAAAAAAAAAAAGATTCTATTCTGGTTTTCTCTTAAGACATCTTTAATGTATTTCTGGTAGGTTGGAAGAGATTGCCGTGTGGTGATAAGTTCGTCAAGTTGTTATGTATACAATGAAAGCTTAATTCAATTTTATGGGAATGTCTGTGTATAAACGTGCTTTAAACTCGTTTTATAAAAGCCGATTAAATTAAGGAAAACTTTTGCGGTGCTTAAATAATATAACTTTGTTTTTGTCGCGAAACGCCGATACTAGCTCAAGAAGAAACTTAGAGATTAACATTTAGGCAGCCATGAATAGTTTCTGAATTAGAATAGAATTTTAATTGTCTAACTTTTTTTCACGATATTCCAAGCTCGACTAGAAAATAAGCAACTTTAAAAAATATACGTATGAAATCGAAGAATACTCGCACTGTACTAAAACGGTATGTGAATAAAAGAAAACAGAATAAGGGAATATTTAGAAACAGATTCATATCTTTAGTTTCTGAATTAATATGTAAAATTTTATAATTATGATTGCATATAGAAAGTGGTGTTGGAATCGAAAATGATGGCATGCAAGAAATATTTAGATATATAATATCTAAAGATTTTTTTCATCATTAGATTCAAGGGACAGAAAGTGTTCTTTTTTAATGAAAGTTGAATTTCTCATTCGTTAGCATAACATTATCTCTCTTTATTGTTAAAATATTCCTCGCTGTTCTGGTGAACTATAACCACGGTGTGCGCGCGAGTATATTATTGTACTTTAAATTGGCCGCGATATTGTTTTACTATCAGATCGCGTATAAGTGAAAGAAAGAAACGTTTTCTGTGTCGAGTTTTCACTAAGCACTATTCGGTAGGCACAGATAATATAATTACTTTTAACGCTTGAGTTTCGCAAACGAAGATAATGAGATGTTATGTTTTCAAATTCACATATATGTGTATAAATATACAATTTTTTTTAATATTCACTAAAACGTTAATTATTCGTCTCTGTTTAATTATAAAACTTATTTAAATTTTTAACTTATTGTATTTAGATTATTTATTTTAAAATAAGTATTATTTGGTGTCTTGTCTTTAAAACATTGTATGGAGCAACATTCCGTTGTTGTAACTTTGTAACAATAACTGGTTACGAATATGCTTTAGTGTTATTTTCCAGTTATCAGAATGTAAATGATTTTGAAAGTTACAATAATTGTAATCCTATATATTACCCACTAACACTTACCATTGTCAGTTTTTTAATGCAAATAAGTAACGATATCACCAATATCCTGACCTGACCAATTGGCGTAACAAAATTCATCGTATTAAAATCGCATTAATCCAATTTGAAAGTTTATGCAAAAATAATTATTTTTAATTGTATACTTATTTTACTTACCTCCAAAATTTTATATTTCAGTATGTATTTTTTAATGTTTAGTTGACATTAATGAAAACGTCACTACAATCGGCTTGAGTCCGAGCTAAACTATCACTCTTGATTCATGTGGATCTTTATATGACTACGAGTATTAAGGTAAGGTAAGGAAAAGTAACCAGCAAAACGCGTCTTCTCTTTCTTTCCCTGTTTTTAACAGTCCGCTTCAAATTATACCCGACTCAAATTTAGGACCAACAATAGAGACTCCTGGTTTTTTGTAAGATTTCTGATAAGAGTTTATGATGATACATCATGAATACTTAAGATAAACCCGACATAGTGCATCCGCTGCTAGTTTAATTCAAGTGTGTCATGATAACATTTTTTTTATTTCTAAATTATACAGGCTGTGTTTTATGTTTCAGGCCAATGTTTTTTTTTAATAACTTTTAAATGAAACACAATTATATAATTTATATTTAAATGATTGAGTATATGGTCTTTATCATTATGTATGGAGTATAACGTCGGTCAAATGGCCGCCTCTGGCCGTGGCGCAAACGCGAGCTCTTTCATTTCAAGCATATTTTTCATAACATTCTCGCAGACTTCTGGTGTTATTTCAGCTATTTATTTTCGAATGTTGTCCTTAAGTGTTGGTGTACACCTTTACTTTCAAGTACACTCATAAGAAATAATCGGGGGCGGTAAAATCAGGGGATCGATTCGGCCGGGAAAAGTTTCTCGCAAAATTTGTATCGTAGCACGAGCTGTTTGAGATGTGGCACCGTCCTGTTGGAACCACATGTGCTGTATGCCCAAATAATCCATTTCGGGCACAAGAAAGTTTACCAACATGTCACGATAGCGATCACCAGTAACTGTTAAAGCATTGCCTCTAGCATCCTCAAAGAAATATGGCCCAATGATGCCGCCGGCCCAAATGGCGCACCATATAGTCACTCTACGAGGGTGTAATGGTCGTTGGTGTATCAATCGAGGATTTTCAGTGCCCCAATAGCGGCTATTCTGTTTATTAACAAAGTCAGCCAAGTCGAAATGTGCCTCGTCGCTCATGATGATTTTTTGCCAAAAATGGTGGTCGTCTATACCGGACCTGTAAAACTCGAGCACTCCAATCTAGCCGCCATTTATGGTCATTTCCCTGTAGTTTTTGTGTCAGTTGAATTTTATACGGATAAAAATGTAAATCTTTTTTGATAATTTTTAACAAACATAGTGGAGACATTCCCAATTCTTGTGCACGGTGTCGATGAAAGGTGCACGGACGTTCACCAACACTCTGCCTCACTGCATCAATCTTTTCTGGCGTACGTTGACTACGTTGTCGCCCAGACTTTGCTTTATCTCCTAGTGTATGCAAGTTTTCAAAATTATTCATTACACGCTGAATGGTTGACTTGCTTGGTACATGATTTAAACCAAAAAACATGCAATTTTCTTTGCGTATTCACAATTGAACAATTATTTAAATAAAATGTTTTAATAAACTTCAACACGTTGTTGCGGAGTTAGATGCTCCATAATAAATTGTTATCGACCACTCTCCACGATTGTTATATATATACTGACAAATGACAGTCAAATCAAAATGGCGGCCAAACAAAATCGGCCTGGAACATAAAACGCAACCTGTATATTGTTTTATTCAATTTATGTATTGTTTTTATTTTATATTTGCAACCAAAAACGAGCCGCAATAATTGAAATGCAGATTCATGCGAACTGCTCACCCTCACAACATTACCATACATACTCAATGAAGCGTGTAAGCTTATTTCATGATATCTCGCTTTTTTCTATCGTTTAATTTATTTATATCACTTGCATTTCTAATTGCCGTTATACAGGAAAAAAATAAACTTCCTGAAACTAATGGTGCCCCAGAATTCTTCATTGATTTTTTTTCTATATATACAGGTCCCAAAATGTATCAGCCCATTTGTTTTTATTATATATTTTATTCCCATTATTATATTAGGGGTACCGGGAATTGATCATTTTTTTATAGAGCAACATATAATTTTTTTTTAATATGGTTACATATTTTTCCAAAATATCATTTCTATCATTATTTACAACTATTTCCCATCTCTATTGCAATTTTTCGATCCCCTTTTTTATAAATAATGATGGGTTTAGAATTAAAAAAACAAAATTAGGTAATTTTTTTACATCACCTACATTATCAATTCGTTTATCCTTGAATGTGTGTTTCAAAGACCTGAATAGATTTTAGTCTGAAGGAGCGAAATCCGGGGAATATGGAGGGGTAGTAGAACCTCCCAGTTCAACTCATGAATTTTGTAACTGGTAATTTTTGTAGTGTACTGGTGCGCATTGTCATGGTGAAGAATTACCCCATTTCGGTTATTTAAATTTGGACATTTTTCTATTAGCTTCTGGTGCAATATGCTTAATTGTTGACAATAAATCTCCGCAGTTATCGTTTCACCTGGTTTTAATAACTTGAAGTTAATTTTACCACAATAATCCCACCAGATGCAGAGGAGGGTCTTTTGAAACGTTTATCCTGTCTTAGGAGCTCAAACCGATGTTTCATTTGGCGAAATCTATTTTTTTTTCGCCATACATGATCGTAAACTATCCACTTTTCATATTTGGTTACGATTTGGATGCAAAAACGGATGATTTCTTTGTCTTAGCAACAAAGAAGTTCACGTGTTCACCCGCTGTTCTTTCATATCTGAGGATAGTTCGTGCTGCACCAAATAACCAATCTATTCACATTACCAATTATTTTAATATAAAACTACACTATGGACCATGGAGATGGGAGTCTATGATAATTCCTCAATGGTTTGCCAAGGATCTGATTCACTTAGCGATTTCAGCAGGTCATCATCAAATTTTGAGAGTCGCCCTGATCTAAGGACAGCCTGTAAATCCCTATTGCCCAATTTAATTATTTTAAACCACCACTTGAATCTGTTAACGGTTAACACTTCACCCTATGTTTATGGGTTTAGTGGCCTTGCTCGATTTCCAGCCTAGATAGTAAAACAGCAGCATAAAATGTCTGAAGTGTTCTTCGTCATTCTTGGGGTTTGACATTTTATCCTTAACATAAAAAATAGTTATTGCGCTAAAAATAAAGCTAACCAATAAGACTACACAACATTTTTTTTCCGGGCATGTTTATTTCAAGACGTACGGTCACAAACTGAACACAAACAACAGTGCCTAAAAATGGTGGATTAATTCCCGGTACCCCTAATATTAAAAGTTATAATAAAAACAAATGGAATGATAAATTTTAAAACACCTGTATTATGACTTTTTGCGCAAAAAACATTTTTCGAAAAAATAATAACTAAACGGATATACTCGTACATATATCTGATTAAAAAATCAACATTCTCTATCGAAATTGAACCAATTTTCTATTAACTATTGTAGAATCAGTAACAGTAGTACCTATAACATTTTTTTTCCTCAATAATGTTTCTCTGGCTATGCACCTTCGAGTTGATGGTGACATGGATGCAATATTCCTTAACAAATGCGTCAACATTTACATTTTCCCGCCACTAATAAATACATATATTATATAAGAGTACAATCAAATTCACATTATAAGTTATACACATGTGTGTATGATAACTAAATGGCGCTAGGGATATAAGTAACATGTAAGTACTTTAATTGATGTACAATCTTTGTAAAGCTCGAGCCGCCTGTCTTGTCCGTTGTTTTATCTCTTTAGTTTTCAATATCGAGTCTTTCTAGGTACTAAGAGATTTTGCCTCTAGCCGTAGTCTTGGTCTCTCCCGTACTGTTTTATCTCAAAGATTATTTTGGTTGTTCAGGAACTCGTAGACAGGAAACGTATCAAATGCAAACTTGAAAATAAAATGTAAATGCAAACTAGTATAATAAGTAGTGTTTAAGTAGAGAACGAATCAATAATAATGTATCCTACATAACTTCACATGGGATGCGACTTTGAAATACTTAACCTATTAGGTGTACTGCCCCTCGACTCTTGGCCCTGAGGAGGCTAACTGCCTCGCCTCACGCACTAAGGCGGATAATATTAACCTGTAGGTGTAAACTCTTACTCGCGAATGCGATTATCTCAGTTTTCGCTGAACATGCTTAATTAAAGTTTTAATGAGGATTATACTCGTACTATCAGTCGTAGCAACGCAAAGGAAATTCAGCAATTATCACTCTTGGTAGATGGAAAGTCATCAACAACCGCGAATTTTATGCGCATGAATTTTGTAATTTGTTTATGTTTTCCTTCTTTGATGGCGGTTATGTATCTCGCCACATGTGTTTTTGTCCTAAAATATTGCTTGATTCGAGATACGATGATGCATTGAATAGGCAATGCCCACGACGACTAAGTGGTGTGTTAGGGTACTTGTCTTTAGTGTTGCTAGAAAAGACTATGTTAACCAATTTGTGATAGGCATATCCTTTTGCATAGAAGACAAGGAGCTCCAGTAATTGAAACTTGTGTGCGCCTTCTTTCTCTGGGCCCCTGATACCTAGCAACAGTTTTACGCTATTTGGCTCGATCTGCTGATGTTTGCTCCCAGATGTGATGAGCATTTTTTTTAGTGTGTCATGTAATACGCCTTTATACCTCTTGGACTGATAAAGTAACGTTGCTGAACACCTTAAATAAATCAATATGAAAAAAAAAACTATGAAAGGTTACAAGTTATCAACTTAATTTTTCAAATGTCTCTCTTATAAGTGATATAAATAAGAGAGACATTTAAAAAAAACTGGTTTTAATTATTGTACATTTGTAGTTAGGATTAAATAAACAACTTACTTATCAATCTTCATAGAAAAGTAAAAAAATCAATAAATTATATACTCGTATGTTAAATAATCAATCATAACTCCAACAGAAAAATCCATACAACAAAAATGATGTGATAAAATGCACGTACCCGCCGGGAATCAAATTCTGAATGCTAGAATTTAAGGCAAGTATTCCGGCATTGTCGTTAGTAAAGTAAGATTGCTTAAGATTGTTTTGAATGGACGATGCTGGTTTCCTTATTTTAAATCAACTAAATAAATACAAATAGAAAATATTCGTATTTGACACTCGCATGCTTACAGTTTATTGGTTTGGACTAGTCCTTGCGAATATTTTTTATGTATTTTGTGCCGCCAATAACACGTTGTAATTCAACAACTCAATTGCTATTATTTATTTCACCAGGATCTTCAAAAATATTTCACATCACTTTAAATGTATCCAAAGACTATGAATATGTATTGTATTGTATATAAGGCCCATAGAGAGAAAAACATTTTAAAATTTGTTACCCCTGAAATCATAACCATGAAGTAAATTTTGTGAGTATGGTACTCGTAAGTATTGGATAAATCTATAAAATTTGTCTTAATTTAAATACCTCTGAAATATTAAAATTTTCGTTTGGGGTTCCGCATTTTCACCAATTCATTTATTAAATATGAGTTGTACTATAGTATCTCCACGAATTATATTGTACACAGGACTAGGCATGAATTCCTAATGTCGCCTTTTTTTATTAACCCAGTTAATCTTATTATATTGTTGATTAATAACTTTTTCTTCTTCGATTCCAGAAGCGACCCATTAGTGTGCCACAAAAAAAACTTCAATTATTATGGTTTTTACATTGTATTACTATACTTTCATTGTATACATGGCGGGTTTGTTGTCATGTAGCGAGAGATTGCTCTTCCGACTAAACAGAAATGTGCTAAACAAGCCTTAAATGAAAACCAGACTGAAACCAACGGGATCCGCAACCTTCAGGCTGGAAAATAGGTGTCTTATCAACTTACTTATCCATGGCGGTTTTTGTGTTCAGTAGGAATCGAATTGCTTTAAAATTTGTTATTTTTCTCTTTATTTTATACATTGACTTCTTAAATTTATGTTCGTGGCACTGAAATATAATACTGTCCATTTCCAGTATTTTTTAATTTTAGATACAAATATTATTCAGATTAAATTTACACTTAATTGTAGTTTTTTGTTCGTAAATTTTCAACAAATAAACGTTTTGCGTGCACCTTCGATTTCATGAACCATGTTTGTGACACTGCAGGGCTATCCATTCCACTTACATGTTTCATGTTGTCGGGTGTGTCGAACAAATGAAAAACATGCGAAGTATTGTGTGCGTACTGATAACGTTTGCGTTGCAACGCAATACACATACCTTTACTGCAGACACGGCAGCCGATCAATTAGTTTTCCTCCGGTGCGCCAGAAAATGTTGCCCCATCACATACCAGCACACCGTGTACCGGGAAATGCGGGCCCACCATCGTTGATGAGAGGGACGGTCCCGTCGTACGAATGCATCATAACCGAGTCCGCTTTCACAATTGCATTTTTCCAGAAGTACGAATATTTTCGAATATAACTATGTGAACGCTGGCCAAATATACCATACGACCAGTTCTATATACCTGGTGTGGTGTAGCCTGGAATGTCATGTAAAGCTAATTTATTCAAATTAGGTGAATTTGTAGTTAACAATTTCCTAGCAGTTTGCTACAGTGTTACTCAAAATCATCGAATAATTAAATCAGTTTATTTAATAACGATCTAAATTATATTATCGGATCACCTTTATTTCGATCAGATTCCATTTAACTTTAAGTTATGTATAAATTTAATCTTAATGTCTGATTTGGGAAGAATCAAATATCGCATGCAAACTAGGAAAACGCTATCCCAAATGAAGAGTTAAACGGCTAGGAGGTTAAGGAAATTACGGACGGTTTTTTTTTTCAAGAGGATAAATATGAAAATCTATAAAAGTGTCAAATTTCGAAACTCTGTTAAAATGGTTTTATCATCCTAGATTGTAATGAAAATGGTCTTATCATCCTCGATTGTAATGAAAAAAAAAACAGTATAAAACTACTCCATATTTGATTTACGCGAATCTTAACTTGAAGCTCTTGGTACATAAAAGGGGTACACACTCGACAAAGATCACTGAAGGTTTTCGTATACTGATCAACATTTTTTTATCAATTCCGATGGAGAGTTCTTGCTATTGTAATTATCGTTCGTTGTAATGCCAAATATTCTTCGCAAGGCACGCATTTCTACCGCATTTATTCTGCACTCAATATTCTTCTTTAATATCCAGGTTCACCACCATTCATCAAGCTGGGCACCAGCACTCCTCTGTGCATTATGTTTTGACTATCATTAGTAACCTAATATTATAATATTGTACACATGTGTAAGACTTATTAAGTATTTAATTACTTTCGTGGATGATATTGAAAAAAAAATGTTAGACAGGGCTGAAGTACATTCAATATATTAATCAACAATTTTCTTAAAAAAAATATTTCCCTCAAATTTATCAAAGACAAAGATGTAGATCGAGGAAAGAGTTGAAGAAATTTTAAGTGAGAGAAAGGTGAGAAGTACGAGAATCAGAAAAGTATATATGAATGTGGACGAAGCAAAAACTGTGTGCGTGGAGAGATAAGTGTAGAGGTATGTCATATATGTCTACCCCAAAAGGCATGATGGTGTGTATGTATTAGATGATTTGGCTGTCATTTGTCAGTTCATATTTGACAGTCGTGGAGAATGGTCGATATCAATTTATTATGGAGCATTTAACTCCGCAACAACGTGTTGAAGTTATTAAAACATTTTATTTAAATAATTGTTCAATTGTGAAAATTGCGTGTTTTTTTTTTGGTTTAAATCTTGTGCCAAGCAAGTCAACCATTCACTGTATAATATCACAGTACCATATCTAATATCATAGTACCATATCTAACCCGTTGGCATCATACGGGCTTAATCGATGTACTCTTGATTTAAATTTATATGCGTCAAACAAGTATGTAACAAACAATTCCGATTAAAAATGCTCGCATTTCGTAATACTCGTATATGTGTAGGTTTAACTTTTTGGACATAATATTATGCTTTAATCAGCGACTACATTCATAATGCACAGTTAAAAAGTAACAGTTTTTCGATATATTTGTAAGAAATACTCGTAATTAAGATTCACTTTTATTTTGTAAATAAGTAAGAATAAGATGATTCGCGTGATTGTTGTTTTGATCAATCGGAGTTACCTTGACTAATCCACTCAGACACTAAGCCGAGGTTGATTTGGAACCTCTTTATAATTTCAGTTTACTAATTAACAACATTAATGGATTCACGATCAATCGAGTAAAACGATGTTAAAGAGGTGTTTAATTATTCCTTACTAAAATTAAATTATATATTCAACATTATAATAATGCAATAATGCAGGCATGCAACAATTATTTAATGTTGCGTTCTAATTCCTAGTTGGGTGGAAGTTTTTTTAATTGACAATAACGCTGGATGCAAAATATTTCGTATTTATAGTGTTTTTAATAAAAATATAAGATACGAGTTTATATATCTGTACCAACACATTGACTTGTTGCACGCTACTATATACAATGCCTTTTTATATAAAAAAAATAACCGGTGGTTAAAATGAATAATAACCGTTTCCTTAAGGCATGTTTGACATTACTTAGTGTAATAGTCGATTTTGAAAATGTTTTACATACAAACCATCAAGTCGTTTCCCTGCCGGGGTAGGCAAATAGGTTAGAGCGCCAGACTTTCCTACCTCGATACATCTTCTACATCCGTACACCTTTTCATTAAACTCCTTTGATTTCTCTGACTTGTCATTTTTCTTCAAAATATCATTCACTTGATTCAACCATGCTCTATTTGGTCTTCCTCTACCACGACTTCCACTCACATTTGCACTTAATATTTGTTTTGTTCTTTCTTCATTCATTAGTTCTACATGCTTGGGATTGTTCTTATTTATCTTATTAAACATAATACATCAGCCTTAAGTTCATATTCATCCCTAATCATTTCACTCCGTATTATATCATACTCGTACATTATCACCCCAGGTATGACTCAATGCATGCATTTCTACAATATTTATTCGGCTCCTTTCAGTTTTTCCACTTCACGGTTCTCATAGCGTTTTATTTCTCTAAATTGTGAGATTTTATGATAAAATAACGCTGTTTGAGCCATGTTGTATTATTTTGTTAAATTGAAAACTTGAAACTCTAATTTCGATTTCTTGTTCACTCGTGCTATGTAAATATTTATCTGGCGAAAGATGTTTTTCGATGGGTGTAAAACAATTTGAATTTTCCGTGTGGCTGGCTCGCCTGTTCCACTTGACTGTGAAATCAAATCAATTAAAAAAACAAGGCTTAATAAACACCGTACTAATTAAAATTGTTTCTAATTTTATTGCTCAATGTTATGATCAAACTGCATATTCCGAATATTTTGCATTTTATTCAATTTGGGTCATGAAAACATAACAGCGTGCGTCAAGATTTGACAATTGTGTCTATCTGTCTGTGTAATCAATTTAAATCCCCTGTATTTTAAGGGTAAATTCACATCAATACAATACATCCCAGTATCATTGCCTATTTAAAATAGGTTCCTAACGTGTTGCTGAATCCTCGAAATATCGTGAATTCACTCCTTTCTTGGTTGGATTGACTTTCTGAGAGTTTTGTAGGTAAAATATCATGAATTATTCTGGTTGCCGATGGAATTTAAAAAAATATTAAATTGTATCTCGGATATAATCGTTCAACCACAGTCTAGGCCCACCATAGCTCCATACTTAATCTCAATGATTCTCCCGAGTCAAAATTTCTGTTCCACTCCTTAATCTGTCTAAATCCCACATCCCTGATAGTTTGCTTCGCTGCAAGTAATTTTCCTTCGTCCACGGCGTCGTACTTTCAGTCATTTGTAATTGCTATCGTTTTTACTCTTCAATGTGTCGCTACCCATGATGAATTAGTTACATCGTTATACATAATGTTACGTTTTTTTTTTAAAAATGATCGTATAGTTTAGATCGTGCTGAAATAGAACTTATTTATCATCTTGAAAGACAACATGGGTATCATCTTGAATGACAACATAATTTATTTTTTAATTGTATTTGTTAAACTCTTCTTGATTATACGAGGCGTATCCAGAAAGTAAGTGTACTGAATTTTTGTAGGTTACAATTTTTTTTATTTAAACAAAAAAATTACGTGTTTACCGTAGTACATATGTAAGCTATTTTTCGACATAGTCGCCATTCCTCTCAATGCAGGTGGTGAAGCGGGGTATCAACTTTTTGATGCCTTCCTCGAAGTAGTTTCCCGCCAACCCCTCCGTCCACTTCTCCACCTCCTCCTTTACCTCCTCGTCGGTTGAAAACCTTTTTCCACCCATGTACAGCTTCAGGGAGGTAAAGAGATAGTAATCTGAAGGTGCTAGGTCAGGGGAATGCGCGGGATGGTTCAGGACATCCCATTTAAACGAGGCGAGCAGTTCCTTCGTGGCGTTGGCCGTGTGTGGTCTGCCATTGTCGTGCAGCAGGCAGATTCCCTTTGTCAGCGTGCCTCTCCTCTTGTTCTGAATCGCCCTCCGCATTTTTTTTAGGGTCTCACAGTATCTTGCAGAGTTGATGGTCTCCCCTTGAGGCATATATTCAATTAGAATTATGCCTTGGCAGTCCCAAAACACGGATGCCATGATTTTCTTGGCTGAAATAGTGGTTTTGAACTTTTTGGCGGAGGGTGAAGAGGTGTGACGCCACTGTTGAGACTGCCTTTTGGTTTCAGGCGTGTAGTGTGCAACCCAAGTTTCATCTCCAGTAACGATGGAGCTGAGAAATTCATCTCCATGGAGTTTGCAGCGCCTCAAAAACTCTTGCCCGGCCTCCACTCGATTCAACTTGTTGGTCTGTCAGCTGTTTTGGGACCCACCTCGCGGACAGTTTTCGATATCCGAGGGTTTCTGTGATGGTTTCGTGTAGTAGAGATCTGGAGATTTGCGGAAACATCGCAGAAAGTTCATCCACAGTCAATCTGCGATCGTCACGGAGCGCATTTTCGATTTTTTCCACAATTTCGTCAGTCACAATTGAAGGTCTTCCGCTCCTCTGATCATCATGCACAGACGTACGACTGTTTTTAAACTCGCGACACCACTTGTACACACTCGTACGATTCATAGCTTTATCACCATATGCAGTTTTCACCTCATTATAAACCTCAACCGGAGGTTTTCCCTTCCAAACGAGATAACGGATGACACCGCGTATGTCGCACTTGGCGGGATATTGGATTGACATTTTTCACGAAACGTGTTGTCGCGTCGACACTTCTCAACGTACTGACCTCGAACCGGTCTCGTTGCAGAGGGGAACGGTCAGGCTACACGGAATTGTAGCCAACATGTCGAAAATAAAATCCATCCGGTCGTGAGAGCCTCAGTACACTTACTTTCTGGATACGCCTCGTATCTAAATTTATCACGAATTGAAATCTATGCCAATTAGACTATTCGTAATTCAGCATAAAAACGCACTGAAATAATCAAGTTGTGTTTGATTACATTACGCAATTAATGTTCACTATAATTAACTTCAGCAGCAAATAAACTTCCACTGAAGACCATCACAACATGCACCTGCCGCGGTATGGATTCGCTACAAAGCGGTTAGGTTTGTCATCTTGCCGATATTCGGATTTTTCGTGGTGTAGTATTCCGCGCAGCTGTTACAAAAATAAGTCATTTGATGCAGAAATTTTTAAAATGCATGAAAATATATTTTGAAACAGAGCCTTTGGTACTCCAATGTAAAATAAACTCCAGCAACGAGAACTTTATGTCGTAGAAAAGGTTTATAGCTTTCATAAATATTATATACAAGCTTCGAATATAGAGGTGATCTAAATAAGATGTACTAATTATATCAATGTTAATTTAATATTGATTATTTTTTATTGGTAAGAAAAAACACTCCATGTATTTATTTTCATTGTGCTGGTGTACTGAGTGGAACCAACACTCTAATATAGAGATAGGCTATACAATAAACCCTCCATTTACACGGATATGGGTTTCAGGAAAACAGCTTAAAATGGAGCAATTGAATACTAAAATATATGATCTTTTACATATTTCCATATATTTTACCGTCTATAAGTCTATAAAAATGTTTGCTGATTAATAATAAAACACCTATTTTGATCAGAACTTACAATTTGCTATACCTATTCAATCAAAATCACTTAATAGATAAATCTTCCATTTTTGCTGTTGTCACTTTTACAGTTCTTGCGGTATGAATTGTCGATGTTGATGTCATAAAAAATTGGTCTAGAATCTGCTACTTGGCTGTCCTTTTCCGCACCTCTAGTTCAATTGGTCTAGAATCTGCTACTTGGCTGTCCTTTTCCGCACCTCTAGTTCAAAACAGGATTAAACCATGTTTAATTGAATTCGCCTTAATCGAGACCGCGTAAATGTTGGGGTTACTTACTGTACTTGATGTATTTGCCGAAAGTCTAGAATTATTTTATTTAATAACTGTATGAATTACGACAACAATCAGAATACTTTGTTCGGGTTGCTAACCCAAATGTTATTTTACTAAGAAGTTAAGCAAGTATGATTGAGAAAAGTGTTAGGTAATAAATAAATATTGAAAAAAATATCCTTAATTTGACTTATATTTGTCTCTCTCGAATATTGTTCAGTTGTTTACATTAAAATTATTTTTTATTCATAACTCGAGGTCTTCTGTAGCTTTTCACTCGACAAATAATTCAAACGAATTTATTCTTACTCGTATTCCGGCATGTGATTTAATATATTTTTCAAATTTTACTTCCTATCTCAAAAAATTATTCACGGCACATAATTATCTAAAAACACTTAATATCTTTTAATGTTTATACCAATTGTTTCGAGAAAAACTTGGCTTTATTTTAGGGAAAAATTGTTGAATATAATAAGAACGTATTCAAAAATGCTCTCACCAAGTGCAACAGTTTTAGAATCTAATCACCTTGTGTGCTTTTTATTTCGAAATAATCCATTCTTTTGTAAATTAAGAATACTTATTTATCATTGAAAGAATTTCTTTATTTCCACAGTTACCATATACAATTTTGTCGCAATAACTATTATCTTAAGGACTCATTATTTTTATCTTATCGTTTAAAAAATAGTTATACATATGTAAACATATTAACATTTTGACAAATATTATATATTGGGTCCTTACATGTGAAATTGGCGTTTTGTTTGGGAGGAACATAAAGTTGATTTTTTTTTAATATAATATATTTATTTAATCAAAGTATGTACCATTGCTATCTATGCACTTTTGCCATCTCATAGGTAGTTCATCGATCCCTTTACTAAAAAAACCATTCGGACGGGAATCAATAAAATCTTTGAAGTCGGTTTGGACTGCCCCATCGGAGTTGAATTTTTTCCCTTGCAAGAAGTTATCCAAATTTCGAAAAAAATAGTAATCTGTTGGGGCAAGGTCCGGAGAGTACGGTGGATGTCTTAGACATTCCAATTGAAGCTCTTCTAATTTGGTAGCCGTCTGTTGTGCAGTGTGTGGTCTAGCGTTATCATGAAGCAGCAGTGGCCTAGAGCGATTAACCAGCCTCGGTTGTTTAGCAGCTAGCTTTTCCATCATGGTTTGCAGTTGCTGACAATAGACATCTGCCGTAATCGTCTGGCCAGATTTAAGAAAGCTGTAGTGAACGACACCAGCACTAGTCCACCAAACACTCACAAGTAACTTTTTTGGAGTCAATTTTCGCTTGGGGCATGGTTTGGCTGGTTTGGCAGGGTTCAGCCATTGCGATGAGCGCTTCCGATTATCATACAGGATCCACTTTTCATCACAGGTAATGATTCGATTCAAAATCCCTTCATTATTGTGCCGGTTGAGTTATGCAACGCAGCAGTCAACGCGCGTTTGTTGATTTGCTTCACTCAATTCGTGAGGTACCCACCTTTCAAGCTTTTTCACCTTCCCAATTTGCTTCAAGTGGATTAAAACAGTTTTATCACTAACACCGCAGCCTGCAGCTAACTCGGACGTGGTTTGCGATGGATCCGCTTCCACAATAGCCTTCAATTCTTCATTATCAACTTTCTCCACGGGGCTTGTTCTGTAGGTCGAAATTTCCAGAACGAAAACGTTGGAACCAAAAACGCACTGTGTTTTCTTTTGCGGCACCGTCACCATACACATCATTAATCCTTCGAGCCGTTTCTGCAGCACTGGTGCCACGGTGGAACTCGTACTCGTAAATAATGCGATATTTCAAGTTTTCCATTTTGTAAACTGAGTGACGCAAAAAAAAAAAAACAATTGAGGAAAAAACAAATGAATTATAATTTTCGAAACACAAATACTTGAGTAAATAGCTGTATAAATTTTAATTTGGAATTCCTAACCAAAGAGAAGATATTTGAGATCAAAGTTGCCAGTACGGCAAAACGCCGGTTTCGTATGTGGGGACCTAATATATCGCAATAAGATAATTTCAGATAATCCAAACTTACTATTATTTTACTAAAAATATAGATTTTCAACAAACTTTTCTTGCTCGTTATATGCTTATTTCATTTATATTTTATGCGGCAATTTTTTTACCTAAAAATGTAGCCATTTTATTATTATTCTAAATAAACGTCACTGTATGTGTCTTTTAAATATTAAAACATTTATGAAACTAAGTAATTGCATAAAAAAATGTTTAGCGCGATATAAGAAAAGTTTTCTTAAAAATGATTAATAAACCCTCATAATCAACATAATCTAATTTGCAATATCATGTATTGTATTGTATTCCACTTTCGCTGTATACAATAAACCTGGCGAGATTATTGTTGTGTGCCAATGCCGTGTGAAAACCAGTCTGTGGGTCCTTTTTTTTTTAAATGTGTGATCCAACGGGAATCAAACTCGCAACTTCCAGGAAGAAAGACAGGTGTCTTAGACACCAACTAGGCCATGGAAGTCGTAAATGTATTTTGTGTTAAAAAAATTACCCAATTTATGAATCCAGTACAATGACAACCTGCGTGATAAGTATCCAACCATTAGGTAGAGGTTTTAGGTTCTACTTTTAGGTTGGAAAAAAATGTCTCATGAAAATAAATTGCTGAATCGCCAAGTTATACTGTATGTAACGAAAAAATAATACAACGCAATCGAGGATCGAACCTACGTACGGGGTAACTGTTACTTGATACGTTATATTATTGAAATAAGTAATAAAGGGTGACATACTATAGTAGTTTTATGTTTGTATGAAACACCATTTCGCCTCCTCCTTCTGTTCTGAATAGTACTACCCTTTACTATAAATTCACTCAATTAGCATATGACTTGTATAGAAAGGTATTTCCTTTATGAACTTCACTTACATTTTAATGTTAATTTTTTTTCCAACTTCGCAACATTTTTTTTATTTGTATCGACTTCTCTATAATCTCCTACATAGTCTATTAGTCGTTCAGTATATCTCTTACTTAAATGGAAATATTAACTTACTCGGATCGCTTAATTTTGAACGAAAATCATAGTATTAATTAAATGTAATAAGATAAAAAATGTTGATTGATAATTACGTAATATCGAACAACACAAGTAGGAAGGTTATTTTTGTGACAAGATATTTATTTATAGTAGACTTATATCTTGAAAATAATATGAGCTAATATGCTGCCACCCAGAGGTGCAACATGGGGAGGGCCCACTGCTAAATGTATCGATGATAGGTGGACCCAGAAAGTAGTGGAGTAGCGACCAAGGATAGGCGAAGAAGTGTGGAAAGAACCCTAGCAAGATAGTCGGTTGACATCAGAAAAATGGCTGGTAGCAACTGGAAGCAATGTGCTCATGATAGGAAGGAGTTGGGGAGGATATGTGACGGCTATATCCAACACTGGAGTCAATCGGGCGTATGATGATGATGAATATGCGTGTAATTTTTTTCCCAAAATAATGTCCTCTGTAAGATATAAACAAAAGCCTAGTTTACTGAGGACACGACAAATGAAAGGCAACAAACCCAGATCCATTAAAATTGTGTGTCTACGTTAAATTACATGTTGTTTTTTTCACAAATTATGTATTTATAAGATTTTTTGTCATGTATAAATAAACAAATAAAAACAAATACGACTTCTATTAGTTTTCACCTTAGTGAAACCTGGCAGATTTCTCGGAGCCTGTGCAGATTGACGTGTTAGTGCCCACCTTGAGGAATGGAAGCGAACTCTGGGTATTGGAGGGAAGTAATTGGTGCGCTATAAATGTGTGCTTTGTGAAGAATATATGATTTTACATTGAATGGTCTGATGAACTAAACTGTTATAAAATATGTAGAATTAAAAAAGAACTTTGAATATTTTTTGTTACATTGAGATATTTTTGGTTACATATATTGCGAAAGGCTTACAAAACAAATACTCGTACAGTACCCAGAGGCAAGTAATACACATCGTTTGTAGAGCGTCGTCTCTATCATTCATACACGTGTTCCGTCGCGATTTGTCAGTCGTTACCGGACCGGACTCTTAGCGCATCTTGCGATAGAGACGACGCTCTACAAACGATCTGTATTATTTACTGCCGGGTACTGTATATATCTGTGAAATTAATGGAGAGCGAGGAAAAGTTAGAAAGGGTAAATAATGAAAGGAGAAAGTTGGAAAAATGTTAACTGAGGAAAAGTAATAATTACGAGAAACATAAAAGCATGTAAGGATATGGACGAGGCGAGAGCTTTGTGATAGAAAGGTGTGGCGATCTTCCCTCTATACGTATACCAGAAGGGACATGGTGTAATGGTACATATGTTTTACGTATCAAATGCGCCCTTGGGGAGATAAATGAATGTCTTCATTCGGTCACGGCTCGGACATCGCTTCATTCTTTATGTCCGGCGACCGAGGTCTTTAATTGCCGTTTTAGGAAGTCAGATAATATTATCACTTGTAAACACAGTAAAAGACATTTTCTCTAAGTTAACTTATTCGTATGTGAGGTGTACTTGGTTCTGTACAGAAATAAGTGTATTTCATTTTCGCTGTAACATATACAGTACAACCTGGCGGGCGTATTGCTATATGGCGATCTCTTCCAACTAACCAAAAACATTTTAATGAGGCCTTAAGTAAAAACTAGAACTTTTTTTTCAAAATAATTGAGTACCAGCGGGTATCGAACTTGTAATATCCATGATTTATTTATTCGCGAATTTTTACATCAATTATTCCTTTAACCTGTCATACTTAGCCAAAATTGTTTATACGAATGCACAATCATTGAATATACTATTTTATATTTCTTTCTTCTCTTTTGCCATTGACATAAATCATCTCAACCATATTTATTTATAATAAATAAATAATTGTTTTATAAGTTTTTTATTTGGGATGATTTAATTTCGATTATTTTTATCAGAATCAAAATATAAACCAACATTATAATATTCGATAAGAATAATCGATAATTCGCTTACTGAAGGTTACATTGTTTATAAAAATTAATAAGTACTAACAAAGTAGGTGTTTACGTTATTTCTTAACCAGGATTGATATTAATCGATTAACTACATTTTAAAATATATTAAAAGCTTCGACTTGAACGTTGTAGAACTCCATATTAGGACGTTTAATAATAAATTACGTTATTATTCCACTAACAGCATATAACTAATATATCAACGCGATGTGTGTTTCTATCTCCTTATCTCGAAGCTCTCTTTAGGCAGAATGCTTTTTTTCGAATTCCGTATACCATACAATTTCGTTGGCTTTTTGATGTTTATTACTTACAGCGAAACAGATACAAGCATATGTTAAAAACGCCTGCTTGTAAAAAAATAATCTTGGAATTTCTTTTGGTTACCATCTTGAAATGAATCCGAAACTCCTTGTTGGAAGACCTGTATTGGCGTCACGGAGATCCCATATTACCAACTAATATTTACATGTAGATATTTCGATCGATATTACAATATCTATCTTTAATTGAAGATTTTTCAGTTGTTTGATCAATGGTCACCAAAAAAGGTTAATTATCCCAAATTATATCAAGAATCAATCAAACAAAAGGTCATCTCATATTTTGATCATGAAATATATATTTTTTACAAACTTCGAAAAACAAACGTTACGTAGTTTTTTTTAACCCAAACACATGTGAATGAACCCGAATTAAATGAGAATTCGCATGTCTGGCAGTATCTATACTGTTTGGAATCACGCAACATTCTTCGAAGGCCGTGTCATGATCAGTACACGGAAGAATAATTATTATGGATTCTAAATTGTCGATGTACTAGTATTCTAAATACTCGTATATAGTTCATTGCTCCGCTAAATAAATATATATATATATATATATATATAATAATAGTACTTGTATAATAATATAATGTCACAATGTATTTATCCCCATACATTTTACGAGTATATTGAAGAAAATTCGTGCACTCCAAAATATTGCATTTGTAGAAATATGTGCTGGTATCCTGAATCTCTATTTTTGTTCTTGGATTAATTAAAAATGTTTTGTATAAATGTGTTTCTCTTAATGATAATATATTCCATGCCGATTTATTTTGTTATGCATCCCAGTAAAATGGTATCGAAATAACATTTTTAACCAAACAAAAGTATTTGTACCAACAAGTTGTTGGAGCATTTGGTTCGTCGCTTATCGATAAAACTTCAAAATATTTTACACGACTTGGTAGAATTATTCACATTCTTTACTTTTCTTTGCTCTCTGATTCATGAATAATTCTCGGTGACTGATCTAACGGTTAGTATTCACGCTTAGCAATCGGGCGCCCCAGGTTCAACTCCTGGCAGATTTACTTGCGGACTGGTTTTTTTATCTTAAACCATTTATCATCTGAATTTATGTTTATCTGTAGATCATATATTTGTATTAATTCATATAGTGCCATTAAGCAATACAATAAATAACGCTGCATAAAAAAACCTCTGTCTAACGAAAGGCTGCAGCAGATTAAACTGTCGATCTTATTGAAGGTTTGATCTGAAACATAGGGTTTTATATGTGTGCTTACTGAAGTGCAACAGCCTACACAATAAACGTATACACGGATAACGCCACAGGTCGCTCATAAACATACTCGATACGGGGGATAGCCTATCATATCGTATCTGGTCTGATTTCCCAGCATACCACTATACGACCCATAATTGGTGTAGTTTGAAGCTTGCATATGAAACTATGCCGTCCTTGACCCAGACCATTTATCACACACACCATAAGTATTACTATGAGCACATACTGAACAAAGATTTGGCATTTGAAAGAAACAGAAATATCACTTCTGAAGGTGTACTGCATTACATCTATCCAAACGAGCTCTATGCTAACTTAGTTCTTCTATTTATTTCGCCTACCAGCAAAATGACTTGTTTTTAAAATTGCACTATATGTGTATTATATTTGCGTTACATGCAGTACAATTCGGTGACCTTTTTTCCATGAGGCATTTCTTTCAACAAAGAAATCGTAGAGGTTGTTTGAGAAAGTGTATGGATGTCGAAGAGGCTAAGAATGTGTCGAATTAGGAAAGTATGGTGATTTATCCTCTCTTTCTACCCCGACAGGGTAATGACGTGATAGTATGTATGCATGTATTTCTTTCAACATCTTCCATCTGTTATTGATTCTTTATTATTTAGTAAATAAAATAACGTCACAGTGTTCATGTCATCACGCCAAATGTATCGCTCAAGAAATATGAAATGTATATGTATAAAACTTGTTCTAAATTTTTTTTTGGTAGTTATTTTATCTTTCGTATAACAAATATTTTAACAAATTCAAATTGGTGATTCGAACACATTGAAGAGCGTGGCCGGGAGGTAATGTTGTATTTGGCTCCAGTAATAGAGCCTTCGGACACGGAACTCACAGTTCGTAATTGTACATGTTAGTAACACTACTTCATGGGAAGATACAACACTCGCACACGTACCCGACGCTTGCGAGTAGTATTATCTAACGAATTATTTTACCAGACTGGGACCCTTTTTTGTACCATAGGGAATCGAACCGAAAACCCCGAGGTAGAATTCAAGCGTCTTACCACTAGGCCACGGAGGTCGTCATAAAGTAGGGAAGTTCTAGTTTGTCATTTAATTAAAATTATTTTTTGCAAGATTGACGGAGACCTTCTTACGCACTCTAATTCAAATATTGTGTAAAAAAAAATATTTAATAACAGACGATTAGTATTTTAATCTTTCTCACTTGAAATCGGAAATAAAAAATAAGCAAATTAATTTAAGTTACTCACTTAATTGTACTAGCGGAAATAGAAATTAAGCTCTATAATATTTCATCACATTTACATTCGCAAGAATTAAAATGACATAATCCTAATTAATTGAATAGCATCCAAAGAAGCTGGCCATTGTGCACCTTGTCTGGTGCATTCATTGTTATCTCCTCTTCCGCTCGCTTGTCACTATCACTTTCCGCCGCTGGTGCCCAGCTCTGGGGTGTTTGAAAGTGAAGCGTATGACTGTTCGAAACGCTCCGTTGTCTTCGGTTGATCTCCAACCACATCGGCCGTCAGCAACCAGTAGACACTCAGTGGGCATCAGGCAGAAGCGCGGGCCTTCTCACACCAGTTGGCTTCCGATCGCACGCCTGTACGGTGTAATTCGCCTAATAGGAACACCTCCATTAGCCAAATATGATCAATCGTCTTCCTATTTCAACAACGAAGTGTGTGTCTCGACTATAACTGTTTATATCAAACTCAAATCGGTTATTTTTTTGTGATTTTAAAAAACATGATTTGTGAACTCATTATGTGATTTTGTTAAATTTATTTGATTGTTATTTTGATATATATAATAATTGGGTCTTCCACCTTTATATGTGTTGTCTTTATCTCTTGTGGAGTTCTTGCGGTGTTATATTGATGATGGTGCTGTAATATATCTCGAGTATAAATAATACAAAAAGGATGCAGCCAGCCACTTCTATGTCCTGCATCCCCATGCACTTCTCTCCCCAGACTTTTTTCGGGAGACGGCTGAAACGTTGGGGCTCTACAGGATCTTGGGTATGGAGGTTTTATTTTTAATGTTATAATATATGTATTAAATTTCACAATAATATTTTATTTCATTAAATATCATTACTCCGTGACGACCTCCGTGGCCTAGTTAGTAAAACGCCTATCTTACAACTCGGGGGCTGAATTTTCGATTCCCGTTGGCATCCATTTTTTAAAATGAGTTTCCGATGGTTTTCACTTAAGGCCTCATTCATATATTTCTGGTTAGTTAGAATAGATTGTTACATAGCAATAAACCCGCCAGCATACAACGAAAGTGTAATACTATACAATAATACTCGAACAATTACTGTACTCAAGTTAATTTTAAAAGTGGATTTATCATAATTTTTTCTAAATTAAAAATCTTATGAACTCGGGAATTGGGCAATAAAAAATAATAATATTATGGTAATATATTGTACAATAAAACATCGTCATTTTAAAAAACTGCCAGTCATTTTAAGGTTGGTTTTTAGGTCAAATGACTGAGAATAGTAGTTTTGTTTTCCATCAATCGCTCACTTCAAGGTTAAGTAAACAACGTCCACATTGAAAAGTTTCCGGTGTCAACTGTGGTCGAGAAAATGTCTCGCCCTTTGGTGAAATAAATGGCAAGAGCTAAACGTCTCACCGCGTCACGGAACCGATTGATTTGCAACGATAATATCGTAAATGGGTCAAGCTCAAACGAGATTATCAGGTTGGAAATCTTCTAAGCAATGGTTTTGTCTTTGGCAGATTTAATCTTTCCCCTGCGTGACAAAAACACTTAATTTTTGGTGCTGGATTTCCTTAGCTCTATCGCAAAAGTTATGAATCGTCCTTCCATTTGGACTCCTGTCGATTGTATGGTACACATTGCAAATTCAAAAAGAATCCAAACTGCAAAAAAAACATTTTATGGTTTATTTGAAATATCGAAAAAGCATAGATCAATCTTGTATATAGATAGCCCTTTAAAATCCTTTTTTTTTATTTACGTGTATACTAGCCCTTTCAAAACATCAAAATATGTCCTCAGAACAGGTAAATGTTGGTTGGGTCGTTTTTGCATTGTCACGTCCAATTGGACAAATATTTTCTTTTGTGTATGTTAGTTAATATTTTATATTTATAAGTGTCTATTCAAGAGATAATATTAAATTCACGAATATTATTTATATTGACTTGGTTGTTTCCCTTTCTTTTGATTTTAAAATGTTTAATAAATGCTATAAAATATGCAAGATAAATCTGGAAAGCGATTAATATACGAGTATGCTGATGTTAACGATCATGACCGCTCATCGGATAACACTCACTTGACACCTTTATTAGCTTCATAGATGTATTAGCTTTTAGATATAGAGTCAGAAACTCTCACATCAGACAGACCTGCACAACACAGATGATATAGTTAGGTGGGACGAGAAGATAATGCTATACTGGTTTGATCATGTGAGTAGGATGGGCAGTGACAAGATCCCATACATAACACACGAAATCCTCTCAGGACATCGCATATCAGGAAGGGTGCCTAAAAAGTCACACCTCATTTTACACATCTTCACGTATTTGTGGTTCAATCGGCGCGACTGTATACCATCCTTATTTACGTTTAAGAGAGAATCGAAAAAATATTATATAACTCAGAATATTCTTTCATCCCAATTTTCTTTTGTTTCCCTTCATTATCCTTGAACGAATCGCTTTTCTCTACTTCTGCCATTATTGTTTAGAGATTGGTCATTAATTTATTTTTTTACTTGAATTTAAACGAATATTTTTTTTGCAAAATTTTACATGAATTAAAACAATTCAATCTATACAAGATGATCTAATTAGTTGGAAGAAATTGATGTATAGCAAAATAGCACGCTAGATGTACCATGTACATAAAAGTTTGAAAATAAATACACGTAATAAAAAAAATAAAAAAAAAGGTGGAGAGAAGACGGCTGGTGCTCTACCTCGCAGGAATAATTTTCGCAACATCAACAAGATATTTAAAATCTACATAAAGAAAGAGAAGATTTATTATATATTTATCGTTATGATGGACTTTGAAATGGAACCATCAATTATTGGAGTAAAATTATATCAGAGGTATTCTTAAAGTGGCGCCCATAGATGATAAACTGATGGAGACCAGATTGCAGTGGTACGGGTACATCACTGGACCCGAAAACTTTGTTGGTCGATCGTTGCATAGACTGGAATTTGACGGGAAAAGACGTAGATATCGTCCAAAGAAAATATGGATAGTGTGAAGGGTGACATCCGAGCGCTGGGAGTGGCGAGGGATCTTATCCACAACAGGCAAAGGAAAGAACTGGAAAAGCCAACCCTATGTAGTGGTGTGGAGCTAGAAATAGTATTTGACTAAAATTTCTTATAACTATATATAAGAACGTAACTAATTTAAGACTATGTCTAATTCATTAATTCGTATGGGGGCTGGATGACGACATAATTGTGTTCGGTTTCACTAATCGAGCCTTCGGGTTAAGAACCACTAAAGTAGATTCGTAACTTGCAGTTCGCCATCGTACATATTAGAAAAACTACTGCAGCTGGAGAGCCAACAATATTTGCATACGTCTAGCGCTAACAAGTATTGTTGCCGGAGGAACTCTTCAACCAGACTTTGCCCATTTTTATTATTTATTTTTTGGGTACTATCAGAAATCGAACCCGCACTCAACGACTGAAAACTAACCAGGCCACGGAGGACGTCGGCACGACGCCTATGATTTTTATAATACGGAGGCTAGGCAATAAAAAATTGGATCAAGTTTTCCTTTAACCTTCAATCGGCTATCGTCTCGAAATGAGAGCGTCCCCGTCCCCGTTCTCAATCACCGAGGCGAGGCGGGAAACGGATTCTTGTGATACTAGCCCCCCCCCCCCCCGCTGTTCATTTAACGAACATTTTGATGGAACTTGGAATATAAAGTAATCATTTTACTATCTGAATATCTTGATTAAAATTAGCAAATATCCTCAGATATGACAAGGCCGGCCGCCATTCCTCCAAATTTGACAGGAAGTTTCATAATGTCGGTATTATGCGACTCATTATTCAAAAACGCCGCTGACTGCCGGCATTTTGAAATAATTATTAATAACAACTAATTAAATGCTATACTCCGCCGTGTTGGCGAATGATTTGTATCTAATTAATTAAAAAAGCAACAACTCTCCAATTTTATGGGACCTCTGCTGAAAACTTTTTCTTGAAAGTGATATCTGAATCCTTTGCATTCTCGTTTGTTTTCTCTTTGCGTTCGATGGAATACTACACTTCCGTGTACATGGTGTTTTACCATGTAGGAGACGAAAGTTGTTCACTTTTTTTCTTGAATATCATTGAGTCACACAAGGGCCAATCAACAAGGTATTTTAAACAGGCCTTGTCACAATATAAAACCTCGTATATGCAACAAAATATCAAAGCCATATTAAGTCCGCTAAACGTGGTGCTATATTACATACAATTTATATATTTGACAGTTAAATGTCATTGGTTAATTTCATGAAAATCTTGATATTATTTTGAAGTCTTTATCGACCGTCGATGAAATATATAAATACAAAGCGCGCTCTACAAAATTGCACATGTAATTTGGAAAATGACATGCGATTTTTAGATCGTTTCTAAGCTGTTTAAATTAAGAATTGCGTATTTTCATACAGCATTTTAAAGAAACTAAAATGTGTGTTTTATGGATGGGATTTTTTACGTGTATTCGTTCGTTCATTTAAATATATTACAAAAACATAATTGGACGACATCCGCGACCGTGACCTAGTTAGTAAGACTCCCGATGTTACCCATTTTTTAAAGGATTCAATTCTCGTATTTCGTTTGTAAATTAAATGAAAACTGTTCTATGTCAGATAGAATTATAACTTGGCGTGAGATCTATTTCTAGAAGTAGACTGAAGCAAACTAACACTTTGATAATTGTGTTAATAATTAATATTTTTTATTATAAGCTGTTTAAATTAAGATACATTATACTCATATCTTACATGTTTTAACATAAATAATTTATTAACTTTCACACTACAATCAATCCATAGCAAAAATATTCTTAAGAAGTTTCCATAAATAACAGAACGCTGGAGTTCTAGGCTCATATCAAATGTGGTTTAAACTTATATAATAAATAATGAATTAACATTTTTAAAATACTTAAGCCATATCCAAAAACATCGAATAAGTATTTGTGTATTGTAGAAGTAGCTAGTAATCACTTGTACACATGTATTCGCCTAATATAATGTGACGAATTTGTTGCATCCAATATATTCATGCTAACCAAATAAAATCAAGGTTGCATATGAATAATGCAAATCGTTAAATTGTTTTATAGCTCAAATCGTTAAATTAAGAAATTATACTCTGATCGTTATTCAAGACCTGTGATGGTGTACGGAGCTAAATACTTTTCAGTCCTGAAAATATTTGTTATTCAAATTTGTATTGTACTATTAGAATTTTGTGTATACAGTACAGCCTGGCGAGTTTATTGCCATGAGAGTTTATTGCCTATTCAAACCAACCAGAAATGTGTTAAAGTGACCTTAAGTGAAAATCAGACTGGATACCTTTTAAAAAAATGGGGACCAACGGGAACAGAGCCAGCGACTGACAGTTGTGAAGACATAAGTCTTATCTACTAGGTCACGGAGATCTTCAATTATGTATGTATGTACGTATTTATAAAAATAGGTAGACAAATCAAAATGCGATTTGGTATTAATTTAACTGACATGAATAAGTAAAATTCACATTCACAAAGCTAGATAAATCCGCACAATACACAAATTTTGATAATGAAATATACAAATTGTATAATTAAGTAAATTGAGATTTTTATGTTTTATACTCGTTCGTCATTCGTCTAACGATAAGCCTTCACGCCTTTCAAGTGGACACCCCAGGTTCAATTCAATAAGCTACTTATCATAAATTCTTGCAGTGATATTGAGCAAAAAAAGATCTGACAAACAAAAGGCTTCAGGTGATTAAAACCACCAGCCGTCTTGGAACGTTTATTTCCTTGCTATTGGGACTTTGTGTTTGATTTGCCAAGACTGTGTGCTTGATGAAACGCAACAACAACTACAAACTTCCAGAGAATGACTGACTATTATTATTCATCACGAGGGATGTTATAATATAAGCACTAGAGGGCAAAATAGATAACTGAAACCACAATCCGTTGCATTTATTTTTTTGTTCAATTTCTATTTAAGACATCGACATTTCTCCGTGAAACAAACACACTAATTAATCACAAGTTAAATTACAAAATATTAAGTCAGTTACAATATCAATCACATTTATATTGTATAACACTTGCGCTGTACACAGTACAACCTGGTTGGTTTATAGCCATAGAACAATATATCTTTCAACAACCCATAAAGATGGAATAAAAAAAAAGATTTATTGTTAAATATTCAAATATATTCAAGAAATAAAAATAATTATAAGGTGAAAGCAATATTGGAACTCTTTTTAAAATAAATTGCGTGCCAACGGGAACCGAACCCATAACCCCCGTGTTGGAATACAGGCGTCTTGCCAGCTAGGACACTGAGGTCACCATTTATCATTTGTATGGATCCTTGTCTGTGTTAGATTTCTTTTATAATTCTTGTAGGCGAGCTCAATAACCTCCAACAATGGAGAATGATAAATTCTTATTGAATTAACACCTCTAATTTTTATTCGAAACGTATTCGCTTAAATTAATGAATCATTGTTGGATCCGATCTTTTCTTCCATATACGTGTAAACCCAGGGATACCGAATTTATACAACGTAAGTACTTTTTTAAACAGTTTTAAAAACCGGATTTATAAATTAAGTCCTCGACAGTGTCGAATTCACCAAACTTGAAAATAACTTTATTTTTAATTGTATTGCAACTGTTGCAACATTCTGTAACAATTGCCAATGTTTGCTGCCAAAAAGTTCAACCTAATTAAGTTGTTAAACTGCATTGATTTCACAAAAGTATAAACTTTTTACGAGTTTTTAGTGTTAAAAAAATATTAATAATTATTTCGTCCAAATTGCACCAACCTGTAGTCTAATTTCTTAGCCACGTCGAGTTCATTTATAAATAAAACGCCCTTTTTTAGGTTCCACGATATTGACTACAGTATTCTTGACGACCAGTTTTTTTTTTATTTTTGGTTCAGAAAACACAGTATGTATTTTAAGAAAATGAATGTTGAAAAATATACACGATCGCTCACTGTAAATATCCGATTCATAATTAATGTAAAGAACTACGAAATACTTTTAAGAATTTTGTCTCTATTTGAATTTGACTAGACTAGACCTATAACTGTTTTTTTTGTCCCTTATTGTATGTCGTCCTATAATAAGTATACATACGAATATGTTAATAAGGTCGGCGGCCATTGCCTTACGGTTTTACAGCATTCACTCTAAACAAGCCGATTACCTGGGTTCAGTTTCTGGTGGATTCACTTTCGGGCTGGTTTTACTCTTAGACTGTTTTACATCTGAATTTATGTTTTTCTTTAGCTCATATGCTGCTTATCATTAATTCTTAAACCGCTTTCAAGAAACACACATATGGCGCCTTATAAAATTCTGCCTAACGAAAAGCTGCGGCAGATTAAATCTGCCGTTCGTTTTCGAAGTTTAATATCCTTGCCATCGGAACTTAGGGTTTGATCCGTCAAGAATGTGTGCTTGCTGAAATGCAACAGCTTGCATACAATGCACCAATACGTGTACACACGCATCTTCCATTCACAAGATGACTGACAATCATACGCTATCACGAGGGGTAGCCTATCGTACGAGTATGTTAATAAGACTTGATTTTTTTGGTAATTTGATAAGAATTCATTGCCAGACTCAAGACCCCATGGTGTATGAAGAGTTGTATACCTGTATTTTGGGTATCATAGCCTATAAAAGCTTTTGAACAAACGCTCTAGATGGTTTTCAGGAATGGTATAGCTATAGCTGCTGGCTCGCAGTGACCCTGCTTTGGATCGGCACGTGCGCGAGTCCAGGCCATAAAAGCCGCAAGGAATGTGCCGCGCCGCACTGTCCGAATAGTTATCAAAGGACGTCCCATCCCTCATCGCTTACGCCATCTATACGTACTGTGCGTCGGTAATAATAATGAGGTTTCTCTTTTAAGTATTCGCAAGGTTACTGTTGTTCTCATTCATTTTAGTTATGCATTTTATCATAAGCATAATCATTTATCACCAGCCTTTGGAACGTGTACTGAATTTCGAATTATAAATGATTATTGAATTATTTTTTAAAACCTTTTAATTTTACATACATACCTAAATTTTAGTATTTAATCTTTAATTTCGTTATTTATCTACATAATATATTTATTTACATGTTCAAACGAGTTTTTTTATCGCCGATATCCTAGCAACGCGTAATTTAAAAAAAATATACTAATATTTGATTCGGCTGGTGGTAAATTTTCTATAGTGTTATAAACAAATTATTCTATACAAAATTTAATGTTATCCACAAAAACATATCCATCTTATCCACAAAAAATAACATAACGCATATCTTTGAAAATATGCATTATTTTTTAAATTTTGTATGCACTTTTTCGCTTACTTTTGATAAAATGTCAGATAGTGCTACGTTTGCTAACAGGGGAACATAAGCATGAGGCGCTCCAACATTCATAAATAGGTTATAAAAATATTTTAAATTTAAAAAATAAACTATATGGTTTTCAATGACATCGTAGATGCATTTGCGAAGAATAAAGCAAGACATGAACTGCTGTAGTTTGTTGCGTAGCGCGAAATACATTATCATCCGATACGGAAATATAATATTTTAAAAATATCTTATTGAGGGGCAAGTTGCAAATTGTCTAGGGGCGCCATTTATACCAGTGAGCACTGTAAACATTATACGGGAATATTATTTCGATTCATTTTCCAAATATTGACGACTGCTGAGAAACAAAGCCTTGGTTCTATCGTAATTATTTTTCGTATAATAATCAACTTAAAATTTTATTTTAATTGCAAAACAAATACCATAAATCTTATTCGACTAAAAAAATTATCTAATTTAGTAATCCGTATACAATCTATCTTGCGTATATTATTGGAAATCGTTTAATGAATTATTCTTTATATCGATATGCAGCTATTTTTATTTTATTTTTCCACGTAATAAAAATTATCCATTTCCAATTTTCACATTTTGTTTTTAACAAAATGTGAAAATTGCTCTAGTTTGCTCTGTAAACGGCGCTATATATGATAAACTGTCCTTTAATTGAAAAAAAATTGGTGCGAAATGTCCTATATTCAGCAGTAAATAAAAGGTTGAAATTTAGTGCTGATTTATCAGTGGATGTCAGTAAAAATTATTTATAATATTTTCCGAAAACCAAATCTCACATAATTTTATATAAATTGCAATGACTATTAAAATCTTATTCATAATTGCCTATCGCGAGTTTCCGAAATGATGCGGCATTCAGCTATAATATTTACCTAATAAGATGTGTACACATAAATAACAAATCGTCACTCTTGGCTTGTCCTTGTCCTTGTCCACTCTCGATTTATTAAGATGACAAATTTTCTTCCATATTACACTTCATGTATAATATACTCGTATTATATTTCTTCACTGTTACCCGTATGCCATATTTGCTTAAGGTTTGTATTATATTACGCTTTTGTTGTATACGGTACAACCTGGCGGGTTTATCGCCATGTGGTAATCTCTTCCAACCAACCAGAAAAATAGTTATCGAGGCCTGAAGTGAAAACCAGACTGGAACCCTTTTTTTTACATTTGGTTCCAACGGGAAGACATTAGCACTTATGTTTATCCATTAACTTGATTTGCCTAACCTAACTGAAGGCATTTTTGGTTTTTCTGTGATGCTCGTACCTTTCCCGTTGCTATCCTCACAAAAGATTTTTAGATTTTTCTATACACGTACAACAATTTGAGTGAGATCTTATCGTTAAGCTGTTTATAATAAACTTGGGTGTAATTGGTAGAACAAAAATATCCATCCAACTTTCATCTTCGAGAGGAGATACAGCTTAAAAGTTCCATTTTATTCGTTTTATATTAATATAATGGATCACAAAGTATATTAGTGCCAACATTGATGCATGGGAGTGAAACATGAACTTGTAAAAGGAGTCGAATAAATGTTGTAGAGATGCGTGCACTGAAAATATTTTATAGCGTGGCGATGTTAACGGAATAAAATAATAAATAATAAATATGAACCTAGGACTGATGTAATAACCAGAACGAAGAAAATTACTTTCAGTTGGTTTGGGCATGTATGGTATAAATAATGAGTAATGAAAGTATAGCAAAACAAATATTTTGTTTTGTTTTATTTTTTTTACCGTGAGGTGTATGGCCGCACGGTAACGCGCAGGACTTCCGTGCGGAAGGTCACCGGTTCGAACCCCGCGCTGTACTTCTCCCCTCAAATGACAGGCATTTTTATTTATTCGTATTCGGGGGTATAAGGATACCTATGACTTCGGTTACTATTCTTTCAAAAAAAGAAGGAGAAAACATACCGGTGTGCTCCGATCGTTTCACTTCGGTGTGCCATCGGATCTAGTACAGCGGTGTGTCCGGGGAATTTGCGGGTGTGCAACGGCTCACTCACTTAATGAAAAAAAAATTAGAAAGAATAAAAAAAACTCCACTGCGCAGTTTCGCTTTCCAACTGAATTGACGTTGGAATGGCGAGTGGGATCCTCGGCGACGACGCTTCGTCGCTCAAAAACGAGTTTTTCACGCAAATCGTCTAATTATTGACTTATTTTCTCTCTGTAGAGTAAGAAATTATTGAGCAAAAGATAATTGTTTATTAGAGATAAATGTCACGAGCAGAATTAAGAAAAACATTTTGAGATGGTCTGGTCACGTCGAGAGAATGGGTTGCGAAAGACTTACGAAACAAATATATTTTTCTGCACTGAATGCAGAACGAGCAAGAGTTAAACCGAGAGAAGAGTTGATGGAGATAGTTAGACAAATTTAACTGGGGGAAAAGTAAGAAGTATGAGAAAAAGGAGAGCAATTATGACGAAACGTATTGATGTGGACGAGGCGAGAGCAGAGTGCTGGATCGAAAAACGTGGAGATCTGTTCTCTCTGCCTACCCATAAGGGACATGACGTTGTGGTATGTATTATATGTATATTCTCTCAAGTTGAAGAAACTTGATTGCTACTGATTGACAATCATTGAAAATAAAATTATTTTCTTCGGCTGAAAGAATATTTAACGAGTCTGGTTTTCTAAACAAATATAACATTTTTAGTCGTAATTTCTTTCTGATCATTTCCAAATTACCCCGTCTGAAGAATGGTTTAGCATTAATCTTGTTTAATTCGGTTTTGATTAAAATTTACGATCATTTCTCCGATTTATAAAGCGTGCTCATAGATATTGTATTCGTCACCTGGCATCATGGCACATATCGGCATCTCACTTTGTGCTTCATGATGCTTCATGATGCTTCTTCAATTTTATATTATTTATTGTCATCGGCTGAAATCGATCTATTATGCATGGATTCATTATCAAGTATAATCATGATACATGGCAATATGGCACTGTATCATATGCAGTAGAAATATTTTCTTTTTTTATTAAAAAAGATATTTCTTCACATGGAAGACCTATGTATGGAGTATCTTGATGTACGGCTGCGAGACATGGTGCCTATCCGAAAGAGATAGACGAAGACTAGAGGCTTTTGAGATGTGGTCCTATAGAAGACTATTAGGAATTTCCTGGAGAGACCGCATCACAAATGAAGAGGTTCTCCAACGAATCGAAGGAGGAAGGCACCTGCTCAGGATCCTGTCCGAAAGGCGTGCAAGATGGATCGGTCATATAATACGACAAGAGGGCCTCTTGCATGCCATAATGGAGGGTATGACCGAGGGGACAAACTCTAGGGGACGCCCACGCCGAGAGTACCTGGAGGACCTGTTGGTGGACGTGCGCTGCTCAACATATACAGATTTAAAAAGAGCCGCACAGGACAGGGGGGAATGGAGGAGAAGAGTTGAAATTGCTGCAAATCAGTCTTAGGACTGCAACCACGGAGAGGGAGATACGCCAGTATCAAGTGATGATATCACATATTTTATAAGCTTTGGAAATTTGTGACAGATAGAGATTTTGGTTTCGATTCTTGTTTAGCTTTCAAATCTCATTTTGTCTTAAGTTATGTAAGACCTCCGTAGCCTGCTTGGAAAATTCGGGGGTCGCGGATTCGATTTCCGTTGATAGCCATTTTTTTTTATAAAATGTAATTCACGTAACAATGTATTTACGAAACAATCATCTTTGGTGTCATAACAAAAATGATTTGTATATTAACTTTCTTTTTTACTTTCGAGAGCCCAATGCAGGCGGCCATGTCATTGTCTACCGGAGACAGTGCCGTACCTGTATAGACGGCGCCCCTAGGCAGTTTGCAACTTGCCCTCGCCCCTCCCATACATAATAAAAAAAATGTTGACGCTTTTCTGCTTGGATGATAATGTATTTCACGCCACACAACTAACCGCCATAGTTAATGTCTTGCTTTATTCTTCGCTAATGTATCTACGATTTCATTGAAATCCATATGCACTGTTTATTTTTAAAATATTTTTACAACATTTTTATTAATTCTTAAGCGCGCCCCCTTTGGCTTGGCGTCCGTATGTCTAAGTTTCCCTGTTAGCAATCGCGGTTCTATCTGTTAACATTTTATCAAAAGTAAGCGAAAATGCGCTTGCAAAATAAAGAAATTTAATACAGACTCGATGTCATTGAAGTCCATATTCTGCCATGTCTGATTCTATTCATGATACTCGTATGCCTAATGCGTTTAGTCTATTTTGTTTAAACGTGGTTCTTAAATATGTTTTAATCGTTTCAATTATAAAAAAACTGTTCCGATGAACACTCTTGTTAATGGTGTGCATAAATACAATATTGTTTATTTGAATAAATGGTTTGCTAAGCTGTAGCATTGAACAGTCGTGGATATAATTAGATTATAAATATGATCTGAATTAAATACATTATTTCATAAAGCATTCATTATAATAGTTCTTGTACATATTTTTATAACCTGTTTAGTACGCCCCTTTTGGCATGGCGCCCCTAGGTTCTCAATGCCTAGGTTTGCCTGTTAACAAACGCGGCTCTGGCCGGAGATCGAAATGGGGCAGCTCATCATAAATCACGCATAAGTCAAAAGCATGCGTTGAGCTATATGCATTCACTATAATATACATACTCGTATATACAGGTCAAATCTCATAACGAATACCGAAGTAACGAAATTTTCAGAATAACAAATATTGTTTGTTGAATCAAATGAAAGTAACAATATAAAATAATATGTTTGACGAATCCCGTTTTAACGAAATATATTTTTTTGAATAACAAATATATTTCTCCCGAAAATAGCCACTGAGGGAATCCAAACCAACGGGCTTGAATTACACAAGCAATATTTAACGAATGACTAATGAATGACACTCAGATGAAAAGATTAAAAAAAAAGTTCTTATTTTAATTTCTATGTCCCTTTCAGCTCGCCAATCACACATAAACATACTGCTGAGATAAGAGAACTCATCAGCCTACTCTAGTTTCTCTGAGTTAACCCATACATTGCACAAACTTTTTACCATTGATTTTTAAACCTTTTACTAGGCATCTCAAATACAGCTCACTTATGACCCTCTTAAAACGTTCCGCGCCGCGTAGGTCACCGGTGACCTACCATGTTTTTGACCAGGGCGCCACATAGGTCACCGGTGACCTACGTGTTTTTTTTTTTTTTTTACAAACAGTCCCAGTGCGCCAGCGGTCACATTTACTACGAATTTTAACATTGAATGTGACCTATACGGCGCCCCTGAATATAATGCACATAAAAACTTCCAAAATTTTGTTTGAAAATGCAATTATTTTTAATAAACCTCCAGGTGTACATGAGCAAGTTATATAATTAAAAATTAAGTTTAATTAATAAATGATGTAAGGAATATGAATTAAGAGGGTACAATATAATCTTTTCTTTTTGTCATCTTTGCCATCCATTTGTCCCACTCTGGAAATTTATGAGGGTGCATTGTGTATGCAACATTGTGACCCTTTTTTTTGGAGCGATTGTCTCAGTAATCATAAGAGATTATTATGTTATGACGTAACACTATAGCATATTACATAAATAAATAAAAAATATAATAAGTAATAAATTAGGCATGCTACAATTTGTTTCGACTACAAAAGTTTATGTTGTATAAACATGTATTACCGTACGACGCCGCGTAGGTCACCGGTGACCTACGCTCACAATATCACCTAAAATCAGTTTATTTTTAAAAATAAATCATTATTTATGAAGCCTATATATGTATACATAATATAAACTATAATTTGTTTAGTGGCGCAGGTACTTATTTTCTCAAAATGTACTGCGGCACGGAACGTGTTAAATAGCCTTCATTTTCAGTGAGCATAACCATATCATCAGCATTAAGAAGTCCACATACATTTATTTCACTCATTTTTACACCTCTCCTATCATCTTTCGGATCACATACGTGAATCTATATACATAACACATCGATCAATAAGTCCCGGGACTAACCAACAGATGGCGCCTCTAATAAGAAATCCATACCATTCTCAGTTAGTACAAACCTAAGTTACATATCAAACTTTCATGACATCCCTACATTGTGTCATTGAGTTACAGTGGTTTTAGTGACGCTACTTTTGCTATTTTCAAAACAATGGAAAAAAACGAATTTCGTGTGTTGATAAAACATTGCTTTTTAATGGGAAAAAATACCGTTCAAACTCAGCGATGGCTTGAAAAGTGTTATCCGGGCTCTGCTCCGTCGAAAAACAACCATTTGTTGGTGGTATGTTGATTTCACACGCGGTTGTAAAATCATACTATTTTTCGATCTTGCTTTTACAAACTCACCATGCTCAGTTTTTCTCCTTGACACTCTCTCTTACATCATCATTCTACCATGCATCACCTTTTCCTTCCGGTCTTTTTAGCCGTGCATACTTTTGCTTTTTTTTTATTAAACAAAGTAAATTATTGTACAAACATTTGTCAAGGCTACTATATACCTATATACAAATTTATTACTTAACTAATCTTAATTATATGTTATCATTTATGAACTTACTTAATCTTATTTTCCTACATATCATTTTATTTAATTTTTTTCAATCTTAATATATGATTTCTTAGAAATAATTAACACCTACATACTACTTATAACTAGATACCAATTCTTACACTAATTATTTAGCAAAAACAAGTCCACTCGTTCAGGCTACTTGTATTCCATCACATTCACTCAGACCTTGGTCGTCCCAGCTAATACTGTAGGTGGACTAGTCAGGCAACAGATAATGCTTCGAGAGCTTGTGCTTATAACGGAAGGGTAGGTCGGATTTACTCTCGTAAGCCCCCAGGGCAGCGATTAAGGGATTGCTGTGATTTTGTTGGCTTTTATAGAACTTCACGGTCCAAGCGAGGATGTGGTGTTGTAGGGTTTCTTCTCGCTGTTCAGCGTGAAGTCGGGTAAGATTTGTTCTGGGATGGGTGTTAAAAGATATCTTGAATGCCTTGTTCTGCACTCTCTGGAGTTTGAGGTGATCCGTGTTGCTCACACTACCCTAAACGGGTGCAGCATAAGTCAAGATAGGACGAATAAGGGTTTTATAGAGGAGGAGCTTATTTTTGGGTGAAAGGAAGCTGCGTCGATGAAATATGGAACTGATAGTCCCTATGCCCTTGTGACCCTTCTGTCTGATGGTATTCAAATGGGTTTTCCACGTCAGTCGTCGGTCGAGGTGCAGGCCGAGGTATTTAACCACGTCCTGCCACTCAACCAGGCAACCACCGATGAATAAGCGCATCGACGGCACTCTTTCCTTGATTTTGCGGGAGAACATGATGGTCTCAGTTTTGGCGTCATTGATTTTGAGCCTCTAGTCGTGGTAGTATTTCTCAAGGATCTCAAGAGCAATCTGAAGACGGCGACCAGTTCGATCCACCTTGAGTGACGATGCGTAGCATGCCGTATAGTCGGCAGAGAGTGCGAGCTTACAGATTGGGGGAGTAGGAATGTCGTGTGTGTAGATGTTAAATAGACATGGTCCAAGTATACTGCCTTGGGAGACATCCATAGGGATGGGCCTAGCGGATGACGTAGAATGATGAGTGGTGACTGTGAAACTTCTATTGGAAAGGTAGGATTGAAGTAGTTTCACAAGATAGAGTGGAGTGTCAGTAAGGAGAAGTTTGTGTAGAAGGGCATCGTGCCAGACAGTATCAAAAGCCCTCTCAAGGTCTAGCAGTACCATGCCAGTACTTCTGTTCCTATTGAAACCCATCAACACGTCTTCCACGACACGGGTAAGTTGCTGGACCGTGTTGTGTCTTGTCCTAAATCCAAATTGCTCATGAGGGAATGTATTATTGGATTCGTGATGGAACACTAACCTTGAGGCAACCACTCTTTCAAGGATTTTGCCAAGACCTGGAAGAAGGCTGATGGGCCTGTAGCTAGTTGATTTTCGGTAGGTTTATTTGGCTTGTGGATAGGAACAATATTTTCCAAATACTCGGAAAATAGCCATTAAGGAGTGAGGCATTTATTATTTTAGTAAGAAAATCCTCGCTTTGAGTGATAACTGTTTAAGAAGGCTATTGTGTATATTGTCGGGACCGGGTGCTTTTCGTGTTTTAAGTCTGTCAAGGATACGACCAATTTCGGACGGGGTGCAAAGTTGCACCTCGTTTTGGTTGGTCGGGGAGTAAGCAAAGCTGGTGAGAGTGTCCTCGACAGCTTTGTTGACATCAACATTTCCAAGGTCGGAAGGGATTGAGTACGTATTCTCGTAAGCGTCCGCCAAGGCATTAGCCTTGTCAATGCCAGAAACAGCCAACCCTGAGGCTGTGCGCAGAGGTGGTATGCTTTGAAACGAGCACTTGATACCCTTGACGACTCGCCAGAGAGTACCGTTACCCGGTTCTAGAGCCGCCAATTTTCTTTTTTTCTAGTTTTCAAGTAGGCGGATTTCTTTTTTGATTTCATCTTGGAGGACGTTTAGAAGTGTTTTGTCACGTTTGTCTAGTGTACGTCTGTCTTTGTTTTGTTTTTTAGAGATATAAGGAGTTTGATATGAAGAGTAAGAGTTATTTGGTATGGAGTGACAATTTTGAGGGGAACATTTTCATCACGAGCATTATGGATGAAGGTGGAGATGGTATCTATCGTGGCATCGATGTCCTGTGGGCTCACCAGACTTTCAGGGGATAGGCAGAGCTGGTTGTGGAGGTAGGCTTTGTAACTCTTCCAGTCAGCATTGGCGTAGTCGTCTGCTCCCTGAGGCTAGCAATCGGTCTCACTCCCAATGTGAAGTAGACTGGGAGGTGGTCATATGAGAGAGCTTCTAGAGCAGTTAAGCCAGAGATGTTAAGGTAGTTTTTGACTACGGCAATGTCCAGTGTAGAAGGACTACGGGGGTTGGTGAAACAGGTATGTTGATTTGGATAGAGTATTTGACAGTTGTGGTTTTCCATATAATTGTACAGCGTCGTTCCGTTCGGGTTAGCTCTCAAGCAGTTCCAGTAACGGTGCTTGGGATTGAAGTCCCCGGCCATGATGAGCTTGGGCCCCAAAGCCAGCACTGCCTCGATGTCCTTTTCCAGAAGTGAACGATAGCCGGTACAATATGTTGCCACAATGGTGACTGTCTCCCTGTCAACCTTGAGGCTGATGGCAGTAGCCTCCAAGTTTGTCAGGGCGGGCGTGAGAAGTTGGGTATGATGGATAGTGTCTCGGATGAGGATCGCGGTGCCTCCACCTCTACCGGAAACGCGATCCGATCTATAGACGGTGAAGTCACCGGTGCCTCTCACACGAAATACAGGTTTTAACCAAGTTTCCGTAATTAGCACAATATCTATACCTGAATTGTTCACCAACAGCATCAGCTCCTCGATCTTCTGCTGCATGCTGTAGGCATTCCAGCAGAGCACTTTCATTCCAGAGAAACTCGTCATCATGCTTATCCTACGAGCTGCTCAATGATCTCGAGGTAGATCATAGTCTTCTCAAGCTTAGTGGTGCAAGAAGCGAGCCTGCTCCGGGCTCCGATGACAAGGCTCATGATGGCGAGTAACTCGCTCTCTCCGTTTGTGAACATGTTAATCGGGAGCGGGGGTAGCGGTTGACCACGAGGAGGGTGGAGGGGTTGAGTAGAAAGGGGGGCTATAGGAGAGGCTGGGAGGTGAGGTGGTTGGGCTGGAGTACCGCTGGCTACCTGGCTCCACGGGCGATGGTCCATCCGGGGAGCCGGTACGCTGCGTCTCTTGTGTAGGCTGGATATGTATTGTTGGCGGCGGGGGCAACCACCATAGTTGGCCGGATCAACACCCTCGCAGTTACAGCAGGCCGCAGGGGTGTCCCGCTCTTTCTTGGGGCAGTCGGTAGTGGCATGCGCCATCAGGCACTTCACGCATCGGACTGTGTGGTTACAGTTCGCCGATGCGTGGCCGTGGCAGAAGTTTTGGCAGCGGTAGCACTGGGTGCCTACCCTGCCACCGTTCTTGTATTTCTCCAGGCGGACGCGACAGTAGTTAATCACTGTCACTTCCGTCCGAAGAGCCTCAATGTTTGTGGGATTTGAGAAGAGTACCGTATAGAGCGGGGCACCCTTGGTCTTCATCCTGAGATGTCATCTACCGGGAGCTCTGGGAGGCCCCTGATGACGGTTCGCTTGCTTCGCTCCACCTCCGCGGTGAACGTGTGGAAGGGTGCCTGGGTCTCTCTCAGGCCAGCCACGAGAGTTTTATGGTCCTCCAACGTTGAGCAGTTGACAGCTGCACGGTATCTGCCTCTGTAAGATAGCGTGATGCCCGCCTTTGTAAAAGATTTGACCAGATTTATTATCTGGCCATGGGTTTTGTCCCCTAGAGTGATAATTACCGGGGGGATCTTCGAGGTATTCCTCTTTATTGGCGCTCGGTAACCAGGTGTTCCTAGGGCGTCTCCGACCTCCGGGGGCGCCTCGAATCGATTTTGGTTCGGTAATGGTAATGATGATTAGACGACCTCGGCAACATGTGTTGAAGGGACAACATATACGAGAGCGACGGGGTCTGGAATACGAGTCGACACGGCCAATTCTGAGAAATTAGGGGACTATCCTGACTGACCCAAAACACTATCACTTCACAACGAGAATATATCGGCACTGTGTTAGATATTTATAACATGAAAGTTTTTTAAAAACAAAACGATTTTTTTACCTTATTAATAAGCAGAAGAATTTCATAAAAAATTAAAGCAAGAATGAATGAAATTTTAAAGGAGAATGGACAGTTGTACTCGATCATAATTTATTCTAATAATACTACCTTGATCAAAAAGTTTTAGGACCGGCCACCGTGTGGCGCTGTCAGTCATCCGATTGGAATTCTTTTTTTTTGTCAGGTTACCACATCTATCATTGACACTTCCCTCCAAATTTCAGCGTCATAGCTTGACATTTGTAAAAGTTACGCTTTACTGAGTACATCTACCTTTGTACGTGTTTTCGATTTTTTACAAGTTTGAAAATGGCATCAACTGTGCATCAACGAGTTTGCATTAAATTTTGTGTGAAAAACGGATTTAACGGTCCGCAGACCTTGGAAATGTTGGAGAAGTGTTTTTCGGTGGCACGAACGCTTCAGAAGTGGTCGTGAGTCAGTTGAGGATGACGAATGCAGTGGCAGTCGAAAACTGATGAAAACATCGATAAAATCAAAGAAATGTTGGCCGAAAACCGCAAATTGACCATCAGAGAGCTGGCAGAGGGCTTTAATATCGCTTATGTATCCGTTCAAGACATTTTGGTTAGTGATTTGTGCTTCAGATGTGTCGCTGCAAAACTGGTGCCGAAAGACCTCAATTTCATGCAAAAAAAGGACCGCGTTGAAATCGCGAAATACATGATTTCCATGAGTTTTTGACCAAAAACAACACGAATACTATCCAGGAGCCTTCGAATTCACTTGATCTGGCTCCCTGCGACTTTTTCCTGATCAACCGTCTTAAAAAACCGCTTCGCGGAACGCGTTACAGCACCCGAGAGGATATCATGAAAAAATCGAAGACGGCTCTGATGGACATACCGAAAATTGAGTACCAGCGGTGTTTCGAGGATTGGATCAAGCGCTGGCGTAAGTGTGTTGCAGTCGGTGGGGAGTACTTTGAAGGGGACCATATCGATTTTGATGAATAAACTTGTATTTTCGATTTTATGAATAAAGTCCTAAAACTTTTTGATCAAGGTAGTATGACTCAGAGCTAAAAAATACAATTTTTCGGTAGATGCCAGTTATAATTGAAAAACTATCTTATTATATAAAGTAGACAAAAAATAATCAATATGAATAAAAATTTGTTAAAGCTCGCAGGCCACATTAAAATACGAGGATGACTGTACATGACCTGTAGGTCGTAGTTTCCTGAATTGTCGCTGTGTACTTAGTTATTTTATTTATGTTAATCAATGTATTTAACAAATGCATTATTTTTCTTGTGAAATTTACACACTGTCATTGAATTGGTTTCTTGCAAATTCATGGAACACTGACCAAATATGTTAAAGTTCTTCTCCTTCAATACCAACACGGGTATTAACACATTCCGCGCCGCGTAGGTCACCGGTGACCTACCATGTTTTTGACCAGGGCGCCACATAGGTCACCGGTGACCTACGTGTTTTTTTTTTTATAAACAGTCCCAGTGCGCCAGCGGACACATTTACTACGAATTTTAACATTGAATGTGACCTATACGGCGCCCCTGAATATAATGCACATAAAAACTTCCAAAATTTTGTTTGAAAATGCAATTATTTTTAATAAACCTCCAGGTGTACATGAGCAAGCTATATAATTAAAAATTAAGTTTAATTAATAAATTATGTAAGGAATATGAATTAAGAGGGTACAATATAATCCAAAGAGAGCATTCATAATAGCAAAACATTGAATGTTACCCTTACGGTGAATGAAAAGCTTTTGATACCCCTGAGGCGGCCCGGCCCATTGACAATGATACCCTTGTATATGTTTATTGAATAGAACTATAACTAGTACATGCATATATAAACGGAATTACATATTAAATGAAACTAAGCGCAAATTTTTTTATAGTATATTCAAAAATAATAATCAGTAGGCACAAAATATCGAATTAGCATAATCAATTTACAATATCAGAAAAACACACAAGATTACAACTTATAAAATTACAAGCCCAAAAACATATAAATTACAACCTAAAAAATTACAAATACAAAAAAAAAATACAACTACATGTTCTTATTTCTATGATCTGTATTGAAGCAGGATAAACAATAGTGGGGTTGACCATCACACCCACCACAATATGTGACTACATGTTTTGTTCTATTTCTTGCGAACTTAGTACCAAATTTCGCATTTAATTTATAGCACCTTACGAATAACGTCGAACTTTTCGCATTAGACCATCTTTTTTCAAAAGCTCATGACGTGTCCTTTGTCGCATGGTTGATGTTGATGGTTCGCTTTCTCTGCAGCTGGTCAGGTGTAAAGCGAGTTCCTTGCGAAACTCAAAAATGCTATTTTTTTTATTTGTGACCTGGTTGTACATGATCCTTGCATTTACAACTGAGGTATTTAGTAGAAGTTCTATTGCTAATTTCCTGTACCATTTCACAGTTTTCCGCAACGGGCTGCAATATGCAGTCATCTGATCTGATAGGTCTTTACGTAAAAGTGGATTGGATAAGGTCATCACAACATGTGTTGGTACCGATCCCTGAATCCAATACCTCTTTCCAGTATATACCTGCAAACTATACGTATATCCGGAACTTGTGCATAGTTTAAAAATTTTTAGGCCGTATCTATGTCGCTTGGATTTCATGTATTGGCGAAACGATATCCTTCCTCGAAAGGGAATCATACTCTCGTCAATGCAAATATTTTCTTCAGGATCGAAATATTTTTTAAAATTCTCGTTTAGTGCATCGACGACATATCTCACTTTAGCTAGACGATCTTCGGGGTCAGCAGTCATATTGTCCGTAAAATGTAACATTTGAAGCAGAATTTCGAATCTATTTCGGCTCATTACGGTTTGCGGGAATGTCTGTTTGAACACAATGTCTCTGCTCCAATATAAATGCAACCTTGGAAGTTTCACCAACCCCATCCAAATTATAAGTCCAAAAAACCTCTTCATTTCATTCTTGTTGGTAGGTGACCATTGATGTAACCGGGAAGATGATCCCAAAACTTTGCCTTCAATTACTTGCACTGCATATCGATTAGATTCTCTTGAGATAGCTTCGAAAATGTCATCTGTTACCGAGAGTTGGAAAAACTCAAATGGTTTTCCATGAAGTAACGTCTCCGAAATTTCAGCCTTGACTCCTGAACAACTCACAAATGGTGGCACATTAGTTGTGGCACCCACGGGATTGAACCACATATTATCATCAACACTGTCATCAGAAACACTAGTATCAATCACATTTATTTCCGATTCACTTTCACTCTCTTCCTCTGGTAGTAATTGTCGACGAAGGATAATATTTGGGACGCCGGTAAATGAATCGTTATCTTCACCTCTAGAAAAATCTTCAAAAGACATATCTTTATCTGATGATGTGCTGCTTGCCATGTTTTCTACTTGCCATGTTCTCTACAATTAGGCTAGGGGGTATAGAAGAGATTCCAGGGATAACATAATGAATGGGACCATCCATTTGTCACACTCTGGAAATTTATGAGGGTGCATTGTCTATACAACATTGTGACCCTTTTTTTTGGAGCTATTGTCTCAGTAATCATAAGAGATTATTATGTTATGGCGTAACACTATAGCATATTACATAAATAAATAAAAAATATATTAAGTAATAAATTAGGCATGCTACAATTTGTTTGGACTACAAAAGTTTATGTTGTATATACATGTATTACCGTACGACGCCGCGTAGGTCACCGGTGACCTACGCTCACAATATCACCTAAAATCAGTTTATTTTTAAAAATAAATCATTATTTATGAAGCCTATATATGTATACATAATATAAACTATAATTTGTTTAGTGGCGCAGGTACTCATTTTCTCAAAATGTACTGCGGCACGCAACGTGTTAAGGAAGAAATAAAATAGCAACAGGTGTTCGAGTTTTCTATTCTGGCTTAATGGAGAGGTATCTAAGAGATATCCAAAAATTCTTTATTCCTTCCATATTCTTATTAATCAACTTTTTTTTTCAGAGTCCAACCCAAGGTGGGTCGAGTGAGTCCCTGAATCTGGGTTTCTCCATGGCAGACATGGCTGGAGACTACACCAAGAGGAAGCACGTGGTGCGGGTTACGTCCATCGCAGGGGCGGAGCTGCTACTGCAGGCCAGCAGTGCTGCTGAAGCTTCCCGCTGGCTGCAGGCTTTCAGGGCACAGGTATACTTTTCATTTCTCATTTTTTCACTCAAGAGAATTTTATTAATGTAAAATGTACACAGGGTTAATGGAAAAAAAACATGATCCAGTATAGTTATTTAACCATCCGAAAATTCAACTAATATTTGTATACATCACTATCTCATGATGGAAACTGAAATAAACGACAGCAGAAGCTCAATTTTTCTATATCATAAAAATAGTAATTCATTGTAATTTGTTTTATCAAACACTGTTTATTCCACTTTTTGTAACGGTATAACCCTACCAGTTTCAAGGCTTTCACCCCATCTTCAGGGGAGCGCAAACAAGTCTTGTTTGTGCTCGTGGCTCATGATGGAGTTACAATTTTTAAGGACGGATTTTACTTCAGTGTGTAGAGAATTTAAAGGGCTGGTTTTTCATTGTTGAAATTTATTGTTATTCAAAAAATCTAGGACCACATCATAATCCTTCCTATGAAATATAACTATGGATTCACCTTTACATTTTTAAAAAGGAATTGATAACCATTAAAAAAATAGCTACAAATAATGGCTACCCTGATTGATTCATTTGAAAAAAAATAAACTCATAAAAGATCATATTTAATGCCACCTATAAGCATACCTATAAATGGAGCAAAGTCCTATTTATAAAAAATATACTGTACGAAATAACCAAAAAAATCCAGGTCACATCAAGTCAGCTTTTTACACTAATTTTAATCTCTGGAAACTCTTATTTAACAGGTAAGGCAAAAATGGAATACTTAGCAACAGTGGTGTGTATAAACTTTTATGTGCTGACTGTTATAATTTCTATATAGGAAAAACAGGAAGATCATTTGAAAAGAGATTTCGTGAACACAAATCCTCTAATTTATTCTGAAATTACTAATTATTATCACCGTGAAAACCATACATTTTCTATCGATGATGCCAAATTTTTAAATATCAGTAGTAATAGAAATAAATTGGATAGATTAGAGGTCCTAGAAATTTCTAAGTCAGTGCATCGGGGTGAACATCTGGCAAGCACATATATTCTAAGAATCTCGCCGCTGCTTGCTGAGGTTGTCTCCTCCCTCCCTCCACCCACAGTCCCCAACCCGAATGTTTACCGTTAGAAGTGTGTATGTTGGTACCCGTTCGAACAGAATTCAGTCTTGTTTGTGCTCCCCTGATGATGAGATGAAAGCCTTGAAACCGGTAGGGTTATACCGTTACAAAAAGTGGAATAAACAGTGTTTGATAAAACAAATTACAATGTCTTTAAACCTCCACAATGTTAATGCTTCAACTATAAATAATATAATGTAAAATGTGGTAGAGGAACGCTTACCAACCATCTCAGATAGCTTTGTTTGGTCTACTACATGATAAAGTAATGCAGTATTTTTTTCATAATTTTTGATAAATGTTTAGACTTTACTACCACTGTTATTTTGTAAAATGAGTGCAATTTACTTCAAATTAAACATAATTGTATAGTTTTAACTTAATCAAGTAAAATAATACTTTACATTTGCAAAGTTTGTGTTGATTTTTTTTAGGAAAATGTTTGTGGTTTAAGGGTTTATTTTGCTTATGAATGTCCTTACAATTTTCTATGAACGCATCATTATCTTCTCCTTCCACTTTCTGATCAGGATCACAACTGCACCATTTCAGATCTCTTACCTCGATCTTTGGCCAACTGTTCCTCCTCCACTCTGTTCTATAAAATATTGTATGAAAAATATGTAAAATATTGTATCCCTTGGTTTACAATTTCAATCGTTTTTGAGTTTTTAAGTGTATTTTTAAAAGGAGAAATATATTTATTTTCTTATAATGGGTTAATTTTAAGTTTGAGAAAAAAATAAATGTTTTTATCTTCAAAATGCCTAAATTATGGAAAATTTAAAAAATTTGGTTTTATTTGACACTTAATATTGTTGGGTTAGTTCAGTTCAATGCATATTTTATTAAGTTATATTTAGTCATCATTATGATGGATAAGTTTATTGTAAATAATTGAATGCATGGTTTTGAAAAACCATTAAATATAAGAATTATATAGTTACTTATAACTTTTGAATACAAATTATCCCTGAAGACTAAAGTTCTTGAAAGAATAATAAAATTAAGGGGTTCCCTGAAACCCTCCCATTAATGCAGGTTTATGTCTTAAAAAACAAACATATAAAAGAAATACACTTCTCAACTTGATATGATAGACAATCCCTCATGACTGACTTTGATTGTTAGTCATCCTGCAAATGCAAGACACCTGTACATATAATGGTTAATTGTGTGCAAGATGTTACACTTCAGCAAGCAGACAGTTTTGACAGATTATATTTATGATAAGTGGCATGTGCTACAAAGCTGAGAAATGGTACGTGCTTATTATGTAAGCAAGATTTATTTATGTTGAAAGTAAGAATTATATGTGACCCACGTGTCACGTCTTTTATTTCAGTGATTTCAGGGATTACTTTTTCCACTGTTGTGGTTGTTTGGCTATCAGAATTAATAGTAATCTTTTCTAACGTAATTTATATAATAAGCCTCGTAATTCCACATATCAATTAATAGTTCTCATTACTGTTATAAAAATGTTAAAAGCATTATTTACACAAATGAATATTACAGGCAAGTGGAGCACAAGTGGCAGAGTCCCAGAAGCCCCCAGAGAGTCCAGCAGATGCCAGTGGGACCTCTCCCCCATCTCGCAGCAAGAAGCCCGCCAACACCCGCACCATGTCACCTACAGGTATAGCTCTATTACACCTGGGTGTTCCCTCAACTGTGTTAGCGCAACAATGTTTCATTGGATTAATGTAATAGTTTCGGTTTCAACTGATGTACTCTTAACTGTGTGTTATGGTTAAAAGGAAATTATTGTCAGAGTTCTGATCAATCATATTGACTACTCAACAATATCTTACAACACTTGATCAAGTCTCCACAATTTTGTCTTTGTTGCAGAGTAGACAACTTTAATAAACACAGTCTTTGTAAGTCAAATTAATCAGATATTGGTATTTTCGCATGTCATCGACCCTTTTAAGAAGTTCAATGTCCTTATAAAATAAGAGTTCCATATTTGATAACCAAATTCTCGCAAAGATCTAACATAGGTCTTAAAGACTAACAAAAACATTTGTTGTGTCATCTGGCTGAAAAATGTATTTATTATTTTATACGTGTATATTAGATCCAAGTATTATCTCCCATTTATAATAAATGCAATGGGATAGTATGTAATAATGTTTAATCAAAAGTTGTTATTCAATGTAACGTTATATGGAGGATCAACCTGGGAGATCTCTAAGTAGCAGTTACGTGTTTTTATAGTTTTGAAATTAAAATAATATTTCTGTAATATTTTTTTTTAATGAAAGTTAAGTTTTATTTTCCTTCAAGTGCAACATGTATAAACTTCTCATTCTCTTTTCTTTTTCAGAAAACTCAACAACAACCTTGCTTACAGCGTCACCTAAAAGTAAAACATGGAAGGGACGTGTAGCGAGACAACTTAGACGAATGCAAGCTGGAGTCCCTTCGGGAGGGAGTAACCCTGGCGCTCCTTCCAACAGTCCTCCCACCTCTGGAGGAGTGGGCGTGCCACTAGAGAGATGCCAAGGTCTACTTGATCGGCCCTTAGTTCCGCAACTTGTGGGACTTTGCACTCGAGCTGTTGAAGAAAGAGGCCTTCATGTAATTGGAGTCTACAGAGTACCTGGAAATACCGCTAGTGTTACTGCTTTGAGAGAATCATTAGAGAGAGGAGTACCTCCTGATCCACAAGATCCTCGGTGGAATGATGTTAATGTGGTGTCGAGTCTTTTAAAAGCATTCTTCAGATGCTTACCCAATCCACTTCTAACTAAAGAACTTTACCCAATGTTCATCACAGCTGACAAGCTTCCTGATAATTCTGCCCGTTTAAGAACAATACGTAGACTTATCAGGGGGCTACCTGATCATCACTATGATACACTTAAGTTTTTAATGGAGCATCTTAAAAGAGTGGTGGCAGAAAGTGCTATAAACAAAATGGAACCTAGAAATCTAGCTATTGTCTTTGGGCCTACCCTGGTGAGGAGTGCAGATGATAATATGCTGACAATGGTGAATGACATGTCAAGCCAGTGCCGTATTATTGAATCACTTATTAATCATGTGAGTATTATTTATTCTATATTGATTACATGATCTGTTGGTAATCGGAAGACAGATGTCTGTCTTCTAACCCAGAGGATGCAGTTTTGATTCAAGTTAGTACCCAATTTTTTTAAAAAGGCTTCTAGACTGGTTTTCATTTAAGGCCTCTTGAATATCTTTCTAGGTGGTTAGAAGATATTGTCACATCACAATAAAATGTTCAGCTTGTACCGAATGCAAGAAAATTTAGTACAATTAAATGCCTCTTTAAAATGTTTTATATTTTCTCGTAAACATACATTATTGTTTGAATTTAACTTTAATTTAAAAACACAACATGATATATTTGTGCACCTTAGAGGCATAAGACCCTATGTCTATTTTTATTGAAATTCACTTTTTAAAGGTGATGTAGAGAATTTTTAAAATTTTCTTTCATATTACAATGTTTGTACACTTTTTTGTAAAAATAGATAAAAGATAGAGTGTAAAATGTCTCAGTATCAAAATATTCCAAAAATATTTTTTATTAGTTCTCTCCTATAACATTAGCAAAATCTACTACTATGCCTCTGGAGTACAGATATATTCTTTAATGTCTTTCTTGAATCCTAGATGTTTAATTTTTTTTCATATAAAAAAATATGACATTTAAAACAACAATTGTGATCTGTAATTGTCCTATTTTATTTTTCTTCATGCCATTTGGTGCTTTCATTTTTTTTCAATTTTCTCCTCACGTATTACAGATGGAATGGTACTTTGATGAAGAGGACAGAAGTTCTCCAATTAACGAATTACTCAGTGAAGACGAGCTGCCATCCACTACTTCCAATCAAGCTTTACTTTTGCAGAATGTCAAAAAGATAGAAGGTAATTATTTCATTTAATTTTAACTCCATTTAATTAATTAAAACAATCATTTATACAGGTTACCATAATTCATTTAAACTCCATTTAATTTATTAAAATAATCATTTGTACATTACAGGTAACCATAAGTTTAATAGTAACATAAAGCTTAAAAAAAATATTTTGAATAGTTAATAAAAAACAGCACCAGTACAAATATTGTAAAATGGGGGATGGTTGCCTTAATGACAGTTGGGCTAAGAGATTTCTTTTTACTCGTAGAACTTGGGCTAAATAAAACACGATACGAAGGTTCAGACGAGAATGTATTTTGGTTCATTTGGCTATATATGTTATATAGCTATTTGGCTATATATGGCTATATACCAGGTCTGTAAATATGAAACCGGAATTTGCTCATAGATGGCTCTAGTTGTCAATTTAGTGACTGTCAAACCGCGTCATTGGCGCCTTTTGCTTGTGTTTACATTTGTCAAAGACTTGTTTAATACAACTACATATGTTTTCATAGCGTTGAACATGTCTGGTTTTGTGCCTGAAAACTACGATTTGCGGACAGCATTGATTTTCTGTTACCATTTGAAGAAAACTGCTGCAGAATCGCATTGAATGCTTGTCGAAGCTTACGGTGAGCATGCTCTTGGTAAATCACAGTGCTTTGAGTGGTTTAAAAAAATTCAAATGTGGCGATTTTGACGTGAGAAACGAAGAACGTGGAAGACCACTGAGAAAGTTTGAAGACGCCGAATTGCAAGCATTGTTGGATGAGGATGATGCTCAACTACCGACAATTAATGATGATTTTAACCAAGCATTGCGTGAAAAACGACCAGAATATCAAAAAAGGCAACACAAAGTGATTTTGATTCATGATAATGCACCATCGCACACAGCAAAACCGGTCAAGGAAATGAGGCGTTTCGTTGGCAAATACTTTCGCATGCGGCTTACTCACCAGACTTAGCTCCATCCGATTACTACTTATTTGCATCGATGGGACACGCATTTGCTGAGCAGCGCTTCACTTCTTACGGAAATGTATGAAAATGGCTCAATAATTGGTTGGCCTCAAAAGAGCAACAGTTTTTTTGGTGTGGCATCCACAAATTGCCAGAAAGATGGGAAAAATGTGTAGCTAGCGATGGGCAATACTTATTTTTTACCATTTTCATACAATAAATGTGTATTTCTATAAAATAATTCCGGTTTCATATTTACAGACCTGATATATTTGGCTGTATATATGATCATACACATGTCACAAACATATTGGCCTAACCGATGAAACCTTAACAGGTAGATAAATACAATCGCAGCCCCTTCCCTATTTCATTCTTTGTAAAGCGGCGGTCACATGAATCACATGCTCCTACTAGTCTTAGACCATCAGCAAGAAAATTTGAAAAGAAGGCAATGCCATAAAAAAATGAATGAAGACATGACATCCAGAAATGATGTTTTGTGTTATTTGGAAGAGGTGCCAAAATACTTGTTTAGTAAACCCGACACACCGTTGAATTTTTGTGTAAGTTAGATTTTGTGGTAAATCACATTGCAGTCAAGTGCACGCTCAAGCAAAAACAATCTAAAATAAGTGACTTTTTTAACTTCAATAAGTCACATTAATACGAGTTTTGAGTGTTCTTTTCATATAAATTATTACATATATTTAAGTTTTTCTAATTTTATCATTAATACTTTCATAACTTTGAACTAATTAGTCCAAAACTTTGATAAGTAGAGTATGTCGAGAGATATGTCGAAAAAAATTGACTTACATTATTTTTACATTAAGAAAAAATGGCCACGATATCCCAGCCGTTGGGAAGTCCACACAAATTAAACTTTTTTTAGTCTCTTAAATATCGAATTAACGAACTTTTACTGTATTTGAGTGTTTAATACTATTATTTATAACGTTTATGAAAATAAAATATACCATTCAACCCAAATTCAATCCCTGGGGCATACCTATAGTTGCATTGTTATAAAACCTGAAGGTTTGATTAATTAAGACAATGTTGTTTTCCAACCACGCAACTCAACATGTCCGCATTGCCAATGTGAATATGCAGAGGAGTACTTTACAAATAAATAGAAAAAAGTGACAAATGCTTTTATTGTGTTTTGGTCCGTCACGTTTTAGAAAAGAATATCGGAGTCATTCTCCTTTTGTTTCTCATATTTCTTGTTTACTAAGCTTTTTTGAATGTCACATTTTCAGGCCTTAGCACAAAAGATATTGTGAGCTCAATAATATCAGCTGCAAATCGTAAAATACAACGCAAGCCTCGCTCCAAACACAACACGATCAACACCGAGTGCAGCAGTCCCAGCCACATAAAGGAGGGAGAGACAGCAGAGAAAGTCTTGCCATCACCCCCAGAGCAGCCAGCAGGAGTATCCAATCCTCCTGCCCATCATGTTACCCCCGCCCCTTCCTCTCCCTATCTCTCCTCCACGGACGGAGACAACTATCCCATTAAAACTTACACTGGACTGGACCAAACTACTCAGGAAAGAGTTAAAAGGTATTATGACCATATTTTACTCCTGTGTTGAACTTTATTTTTTTTGTTAACATCATCACCATCATCCCATGTGCCCATTTGGGTAGTAGAGAAAACAGAAATTGCGGTGGACCGGGCATGTGATACACATGGGCGATCACAGACTCCCAAAACGCGACTTGTACGGGGAAGTGGTGGGCAAGCGAAGAGTTGGTGGGCAGAGGAAACGCTATAAAGACAGTCTCCGAGAGTCACTTACTTTGTGCGGGGCGCCTAAGGACTGGGAGCAGATGGCTCGGGACCGTGAGGGTTGGAGAGCCGTATGTTCTCGGGCTGATGACGTCTCAGCGACTAGACGTATGAGAAACAGTCTGCGCGCTGCGAACATGCGTCAACATGGCCAGGCAGCTCAGCAGGGTCCATATGTCTGTAGCATTTGCGGGAGGGAGTACGCATCCAGGATCGGGCTGTTCTCTCACAGAAGATCACACGATCGACGTAGGAAAACGGTTCAGGACTGACGTTGGAGTGGCGAGGGGGTCCTCGACTGCGAGGCCCGGCAATGATGATGAGATAAAACAGATATCCATTTCATTCTATCTTGGCACACATTTTTCCCTTCTGACACATCCCTAAACGTGCATACTCTCCTTTGTTGTGTTATCATTGTAAATGTTTTTCACTCTTGGTTTTTTCAATATTGAATCATTTGGTCGTACCATGTTTATTTAGATCTTCCCAAACCTCTACCTTCTATACTATTTGTACAAATTATTTTTGTAAATCTTTTATCATTCATTATTTCTGTCATCTCAATCTTCCTCTCTTCATACTAAGCACTGCATCTTTCAATCTGCATTCTGAATGTTTTCTATCATACATTGTTTTACTACACACTCTATGCACTAGATTTTATTGAAATGAGATAAAAAATTAAGAATGAGTGAATTCTAAAGAAAGTAAAAATATAATTCTTCAATTGACATTGTTCTAGTATTCCAAAATAAAAAGTGATAATATTCCAAACTAAATGGTTAGGAATATACAAATACAAGTTTTTGAATTTTGTCATACGAGGGTCATCTAGAAAGTAAGGTTACAAGGGCTCCTGAGGCCGGGGGGAAATTTTTTGTTTCGAAGTTAACGCACCTGGCGTGTAGGGGGGATCCTAACGGTCAGTTTGTTTGGTCCCGCGTATTTGTCGGCCATTTTGTTCAGTCACAGTAAATTCTTCTGATGGAGAGGTCGTCGCGCGCTCCCGCCAACTAGCGTCCGTGCGAGATCCGCGCGGTCATCAGTTTTTTGACTTTGCAGAACAATACCATCACGAATATCCATCGGAAGCTCGTCGAAGTTTATGGTAGTGATGTGATGAGTCGACAACATGCCACAAAGTGGGTTAGGTTGTTCAGAGAAGGCTGTACTGATACGACGAGGCAAGGCAGTGATTTCTGACACGTCTAGTCGCTCGTTCCACTTTTCACTTTTTCATCATTCTTCACATCGTCCTCGGAGTTCTCATCATTATCATCATAACTTACACACGTAATGTCTTCTTCAATAATGTCAACATGCCTGGCAACTAATATTCTGCCATTTACCAAAACTCTATATCCAACTTCGGTATATCCAAGTAAAATTCCAAACTCAGCTTTTTTATCCCACTTTGATCTTCTCTTTCCTTCAGGTATTCTAACATAAACTCTACTTCCATACAATTTTAATTCATTTGCAGATGGTTTCTTTTTAAAAAATATTTCATAAGGTGTCTTCCTTACTATAGTATTTGCCAATATCCTATTTTTCAGATAAGCTGCTGCTTTAATCACTTTGGGCCAATAACATCTGTCAACTTTTGCTTCTGCTAGAAGACATCTAGCCATATCCATCATTGTTCTATTATATCTCTCCGCAGTACCATTCAATTCATGTACATGTGGCGGGCACGGCTTTATCCTTATACCTTTTTCTCTTGCAAATTTATATATCTTATTATTTATGTATTCTCCACCATTATCACATCTTAATTCTTTTACCATCTTCCCAGTTAAATTCTGAATTTCATTGACATATTCTATTAAACAATCAGATACTTAATCCTTCGACTTAATACAATAAACTTTTGCCAATTTGCTATAATCATCAATAAAACTTACGAAGTATTTTTCACCATTACATCCAGTTATTTTATGAGGTCCATTCCCATCAGTGTGAATAATTTCTAGTATATATTCCGCTCTTCTTCTATTATTTTTAAAGGGTAAATTATGCATCTTGTTCTCGATACATATAGCACAATCTGATTCTATATCTTTTGGTATCCTTACACATAATATCCAGATATTTAAAATTTACATGTCCGAGTATACGATGGAGTTTTTCTTTTAAAGTTAATGTTTTATTTGTTACATTTGCAAGTATTTTATTATTTGAAACATAACTTTTTATCTTGTATAATCCTTCATCCTTCTTCGCTATTGCTGACAATGTACCACCCAATTCATAGATGTTTGAGAATTGCCCTTTTGAGACTATTTTATGATTGTCAGTGATCTTCGAGTAACTCAATAAATTTTCTTGCATTTCTTTGACATAAAATACATTTTTTATAGTTACTATGGATTCAGTGTTATAAACAGGAAAAGAGACTATAATATCACCAACCTTTGTTGCCTCCAACATTCTTCCATCACCAACTTTCACCTTAATAGGATTTTTCAATGTTACTTGGTAATCAAAATATTTATCACTATTTATTATGTGATCAGTACACCCGCTGTCCAGCAACCAATCAATTTGATTTTTATTTATCATTATTTCTTTTATGCTTGACATGTTATTTTTGATTATTGTTGCACAAAAATTTTTTTTGGGGCGACTATTAGAATTTGCTCCGCGATGATTAACAAAATCACGACTACACTCTTGATAATTTGAATAATTTGAAAGGTTTCGACCACGATAGTCTGTATAACCATTTTTACAATATTTCGCTTGATCATGCCAACAGTACCTTTGAATGTGGTCAGTTTTACCACAATTATAACATATATTTTTTTGCATATTCGACTTGTTTGTTTCAATTTTAAATGCATTAGTTTTTTCAATTTGTGAAGCACTTTCTTCACAATAATTTTTTTCTTGTTGCGATTTTGATTTAATTTTATTTTTCAAGTATTCAACGGTTCTTTCCCTCTCCGGCAAAACAACAATCAAATCACCAATATGGCTGTACTTTGATGGTAATGCTCTTAACATGTACTTAATTTTTTCTAGTTCAGTTACAGTGGCGCCGGCCTGTTTTAGTTCGTTCACAGACCTCTCAAAAACATCGAAAAATGAACATAAATCTGAGTAATTCTCTAATTTTATTTTTTCTAAGTTATTTCTACACACGATCTGTAATGACGTGGTAATTTTTAAGTACATATTATCATATTTATTTAATATTTCAAAAGCAGACTCACATTCATGGATGTATTCCAACTGTTTGTTGGTTATCGCCCCATATATATAATTAGTAGCTTGTACATCCTTTTCTTCCCATTCCTCCTGATTATCTTTGGCATGAGCCCTTCGCAGGATTACTTCTTTGCATTTTTTTAATTGTAAGAATTTTAGCATTCTTACTTTCCATTGGCAGTATTCTTCACCGTCAAATAACGGTATATTAATTTCACTATTTCTCGCCATTTTTATTTAAATAAATACTATTATAACTTTCAACTTTTTTAATTCAATAATCACGGACCTCTAACAACGGATTTCTATCAACCGATCTCTAGCAACGCTCTGCTACCATGTTAAGTTTATTTAATTGGAGACCCAAGTGATACATGGTTAGCTCTTATATAGGGCAAGACAAACTTGTAACAACACTGTACAAAATACATTCAGATCATTGTGACACAATCAATATAGTGAATATGAATACCCACATATCAACAAAAGGTTGGTACTAACTGAGAATGGTATGGATTTGTTATTAGAGGCGCCATCTGTTGGTTAGTCCCGGGACTTATTGATTGATGTGTTATATATATTATGCATATGAAACAATATTTTTTTAAATTTTAGATTTGAAATGGAAACACGAGCTGTGCTCCGCAGAGAGAAGAGACGTGATCAACCTGGAGACTGGCATCAGTCTAGACAGGAAACATCTTCTCCCCTGCCATTGAGTCACTCGCATCCATTGAGCTCCGAGTCAGATTCTGGAGAAGTGATAGGAAAAAGCAGTATGTCTTACATCTCAAAAACAAGCAATACCAACAATAATTCGAATACTACAGGAAAACGCCTCAAAACTGAATCCAATATTTCTGGAGACAGTTTTAGTGATGGTATGAATCTTTTAAAAATGATTTCTATATTGTTATTTTTATACAATAATTGTATTTTCAAAATAAGACTAAGCATCTTCTACCCAGCTACATCAAAAGTGTTTTCTTACATATCATAACTGAATATATTTCATTTTAATTTCATGTGGTCATGAAAGATTTGGAACTAGTTTCATTAAAAGGGTACCTACAATTTAAGATATAGTTCAATAAGAAACTTTTGTCATAGATTAATTTGGACATTTTCTCTAGGTTTTAGAATGCAGTTATGAGGAATCCAACTACAATTTTAATCAATCATTTTACAGGTAGAGATATGATAGAAGTAAAATGACCGTTATAACCACATGACAAATACATGATATAATAATATTGTGTTGTTTAAGTGTTTTATAGTTAATGCGCTTTTCTTGTTATTTTTCATTGATTAACAAGTAGCATTGTTTTTTCCGTCTGAAAATGCTTTTAACAATAATTTACCTATGATTTGTTGAGAATTTTCATATTTGATTGTTGTTCTGCTTCAAAGTGATTGGAGCAATATGCTTCGAAATAATAATTAGATTAACTCTAATAGACCTTTAAATGCTTTTGAAATAATTGTACAAATTTTTTAATTAGCAGAAATCAAAATAAATTTTCTTATGCTTATACTAAACACATTTTTGCTATAAAAACTACTTTTTGTCTAATTTTTTCAATGTTTTGATGTATAAAAAAGTGTATTCAATATTCATTAATTTTATTAATTTTTCAGGAACAATTGACATGGTCTCCTCGCTTACATCTACCTTTGATCAAAAACTACGTTCACTCCACAACTCTTCTCCACTTGATGATCAAACCATCCCGTATGCAGATGAGAACCCAGAAGAAACCCAAGACTTTGGTGATCCAAGTCTTCACCGCACCTCTGAAATTTTATCATCTCAAGAAATTTTACACAGTAAAAATGATGATGACTATAAAACTGAATCTGACTGCACTGAAAGCAGTACTCCACGTGAAGAAGAGTCGCTGAAATTGTCATCAGACAAAAATTCCTTTGAAAATGCCTTATTCAATAAAGATAGTTCTAAAAAATCATTTGACAGTGACGGTTTAAGTAAAGAAAGTGAAGAAGAAGAGGTAAATGAAGCATTTCTCCTGAAGAACTCAGATTCCAAAAATGTGAATTTCTCCAAAAGTATAGAGAATGAAAGTGAAAGTGAGAAAGATATTGACATAACTTCAGCTCAGCCATCACCCAATGAAGTTCATAATAATGATGTGCACCGTGAGAAATTTTCTTTTCGAAAATCAATAGACGAAGACAAATGTAATGACTGCAAAAAGGACTTGCCTGATTTGAAGAAAATTGAGTCAGTTACCAAAAGTACCCTACAGGAAATATTCTTCAAGAAGGGAAGTTTAAATTCTGAGAAAGTTGATTCGCTCACTGTACTTATCAAAAGTAAACTAAAAAGATCAGAATCGCTGAATAGGGAAACTGAAAAGCAAATGACAAAAAATAATAATAATATAATTTTATCTGAAAATAGTATAAATACTAAGAATGAAACCAGTGATTCAGGAATTGAAAATGAGAAATTTAACTCTCCTAAGCTGAGGAGATCAGTATCCTTAAATAGGTCAGATGTGAAACTAAAGAGAGTGGATAGTTTGACAAAGAGTGAAAAAACTGAAACAAATCTTATGAAAAGGAGAGAAATATACCAAGGAGGATTGAATAAACCTACAACTAAATTAAAAAGAAAAAATGGAATGCCAGAAAGATCTATCAAGCGTAGACACACAGTGGGTGGAACAAAAGATTTTGACAAGGATGAATGGGTAGCTCTTGGCTGTTCACGGACTTCCTCCCCTGACCTTCCTGCGTCTCTATTAGATAGGCACCTTCATTCTACACACATTATACCGCCACTTCCGTTAGAATCACATGTATAAAATGCATATTATAATATCACCCTAGCTAGCACTTTCGCCAATTGTAATTCCTGGTTTTGAGGGCAAGACTTTAATTGCAGATATGCTAATTTTTCAATTATTTTAACCACAGGCATTTTTTTTATCAAGTTGAAGATTGAAAATAGATTGTGATACAAGCAAGTATTGATAACTTTTTGACTAGATAATGGTTTGAATAAGTTTTAGATATTTTGTAAAGAAATATTACAATTTTAAATATCATCTTCATTTTTGTATAGTAATTCTCATTTTTTATTTATTCGGAAATAATATTAACTGTGCCATATTGTAAACCCAAATATAATAATCTGAACTTCAAAATACTCGTAACATACATCTTACTTGCATCAATGGAATAAAATTAATAAGTGGAAAGCCAAAAGCTTGTCTTTTTTGTAATGTTTACTATATGAGGTAGAGTAATTGATATGACATTTCTTTGATATATATAACTTTTATGGTTTAAAAAATTTTTGTAATTTTTTGAGTGATGATGTGAAATTTTTAACTAACAATTTATGTTTTATACTACTAAACTTTACAGTTAACCACAATTGGACGTGTATATACGAGTATATGTATATTATATATATCAAAGGACCCAACCCACAAAACATAATTTTTTTATTTGTTTAGTGTATCAAAAAAGCATAGATCAATCTTGTTTGTTAAATGGGTATCTATAGTTAAATTACATCTTCAAGTTTTTTGTTCCATACAAAGTGGCGAGATACTTCCTCAATTATCCTAGAACAGGTAAAATGTGGGTTGGGTTGGTTCCTTTACACATAATTATGTCCAATTGTAATCGAGAAAATAATCACAACTCATCTACCTTTTCACAAATATTTTTAAAATAACATTTGTATTTTGTCTTTTAATTCTTTTCATTTATCATTTTTATAAGATGACATATCATCCATGCGCATTGAAGTAGTAAAAAAATCTGTATATTTTACGTTATTAAACATAAATACATTTAAAATATGCTTAGTGCAAGTTTCGTATATATTTTTTTATATTTAGTCAATTCTTATTAGCACAATATTGATCAAATACAACAATTATTTTGAAAAGTTAATGCAATTTTTGGCAATATAATATTTATCTTTGTCTTTATTGTTTTTTACAAAATTATTTTGTAAATATTTTTTCTTTGTTTTATATTTTATTTGATTGTTAGCATTTTTAGAATTAATAAATTTTGGCTGTAATAAAATTTATCTAGTGGAAGTAGTAGACAGTAACTATTTTGAAATTATTTATTAGACTAGAGTGATAAAAAAATTAAGCAAGAGATTTACTGATAGTAGTGGTACCAGATATGAAATTGTTCACCTGCGAGTGAAAGTATTAAAATATTCCACGCTTGAAGTGCTGGTGCCATTATTTGAATTTGTGTGGCCTTTTGACATTCCTGCAACACCAAATGACTTACATTGTGGTCTTATTAAGGCTGAGTACCTGTATGTAAATTATTGAAGAATAGGGGTTTACTAAGCTTAGTACGCATTTATGTTGAACATTTTAGAAGCGTGGGACAACAGATGACATTGATTTTTAAAATAATAAATGATGCACACTTTTCCATTTTACAAAATTCATATTAAGAGGCTTTTTATTTTACATAATTTGCATTTTCTGTGCATGGTTGAGTATCTTAAGCTCTAGATTATTTAAATTAAGGAATTAAATAAACTATTTGTAATGAAATATAATCATGATCTTTGAAATTTCTCTTATTTTATAATTTGTCTTCATTGATATCTGTTATTTTTTTTAAAGAATCCTGTTCCTGATATTTGTAATGTTTTTAATATAATAAATTTAAAATGTATTCGTTTATCATTACTCGTAAATAACATCATTTTTTTAACAATCATATGCATAAAACCCATCATAATTAATCGACAATGAAAATAAATTCTACAAATATTTTGTAGAAACCATTTACATCCTCCTAGTCTTTTAATTCTTTGGAAATTATATTTTTGCTTGCTAACATTTATAATTCTAAATGTTAATATGTAATTATTGTAGTACGTAACTTTGTATATATTTTTAATAGTGTTTATTACTTACCATTGGTCAATGTAAGCATAAATTCAATAATTCTTGATTTGAACATTTACATTTTGCTTAACAGATACTCAACCACTCGGAAAGAATTATAAAAAATCTACTGATAGTCTTTATGGACAAAATTAGTGAGTATTAGGGTTTTTTAATTCATAATTGTTCCTGTGTTATTATTCAGGATGAATATGTTTTATCACTGTTCCCAACTAAAGTCAGAGTTTCAGAATCTATTCTAGAATGTATATTTTTCTTTTCTTAAGTACCATAAAAAATTATTCAAATTTATTATTAATTTTTTTTGCGACATATATTTGTATAATTATGATCGATTGTACTGCGGTGTTTTTTGGTCTAAATTTTGAAGGAAATTTTAATAGAACAGTGAAATGAGTGTATGCTTAACTATAATATTTAGCTTGTATGCTTGATCTTACCAAGTGACCTTAATGATATAAGCTGCTACACCAGATGTCACTAATGTAAAAGTCTGTTTACATTAATCGCAAGTTTAGCTCATTAGATGTGTAGAGATCTCATTAGGATTAAGTGAATTGTCTGCGCTTAGCTTTAATGCTGCAAATGAGAATATTTAAGAATACAGTTAATGTTATTGTATATAAACCACCAGTAATCGATAAGCGTTTCTGATTACAAATCAGAATTTATTTAAGACTTTCAATCTATTGTAAAAATGTAAATTTTATTTTATGATTTTATTTTAGACTTGTGCGCAGTGAAAAGAAGGAACTATTTTATTAATATTGTTATAAGATGAAGAATGTGTATAATTGATTTAAATTTTTTATTTGAATTTCTTAAATTATTTGTTTATTGACTCACTTTTAATTGAAGATATATCCAAATGCCAAAGCACGTTTATTTAAGATTCCATTTTTAATGGTGATTGTTTATCTACTTAGGCGTATTTTAAATGCATGATTTCACACGGCCGAGTGTCAGGCGGTAGAGCTGATACGGAACGAGATGCCTGGTGTCCGAGGATACAGAGACCTTAGAATATTTAATATGGATATATGCACTTTATTTACATATAATGAAATACTGAATCTTTTTATTCTTATTATAAGTGAGATGCACTGTTTCCATTCAGAGTAGCTTCAGTAACACAATGGCATAAAACATGTCAGTATCTTGTAAAATGTAATTTTCCCAGTGTAATAAAATTGGATATGGGAGAGAACAGTATGTTTGTCTTTTATTACCCTATTACCTAATTTGAAAATATTGTAAAATGTGAAGGAGAAATGTGTTAAGTCTTTAGCTCATTTTGGGTTCAGGCTTCTAAGATATGATTTCCAAGTGGTGTAGCAGGAGATTATATCAAAAGTCAATTAGAGAAACCAAAAACACAAAACCTTGGTATCTATCATTGAATACTCAACTTAGATAGTTGGAACATGTCATCCAACTTCCAAATAATTGGCTGCTAAGATACTGACAGAAACAATAACAGGACAAAGGTGTGGTGTGGTGCTTAGGGGTCGAGTTTAAAGAATAAAGAATGTTGTAATTGGTCACGAAATGTGGAACAAGATTCTGTGATCATATCAACCCTGGCCCTCTCTGAATAAAGGGAAGAAAAAAGAAAATGCATGTTTATTTAGGAGTCATAAAGTTTAAAAATGTAGAAAATAAATTATGAGCCTATATTACGTAGTAAAAAATCTTTTAACCCAGGTATGGATAAAACATTCATGTCTGTTTTACTTTGAAACAGCTGAAATCACAATTATCTTCTCAATGCTAGATGAAAATGAGAGTCAATGATTAATCACAAACATATTTTTCACTCCGCATACCCTGTGAGTTTAATTCAACCTTGTAGAGTCAAAATCCAAATAACCACTGGATAAAAGGATGAGAAAAAGCTGGCAATTAATTTGGAAATCAGTCATTTGTGATCACAAGATCATTGTCCAAGCCAACTTTTGGCATTCTATCCCCATTATCATTTGTCCATATATCAACATATAAATTAGACTTGTGTTCGAATCGCAAATGTCTTGGCTTGGTACCAGACTCTCTTGAGAATTGGACAAGAAACAGATAAAATTAAAAAGTCAATAGAACTTGAGAATCAGTCAAATTCCCTATTACCAAGGATGCAGCCTCGGGTGACACAGTCCTCCCCTAAACTGTTTACAGCCAGCCTTATTGGAAGACTTAGAATCTACATTGGAAGGAAAACAGAATCCACATAAATGGATCTTTCCTTAAACACTTAGATTTGTGGATGACATTGTTCTATATTCTTCCAATGCTAGTATTCCAGAATTATCTTGGAGAGTTTGAAATCGATGGTAAAGTTGTAGGTCTCAAAATGAGCATCTAGAAATAAAATAGCCTTGTTAGTAAGACGCCTCCCTTCCAACCCGAGGGTTCCGGGCTCAATTTCTAATATTACCTATTTTTTTTCAAGAGTTCCTGTGGTTTTCAGTTAAGGCCTTTTTAAAAACTTTCTGGTTGGTTGGAAGAGATTCCACATGGCAAATGTTCTTTATCAGTGAAGAATTCATGCATACATTGTCAATTAAAGATTGCTCATTTCTTCTCCCAAATATATTTGATTTATTTTGTGGTCAAAAGATGTATTTAACACATCATTGTCCAAGCATACTTCTGGCATTCTACCCCCATTATGATTTGTCCATATATCACCAATCTTGCCTAACACACCGATTCAAGCTTTTTAACGTCAATCCATGCATTCACGTCTTGTTCTAATTTTTTTTTTCTAAAACTTTCCTTATATAGTTCCAAAAATCTTCCTTTCACCAGTTTCACTGATGCATCATACCCTAATCATAAGTTAAACAACGTTATACCTGTTTTAAACTTGATCCTATCACTCTTGGACTACAAACACATATTCAAACATTCCTGCAACTGCTTGGATATTAATGTTCCCATATCCCCCATCTTTCACACCAGATCACATCCTAACATTCCATGACAATAACAGGATACTTAAAAGCAAGACTAGTTGAAAAAATCTACCAATTAATCGGTATCACCCCACCCGAGATCCATTGAAGTGTTACAGGTGACCTAGAAAGAACAAAACAAGTCCAAGACTCTTATATGATCACCAGTTAGCAATATTGAGATTGAAATCTAGGAATAGTTTCATGGAGAAAGTGAAAGAATTGACAATTTCATCAGGAAAAGTACATTTTCTAAAGTGGAAAGAAAAAAACACCTAATGACTTGGTAGATCTCACGCAAAGAAAACCGGTTGCCTTGACCTAGGTAGAGAGCTAGATGATGATAGAAATTATATGCAACCGAGAAAGGGTTTCTTGAATGAAAGTAGCATTGAGTGCTATTGTGGAGCTATACAGTACTCAACACATGCTAGGTTCTCCGAAGATCGAGACTACATACACTGGGCAAGACCTAATTGATGCGAAGATAGGGTGATCTTAATTGCATCCTTCTGGAAACAAATGGCATAATTTATATCTAATGGTCTGAATACGGAAATTAATTAATGATACTGAAGATGAATCATGCTCATTGAAATCGTTGAAAAAATCCACGGTATCGTAATAGCAAATCGCCGAGTGCATGTGCGCGAAATTGCTGAGGCTGTGGACATCTCAAGTTGCACAATATCCTACACGAAAAATTGAATATGAAAAAACAATCTGCGATAGATGTCACAATTGACTATTGATATAAATCACTTGAAAGGATATTTCAACACAGTGTTTGACGATGTTTAATCGTAACTGTAAATGAAACTTGGACCCACTACGCACCAGACTCCAAACAGTAATCAAAACAATGGACAACGGATGAAAGAAGGCCGAATGCAAAAACCGTTTTGTCGGCTGGGAAGGTGATGGCTCACTGGTTTTTGAGTTCCCAAGTAATCATGAGTGACTACTTGGAAAAGGGCAAGACCATAACGGGAGCCTATTTTGCGGCATTATTGGACCGTTTTAAAGACTGAAGGAAAAACGGCCAAGATTGGCATGCAAAAAGGTGCTTTTCCACCAGGACTTCTCTTCCACAAATCAACCGTCACAATAGCAAAATTGCATGAACTAAGCTTCGAATTGGTTTTTCATCCGCCATGTTCCCTGGACTTGGCCCCATGTGACGTCTTCCTGTTCACAAAATAAAAACATTGGCTTGGTGGGAAGAAGTTTTCGTTGAATCAGGATGTCATCGCCGCAGTAAATGATTTTGTCAAGTTTGACAAAAGGACGCGATGAAAAAATTGGAATGTTGAAAAAATATTTTTTTTTTTCAAAAAATATATTTTACTTGCTTTTTCATCAAACATTTCAAACTACCCTCCATAGTTCTCACATTTTGATGATTATTGTGATTACTCCTAGATCCAATGTCATCAACTAATTTTCACCCGTTTCATTTTTCCAAAACAGTAAATTCAAAATCTATCATACATACCACAATCAAGCAGACCACAAGTCTAATGTGTATGGTATGACTTATATGAGTCCTGCATCTGTTTGCTAAGAATTCTATTATTTTTAATCCAAATGTAACTACAGGTAGTCGTCGACTTACGATCTATGCGACTTACGACCACAATCCGCGATCGGTTGTCCGCCTGCGCTAAGCGTGGCGCTAGCAGTCCATGTACGCTACATATTGTATTACTATGCGCATCGCGGTCAGTATTCGTATTAGCTGCCGCTTCGTCCAATAAGGACGTGTTGTCTTGTTATAAATATTTTTTAAGCCCTTCCGAGATGTCTACAAAAAGGAAAATGAAAACTTCTTGCATATTTTGAAGAGACGGACCCAAACATCGAACGATTTGCAAGGATTGAACGGATGGCACACAACGTGTTTTGCCCGTATCGTGAAATATACGAGGAGAAGAAGAAACAAACAATCCAGACAAAACTCACCATGTTTATGCAAAAAAAAATAAACAAGCGGCCAATAAAAAGTTTATATGTATAACAAACACCTGTATTTTGTATTTTCATATGTTTTATTAATATAATATTTAACCAATTTTACTGAAGCATAATTTTTTACTTAATCCTAACAAATGTAAAAATAAAAAACAAAGCAATACATAAAGATATTGGAATATCAGGCATACTGATATATGATAAAGAAAACAAAGACAAATTCGAAAAATAATAAAAAAAGAAACCATAGAGAAACCCGATAAATGACAGTGGCGATACACTGATTATAACAAGAACATAGAAAACAGTCTTATAATATCATCATGCACTATAATTTACAGATGTACGGAAATTATTGCAAATTTACTTACGTGTTTATGCGAACCGAGTGCGGTCGTAAGTCGACGACTACCTGTATAGCAATACACAACACTTCTAACCCCTCCCCCTCTTTCTATAGCCATTACCATTCTATATCATTTCCCCCACATTCATTTTTAAATGATTTTCTGAGCAACTTGCATTCAATTTAATAAATAAATAGGCCAAAACCCATACGATGGTTGTCGCCAAAGAAAGAATACGAGAATTGAATTTTGAATACAAGAGAGCGAGAGAGGAATACTTAGATTCTCTCCGAAAGTAATTCAAAATTTGAATCTCGGTGGGTCCGTGATACTGAACGAATTTTAAATACCTAGCTAACAATTTTTGAACCGGTGTAAAAGGGGACCATGTATAAATGATATACGAGGCATATCCAGAAAGTAAGTGTACTGAATTTTTGTAGGTTACAATTTTTTTTATTTAAACAAAAAAATTACATGGTTACCGTAGTACATATGTAAGCTATTTTTCGACATAGTCGCCATTCCTCTCAATGCAGGTGGTGAAGCGGGGTATCAACTTTTTGATGCCTTCCTCGAAGTAGCTTCCCCCGCCAACCCCTCCGTCCACTTCTTCACCTCCTCGTCGGTTGAAAACCTTTTTCCACCCATGTGCAGCTTCAAGGAGGTAAAGAGATAGTAATCTGAAGGTGCTAGGTCAGGGGAATGCGCGGGATGGTTCAGGACATCCCATTTAAACGAGGTGAGCAGTTCCTTCGTGGCGTTGGCCGTGTATGGTCTGGCATTGTCGTGCAGAAGGCAGACTCCCTTTGTCAGCATGCCTCTCCTCTTGTTCTGAATCGCCCTCCGCAATTTTTTTAGGGTCTCACAGTATCTTGCAGAGTTGATGGTCTCCCCTTGAGGCATATATTCAATTAAAATTATGCCTTGACAGTCCCAAAACACGGATGCCATGATTTTCTTGGCTGAAATTGTGGTTTTGAACTTTTTGGCGGAGGGTGAAGAGGTGTGACGTGACCGTTTTTAAACTCGCGACACCACTTGTACACACTCGTACGATTCATAGCTTTATCACCATATGCAGTTTTCACCTCATTATAAACCTCAACCGGAGGTTTTCCCTTCCAAACAAGATAACGGATGACGCCGCATATTTCGCACTTGGCGGGAGATTGGATTGACATTTTTCACGAAACGTGTTGTCGCGTCGACACTTCTCAACGTACTGACCTCGAACCGGTCTCGTTGCGGAGGGGAAGGGTCAGGCTACACGGAAGTGTAGCCAACATGTCGAAAATAAAATCCATCCGGTCGTGAGAGCCTCAGTACACTTACTTTCTGGATACGCATAGTATATAAACAAATTCTGCATTTATGAATATATATTTTCATAAATGTAGAATTTGTTTTACTTCCGTAAATATTTCACGGGTTGCAACTAGTTCCATTTAATTGTCAATCATTTTGCGTTATCAGCAAGAACAACCATATGTACATACAGATTTTTATTTCATTCATCCTTCCCATCTTTCTTATCTCACATTCATAAATCTTACACAATTTAAACAGCTATGATGCGACATGACACCTTGTTTAACCACTTTTGTAATGTTGATCAATCAGTAAGTTATCCATGTCATTATGTGGAGAATTTACCGATACATATCAAAATCGATTTATGTGTTGAATTATTTTTTATAAGAATGGGTTTTTTTCTTTTATTTAATTGTAGAAACCTATTTAACATTCCTGGGCGGTGGAATGTCATCATTCAAATTTTAATTCAATTTAGGTTAAATGTTTTATTTTAGGAAATAAAGATGTTTATATTGTGTTTGTATTTATTTATTAAAGAGCTACAAATGAATAATTATTATTCGGGCGTTTACAAATAATTACCAGATTGAACTTAAATAACTTACAAAACATAAGACAGTTCCACAAACAATAACATTTGGGTAACCAGACACTGGAATCCGGAATATAATAAATTGATCTCTTTATATTTATAACAACAATTTAGAAACCAATCTGTTGGGTGTTCTGGAGTACTGGAAATTTTCATGATACATGTATAATACTTATTTCCTGTAACAAAAAATAAACATTAATATTTTTCAAAATTAAATTTTTGAGCAAATTTTAATATTTTTTTTAACTAACATATGATTTTAATAATAAAATTGAAATATATGTATACATGTAACATCCAAAATTTGTTGAGTTCTTTTTATGTTCAAACTTGATTTCATGGACTAAAGGAATGTTGATCCAACACCAGCCGAAAATTGTCGATAACTCGCAAAAACTTTCTGTACCCAGCTGGCTGATGGTACATTAATTAGATAAACAATTTAATTTCTTTTTAAGAAAAATATTACAGTTAAATTAAGAAAAAAAAATCTATTGATAAATTTTTTTTTATCACTTCATCATTGCATCCTTCATTTATTCTCAAAAAGATATCGAAGGCTTATCTCTCCAAAACCAACCTCAATCATATAAATAAACCAATGTTAAAAATTTTGTCAACTTATCCTGACGTTTTTATTGGAGTTCTGAATTAACTAAAAATATAAATTTGTACTTACTTATGTTTCTTTGAACTGTGATCACTTTTGTCTTTGCTTTCATCCCTCGATCGCTTGCGATCATTACTGCTGCTGTGTGAAGACTTTCCACCACTTCCGTGTGAAGATTTGCTCGAACTGTTGTGGGATGAAGATTTGCTGTGGCTGTTGTGTGAAGATTTACTCGAACTGTTATGCGATGAGGACTTGCTGTGGCTATTGTGAGATGAAGACTTGCTGCTGCTATTGTGAGAGGATGATTTGTGATGCCTATCTTTATCTTTGTCTTTATCCTTATCCCTGCTTTTCGATGGGCTGGAAGTAAAAATTTATTATTATTATCATCTGTAAAATAAAATTTTGTTGAAAATCATTTTTTAAAGAACACAATCAATTTAATTTAAGAATCAACTTTTTGTGCAATTTCAAAGCAGAATAGATACAATTCATTCCCTAAAACCTTTCCATTTCAAAATGTAATGTAGTTTTGTAAGGGAGAAAACTTTATACAATTTTCATTCTCAGGTCCTGTAAAAGGTCAATAATAAAATAATAACTATCAACCCAACCCTACCCGACTATGAAAAATGTAAGTTATTGACAGCTTTTCAACTAACAATTCTTGTTGAACTTCCATAGTAAACCAATTTAAATTATAAACTTTGTTACATAATATTCCACAAAATTTTTGCTAACCCAAAATGGTAAATGAACAAAAAATTCGTGGAATAAATGAACTTTTTTATTTTTTTAAAACATAACTTCATTGTTAATGGAAAATGACATCAGCAAAAAAATACTCAATCAAGTCAATTTTATAAACAAAAAAAAAAATATAACTCTTTTACCTGTGTTTGGACGACTTATGATTAGACGAGCTGTGAGACTTGTGTTTCTTATGGTTGTCTTCTTCTCTTCTCTGATGACTACCTCCGCTCCTTTTGCCGGTGGCAGCGCCTTTGAAACCATCATCATAGTTCCGCTCTTTGTCTTCTTCCGCTGCTTCTCTTTCTAAGTCAGACCAATCTTTCCCAGATTCTTCTTCAGATCCGAGTCCTAGAGTAATATGAGAAATTAACATTTGAAAGACACGAAACTGAAAGGTTGAAGGGGCAAATGACACATACAGACAACTTTCAGTAAGCACTAAAAATTTAAATATACTAGTGAAAAACTAGACATTTAATTCAAATCAACTTAAATATAAGGCTTGGGTAATCTTGTACCATTCCCCAAAGTGAAAGTATCATGCCTAATGCTATTGGGATATCAATAATATTTGGAATGTTATTAAAAACTAGACATTTAATTCAAATCAACTTAAATATAAGGCTTGGGTAATCTTGTACCATTCCCCAAAGTGAAAGTATCATGCCTAATGCTATTAAGATATCAATAATATTTGGAATGTTATTAAAAACTAGACATTTAATTCAAATCAACTTAAATATAAGGCTTGGGTAATCTTGTACCATTCCCCAAAGTGAAAGTATCATGCCTAATGCTATTGGGATATCAATAATATTTGGAATGTAATTAAAAATAACAAAAAAGTTAAAACTGGTTTTATTAAAACTAAAATTCCTTTCATGGAAATATAATTAATTTGAAAGAATCAATTTTGAAAAGGCATCAGGATATCTATTTTGGGATTAGTGAAAAATTGTATAACTCTCGGCATTCTTTACTTTACCCTCACTTCTTTAGAACAGATAATAAAATATAGGTTTTTATTAAAAAAAATCCACTATCTTTTACATTTGATTGATCAATAGTGATAATTTTGGTAAAATAACTCATTTTCACCCATTTTACTTGATTAGGGAATGTCATTCCAAAAACAAATCTTCGTATAAGTGTCATTGCTGCTAATAGAACACCAATATTAAAAAAAATCCATTTTTTTTTTATTTTTCACATTTTATCCAGTCAACATACAATTTAGCTTCTTATTAAACAAACGCCTTAATTTCTCGAATCTTAAACCATGGATGGAGAATGAATAAAATACCTTCACTATCAGAATCATCATCAGATGCCTCTGAATCATATTCACTGTCATCGTCAGATTCTTCAACAGAGTCCACATCGGTCGGCTCATACGCTTCATCTTCATCCTCGGAGTCTTCTTCCTAAAATAAAACATTTTTATTTTAGCTTATAAGACAAATATAAGTTCTCATTAGTAAAAAACACAACAGGAGATAAGAGAAATTTTCTACAAACGCAATATAGTCTTCATGATTAAGCCTATTTGGGCAGGACACATAGCAAGAATCGAGGAATCCAGGATACCTAAACGGATCTTTGGGGTTGTACCAATAAGAAAAAACATCAAGGGACAAGTCTGGTGGAAGGATGTGTTGCGTCTGAATATTCATGACTGGGGTGGGCCTATTTTTAGGATAAATGTGCCAGGAATTCTGTCCTATTCTCCAATCCAACTTGAAAAACTGTGTGAATACAACCCTAGATGCCAAGAACAAATAAATTTCTATTGCTACATTTAGTAATACGTCACCTCAGGGGAAAAGCAAATTAACCATTACACTAATAGGGCAGAAAATCAAATGTTTTATACCATTTACATTAGTCGTCAAAATGCAAAACTCGGTCTGGAAGACTTTTTCGGTTTTGAGTAAATGATGATTAACTACGAGGCGTATCCAGAAAGTAAGTGTACTAAGGCTCTCACGACCGGATGGATTTTATTTTCGACATGTTGGCTACACTTCCGTGTAGCCTGACCCTTCCCCTCCGCAACGAGACCGGTTCGAGGTCAGTACGTTGAGAAGTGTCGACGCGACAACACGTTTCGTGAAAAATGTCAATCCAATCTCCCGCCAAGTGCAAAATACGCGGCGTCATCCGTTATCTCGTTTGGAAGGGAAAACCTCCGGTTGAGATTTATAATGAGGTGAAAACTGCATATGGTGATAAAGCTATGAATCGTACGAGTGTGTACAAGTGGTGTTGCGAGTTTAAAAACGGTCGTACGTCTGTGCATGATGATCAGAGGAGCGGAAGACCTTCAATTGTGACTGACGAAATTGTGGAAAAAATCGAAAATGCGCTCCGTGACGATCGCAGATTGACTGTAGATGAACTTTCTGCGATGTTTCCGCAAATCTCCAGATCTCTACTACACGAAACCATCACAGAAACCCTCGGATATCGGAAACTGTCCACGAGGTGGGTCCCAAAACAGCTGACAGACCAACACAAGTTGAATCGAGTGGAGGCCGGGCAAGAGTTTTTGAGGCGCTGCAAACTCCATGGAGATGAATTTCTCCGCTCCATCATTACTGGAGATGAAACTTGGGTTGCACACTACACGCCTGAAACCAAAAGGCAGTCTCAACAGTGGCGTCACACCTCTTCACCCTCCGCCAAAAAGTTCAAAACCACAATTTCAACCAAGAAAATCATGGCATCCGTGTTTTGGGACTGTCAAGGCATAATTTTAAATGAATATATGCCTCAAGGGGAGACCATCAACTCTGCAAGATACTGTGAGACCCTAGGAAGGAACTGCTCGCCTCGTTTAAATGGGATGTCCTGAACCATCCCGCGCATTCCCCTGACCTAAGCACCTTCAGATTACTATCTCTTTACCTCCCTGAAGTTGCACATGGGTGGAAAAAGGTTTTCAACCGACGAGGAGGTAAAGGAGGAGGTGAAGTGGACGGAGGGGTTGGCGGGAAACTACTTCGAGGAAGGCATCAAAAAGTTGATACCCCGCTTCACCACCTGCATTGAGAGGAATGGCGACTATGTCGAAAAATAGCTTACACATGTACTACAGTAACCACGTAATTTTTTTGTTTAAATAAAAAAAATTGTAACCTACAAAAATTCAGTACACTTACTTTCTGGATATGCCTCGTACTTCGAATGTAAATGAAATTTTATCGTGATATATTTTCTGATTTATGTCTATAGAAACAATAAATAATATCAGTCCCATAATAAGTTAACAGAAACACAATGAAACATAAAACATTTTTGATTAAATTATGTGCAGCATGAATTTTGACATTCGCCATTTTCTAGAGCAAGTTTTACATCTCGACGATTCATATAACATATACAATTATGAATCCAGATTGGCCTTCTAATTTGACAAAACATTTTTTCCACCATTTCCATCACCAGAGTGATAATTTCACAATAGAAATTTTATTTGCTACTGTTAACTATATAATGTATTTTAAATCCATTTTACCTGAGCCTTTTTATCTTCATCATCTGATTCTGGATCTAAGAAACACCAACCTCCATTCTCAAAGAATCCTTCAATATCATCCGTAATAGTTTTCATGACTTTAGTCCAATTCAAGGACTGTATACCTTCAGAATAACGGATATCGCAAGAACTGTAAACAATAAAATGAAAATTAGATATAAAAAAAATATCACAACGATAAATATTTTAAATATAGAAGACTATTATACGGGGTCGCATCATCTGGGTTGAAGATTAACCAGGGCAGTAAAAAATTCATTTTTTTTATATATCATAGTGAAATATTATTTACTATGTCATGAAAAAAAATCAAATTTTGTTAACTGCAAATAAGGTTAACTCGACCCCAAATAATCAATCAATTTGAAAAACTCCAGTAGAATCACCTCCAAGTTGAAATTGTTTTATGTTTCATATGTTTGGAAGACAATGTCTCATACTGGTCTAGTTATTTCTAACGCGAAAATACAACATTTTTTGATAAAATGTTTTAAAAAGACATCTTGATGAAAAAATATTTTTCAAATGACCATTAAAAAATAAATGAAAATTAAAAGTTGATTTTTGGTTAATATTATTTATTCATAGAATTCAATGAAAGACATCAAATAAAATTATTTTATACTTACTTAAGCCATTCCTTAACATGATCTAACAAGTTCATGGGTATAGCATTGACCATAGCAACTTTTCTGGAGTAATCCTTAAATATGAATATCATATCAAAGTTCTTGAGATGGAACTGCACTCTCTCAAAGTGGACCAGCTCTACGTCCTCGAGAGTAATGACAAACGGTGGCCATTCTGTCAGATTAACCAGAGAACCACTAGTGGGCTGCAGCAGTACTGTGCTTCGGAATGGTGCTCCAGGAAAACCCAATTCCCTGAAAATTTCAATCTTATTTGAGTTGGTATAAATCAAAATTTATAATTCACAGAAACGTTTTTTTCTTCTCGATTTGTAATTTTATTCTTATATTACATGAATATTAGAGGTGAAAATAATAATTTATTGTATGTTGAGAATGAAAACATTTATCGATTTTTTTAATTATGAATTTTTTATTCATATTAAGAATTTCAGTGGACGACGACGAGGAAACTGGAATAAATTATCAAATAGTTCTTCACTTGTTTAGACAGTGTCTATGTACACAGGGTTAATGGGAAAAAACATGATCCAGTATAGTTATTTAACCATCCGAAAATTCAACTAATATTTGTATACATCACTATCTCATGATGGAAACTGAAATAAACGACAGCAGAAGCTCAATTTTTCTATATCATACAAATAGTAATTCATTGTAATTTGTTTTATCAAACACTGTTTATTCCACTTTTTGTAACGGTATAACCCTACCAGTTTCAAGGTGCACACCTCATCTTCAGGGGAGCACAAACAAGTCTTGTTTGTGCTCCCCTGAAGACGAGGTGAAAGCCTTGAAACCAGTAGAGTTATTCCGTTACATAAAGTGGAATAAACAGTGTTTGATAAAACAAATGGCAATGTCTTTAAACCTCCACAATGTTAATGCCTTAACTATAAATAAAACAAATAGTAATTCATTTACTTGCAGAAAGAAACAAATTTAAAATTTTGGAATCATAAGACAGTAATAATATTTTTTATGTAATTATAATTTATTTACAGATTTGAGGAAAAATTAATTTTGATCCATATGGTTTAAACCCCTGTAACCCTTGGGAAAAAATATCTAGATTTGTTGAATAAGGTATACAAAATCAGTTTTCACTATACAGGTCCCATTCCCATGCTCAATGACTTGATTTGTAAACTCGTTAAAGTGAAAATTAAAATACCTGAATGGTGTATCAAACTCGATCTCTTGTTTGGTCATGCCCTCCACCTTCTCGCAGAAGCTCTTGAAGGCAGTTTTGAGTTTGTGTCGCAATTCTCTCTCACTCTGCTCTGCAGCCAAGTCATCTCTGTCATGCATGTGCTGATGTTTTCCCAAATCTGTTGTTATTTCTCCCACTTCTGTATAGAACTGTACATCCACATGTTTTTTCTTACCTGAAACAGAATTTTATTTACTTTATTCGAAACAACCACAATACAACTTTTCCAAGCAGATGCAAACAATGTTATGATAACCAATATTTGACCGACTAAAATAACATTCCAAAAGAATTATAATATCAATCATAATCATTACCCTATACGTTCCATCAGGAACACAGGGATACCATGAAACACCTCCATCCAGATCAGTCCACAGCTTGGCACTCCATATCCTCCCATGGAAGGGTAAGAACATAACACTGTTGTATGGTGTAAGATAGGCGCCCGATTTACCTAGTTCCTTGAGGGGTAGACAAGAGTGAAACTTTCACAAAAAAATCAGCTACCAGGTGTCATTCTCAATATATGACCGGATCCTCTTCAAGCATCACAATTATTATTAGGGCATAGAAATGCGGGGAAACCAATATTTAGATGGATTAATTGGGTGGAGGTGAATTAATGTGCTTTGAGAGTAACAAAATGGAAGAGTTGTGGATTGTAGCACTAATGGCTGATTAGATAAGTTATATTTAATGAAAACAATTAACCTGGCAAAAAGCCCGCCGGATTGTTTTTACAATGAAGTGTCACATAAACAATTAAATCTCCCAGCCACACTATTGAATATGCTGAGGGGTGTGTGTACCATATAACGAATGAAAAAAAAAGAATCATTGAAAAATCTTACCAAACATAATAGCGTGCTTCAAGTGGAAATGTAAGAGAATTATCATTTCTCCATCACAAGGTTGAAAGAAAGCATTATTGATATTATTGTACAATATATCCACTTTGTCACCTCGCACAGATGTGTATCTAAATCCGTTAACATGGGCTTCAAGAGAACCTGAAAGTACAAAGAGTTAGCATGCATTCCAGCTTGAAATTGGATTTCATTTACAATATACAATAATAATACAATAGTTCCTGAAACGGTATCTCAATTTCAGATTACTAACTTGACAAAATATTACAAAAATCTGCACATTTAATTTTTAGAACTATTTGGTGAAATAAATTGTTCTAACATTGATTCAAATATTATTCCTAGAATTATTTTTCTGTGTAAAAAAAATGTCTTGCAAAAATCATCTACTAAAATCAAAAGCATAAGTTATAGTACATAATACACATACCTGTCATTCTTTTGGTAACGATGTTAGGTCTAATGTAGAGATCTTTCAATTTAGGATTGCCCTTATTTTGTGACAAAACCAAAGTATCTTGCTTAACTAAATCTTCTTTTTCCCTTTCTTCAGCTTCTCGAGTCTTGAATTTTTTTTGTACTTCTTTTATCAATCTGAATCCTGTATTCAAATTAGCAGAAGGTGGTGATAGTTCGCCAGGTTCTTTAGTGTTTGTACTTCGGTAGGTTCTATAAAAAATATATACATAATTTGACTTAAAACAAATAAAAAATAAATTGTATAACAGAAATTAAACTATTAATTTTTAAACAAAAAAAAATTTAATTGATTTTTAACTTTTATGGTTTAACAAAGCGAGACAGTCTATATCATAGTGAAACTTGTCACTTTTTTATTTGGATTAATATTTAAATTTAAAGAGCACATTTTTTTCTTTGTACAGTCCTAATACTAGTTAGTTAATACTAACATGATCTGCTTCAAATCCACATATTGAAACACATTGAGTAAGTAACTATCTGAAATTTTGTAATGTACAAATACGCTTCAAATCCATAGACTATTAAAGTGTAGATGGTGTATATCAACAATATTTACATTTGCAAGAAATAAACTGATAACTGATGAAAAGTACCTCTTATTACAAATGCCAAATATTTTTGACCAAAATAATACTCACACTTCTTTGACGAAGCTTGCATCAGGTTGAGTGTATGAACCTCCCTCATTTCTGCCCATTGTTGAGCCAGGATGGAAAAAGTTTATTCTGAGATATGTGTAATCTCCCTCTACTGATTGGGATATATTTTTGATTGTAGATATGTGGAATGGAACGGGAGCGCCAAATATTGGTAAAATTACAGTTTCATATTTACGATCTGGAAATACAAATAAAAATAAAAAATACTAACACCAAACCACTCAATTTTAAATATATTTAACAAGAAATTGTTTAGAAGAGGGAAATTGATAACCAGCTTCACTCCAATGAATGAAATACCACCTTGATCAAAAAGTTTTAGGACCGGCCACCGTGTGGTGCTGTCACCCGATTGGAATTCTTTTTTTTTGCTAGGTTACCACATCTGTCATTGACACTTCCCTCCAAATTTCAGCGTCATAGCTTGACATTTGTAAAAGTTACGCTGTACTGAGTACATCTACCTTTGTGCGTGTTTTTGATTTTTTACAAGTTTGAAAATGGCATCAACTGTGCAACAACGAATTTGCATAAAATTTTGTGTGAAAAACGGATTTAACGGTCTGCAGACCTTGGAAATGTTGGAGAATTGTTTCAGCAACGATACTCTTTCGAAATCAAACGTTTTTCGGTGGCACGAACGCTTCAGAAGTGGTCGTGAGTCATTCGAGGATGATGAATGCAGTGGCAGGCTGTTGACGTCGAAAACCGATGAAAATATCGATAAAATCAAAGAAATGTTGGCCGAAAACCGCAAATTGACTATCAGAGAGCTGGCAGAGGACTTGAACATCGCTTATGGATCCGCTCAAGACATTTTGGTTAGTGATTTTGGTCTCAGACGTGTCGCTGCAAAACTAGTGCCGAAAGACCTCAATTTCATGCAAAAAAAGGACCGCGTTGAAATCGCGAAAGACATGATTTCGATGGAAAAGTGACCAATGAGAACCCTTTCTTTTTTGTAAGATTTGAATAATGCAAAAACACTCATGGCATGGATATCAAGATAGATTATTAATAAAAAAAACTTCAACTTACCAACGTAAAGTTTTAACTCTTTCACTTCTGGTTCTCGTGGCATTTGGCTGACTCCTTTGTAAGAAATAGTGTTCTTGCGAACTTTCTCACTTTCCTTCCCTCCAGACTGTTTAGCCAGACGTTCTTTGGCTTTTTCATTAAGGGCAATAGCAAGTTCCTTTTGATGTTCTTTTCTCTTTTCCTCGGAGGAATGTTCAGAGCGCAACTTAGATTCAATAACTGCTGTTCTTTTGCCTCTACCTATATCAAAAAACCAAGTTTAACAAAAGGTATGTAAGAGTACATATTTGATCATGCAAAATAAATACCCCCACTAACCGCCATTTTCTTGAGATCCGGTTGAAGAATTCAGCATAGAACAAAAAAATACAAATTATTAATGCAATAAACTCCACATTTACAGAAAAGCAAAACATTTTACAAAGTTCAAGAAATTTATAAACAAAGAGCCACATTTATTGGCCACAGTTATTAAGAATTTGTTGATATTTTTTATCATAAGCTTTATTTATCAATAGATTCAAGTATTTTCTTAAGTATGATTTTGAAAACACATGATTAAAATTTAAATATATGTTGAATGTCAAAAACTTTGTAAATATCCATATCACAATATAGCATATGAACCTCCCTGGAATATTTGATGAATCGAGATTAATGAATGGTTGGTGTATTATTAACATTATTGAGGCGAGTTTATATTGCTCACTTCAAAGTCACTTTATTTTGTCATGTAGCAGAAAAAAACTTTTACCTACCTTCCATTAAGGTAAGTAAACATCAAAATTATTCCGAACAGAGGTGATCCAACGCAAAATAATATACAGAAACCCTTTTGCATGCAAAATAAAACAATAAACTTGAATCCAATCTTAAAATTTCTTCTATGATAGAGCTGAGTTTTTTTGACTGATCCAGAAACAATTTTTTGAAGAATGATGTAACAGCAAACAAGTGAGTGTAATAAAATGGAAGAAATAATATTCACCATTTCAGGAATTATGAATAATTTTACCCATCTACCAGGATTTTAAAATGAATAGCTATCAAATAGGGTGACAGTAAACCATAAAAACAACCAATATATACAGGATTTTATATTTTTGTTCAATTGATGCCACTAAACTCGGTTGAAATATATTTTTCTCTAAACTTGAAAAAAAACATTTATTTTATATAAATTTAAGGTGGTTATAAGTGTAACCCATTTTTACATCACTACATTTTACATTTTCCTGTGGAAATATGGACTCGGTTCCTTATGATGCAATTTCATAAAAAAATTGATTCCTAAATCTCATATTTACCTTTGAAACTTGTAAGATGTTCAAAGTGATACTTTTGTGTTTGTGATAAACTCTCAGCATCATAAACTTAGAAATGCATCGCAATTTTTCTACCACCAACCATTTTGACTTTTGATTTTCTTGAATTCAGAACAGTTCATTTATTGGATAAACATTTTTTATTTTCAAATATATTATTGTAATAGAAGTTTTTACGACATTTCAATGCATTTTACAATTACTAGGTTTGCTAAATACTTTTGACATTTTCAGATATTTTTGATCTTTAAGAAATTATACGGTTATAAAAAATGTCTTGTTTTTATATTATAATAGTGTGTTGAATAAAGTTCTTTAAGTATTTATAAAAATAAAGCAATTTTTCATAATTTTTTTTAGTTTTTAAAATTGCTATGAGGTTATTTTTAGTAGGTATATAGAAAATATCATTTTAAGACATTATTCCATATTTATAAACTTGATTAAACACAATTGAATTTTTAAAAATAATCACTACTATATATGTATATAAAAATAATACTTGCAGTATTTAACACGTTCCGCGCCGCGTAGGTCACCGGTGACCTACCATGTTTTTGACCAGGGCGCCACATAGGTCACCGGTGACCTAAGTGTTTTTTTTTTTTTATAAACAGTCCCAGTGCGCCAGCGGTCACATTTACTACGAATTTTAACATTGAATGTGACCTATAACGGCGCCTCTGAATATAATGCACATAAAAACTTCCAAAATTTTGTTTGAAAATGCAATTATTTTTAATAAACCTCCAGGTGTATGAAAAATAATATAACGGTTTATTTTTTTCAAGGATAAACTAGCCTCTACAATTAGGCTAGGGGGTATAGAAGAGATTCCAGGGATAACATAATGAATGGGACCATCCATTTGTCCCACTCTGGAAATTTATGAGGGTGCATTGTCTATGCAACATTGTGACCCTTTTTTTGAAGCTATTGTCTCAATAATCATAAGAGATTATTATGTTATGGCGTAACACTATAGCATATTACATAAATAAATAAAAAATATAATAAGTAATAAATTAGGCATGCTACAATTTGTTTCCACTACAAAAGTTTATGTTGTATATACATGTATTACCGTACGACGCCGCGTAGGTCACCGGTGACCTACGCTCACAATATCACCTAAAATCAGTTTATTTTTAAAAATAAATCATTATTTATGAAGCCTATATATGTATACATAATATAAACTATAATTTGTTTAGTGGCGCACGTACTTATTTTCTCAAAATGTACTGCAGCACGGAACGTGTTAAAAAAAAATCCTATTTTACACAATGTAAATGTAAGATTCAAGTTACACTATTTGAATAAATACATATTTTAAAGAGGAAATCTGAAGTTATGACTAAGAAAAACAAGATAAAATTACAAAAAAAAACTATCATGAAATATTCCAACTTTTGATATAAATTTAAACATTGAAATTCCTTAAAACATGAAAAAGAAAGCAATGAATTAAGCAATTTGTGATACGTTCACGATGCACACAATGGATATTGGGGAAGTAAAGAAAATAGTGCATATTAACCTACTACTAGCCAAATTCAAATCTGACCCAAGTATAACTTAAGGTCAGGTCAATTAAAGTGCAATTGGCATGACCAGATGTTGCTTATTATTATGACAGACAATGGCTTTATTAGCTTTCTTTTATGATTTGATCAATACTGGATTCTAAATTTTCACTCCTTTGCTTCCTCAGACAACCCATATTCCATATGGTGAAACCCATTCCATTGATGAAAGATATAAAAAAAATAGAGAAAAACCATGATAATGCATCAATATCAAGGCTCATACCTAATATCTCAGTTTTGTTCTCTTTCTCTTCTTCTTCATCATCATTCTCATCTTTGAGGAAAATTCCTATGCTTTTTATCTTCTTTTTGGACTGAGTCAAAAAAGAAGTGGATTGCTCTTCATTAACCAGCACTGTGTCACCAATAAACAATGCATAAGTCTGAAAGTAAAATATAGGATATGTATAATTGGATCAGAACATCTATTATTGTGTTGTATTTATATTAATAAACTTTCATTACTTACAGCACAACCTGGTGCTGCTACTTATTCCTCTTTCAACCAATGAGAAAGGAACAATCCTTAAGTGAAAACCAAACTGGAACCATGTTTAAAAAATCCGTGTACCAATGGGAATCAAACCCACAACCCTCGGGTTACAAGACAGATGTCTTATCAATTAAGCCATGGAAGTCGTCATATTACATTACGTTTTAGTTGTATACAGTACAACCTGACAGGGTTATTGCCATTGCCAGGTCTGAAGACATGTGTCTTACCAACTAGGCCAAGGTCATTATTATTAGTGTTTTTATATATGTATTTTTAGTAGCAATCTTAAATATTATCAATCATGTGATAGTTTTTGGTATCAAAATGTTAAAATGATTGAATTTATGAAAGACTAGTAGAAGTTTGAGTAAGCAGATGGATTAGAGGACTAGGTGGAGATCTACACTGGTAAAATTTAAACTCTGAACTGAAAGGTGAAAGAGAAGACAATGAACGACAAATACAAAACATATATTTGAGGCTATCATCATATTTTAAGTTTTTTTTTGTTTGTATAAAAGAATTATGCTATGGCAAAAAATATAGACAATTTAACACTATTCATAATTGATATAATTATTTTTAGGTGTAAATTTTGAATCAGACTAAGAAAAATAGCCCGTATACATGCTCATATAAATATTTTAAAATACTAATGATGACACTTATAATTTTATTCATAACAAAAAAAATACAAATATAAACACACCTTTCCTTCTTTATCTGAAGCATCTTTGTTTGTAAGACCAGAGAGACCAACGTGAATATTGAAAATCATTCCCTTCTTGGCAACAACATGAGTCTTGGGACCAATCACCATAGAACTTTCACGGAACTCAATTCCCATTGCGAAACTGAAAAATAAAATAAAAGGTAAAAGAAATTTGAGATAACACTATCACAATCCTAGTTAATTAAAGGGAAGTAAACAGTTTTGCTCGTTAACAAAACAGAGACTGGGAAGCCTGAACCACTGGCCATTTGCGAGACTAAAAATACATTGTTTTCAATGTATTTATTTTAAATGCAAATTTTGGTAGAAATTAAAACAAAAACCAGACATATTTATTATGTGACCTCAATTGTATTATATTACACTTTCGTTGTATATAGTACAACCTGGCAGGTTTATTGCCATGTGACAATCTCTTACGATCAATCAGAAATATTTAATCCTTCCCTTACAGTGCTAAACAAAAGTCTGCAAGATCCCACAATTTCCACAGACAGGACTTTAAAAAATTGATGTTTTAAAATAAAATTTCAAAAATCTGCTCATTCATTTCTTTAATAAGTCATGATTATCATTATGAAAGAAGGCGGAAAGAAGACATCAGAAATGAATGCATGGATAAAATAGATGTTTTAAGTAAGATGAAGAAAGGAGCTATAAGATAGTTTGGACATGTGGAGAGAATGAATGATGAAAGAATGACTAAGGGAGTATACAAGTCCAAAATGCAAGATGTGCGTGGAAGAGGTAGACTGAGGAAATTGCGACTGGAAAAAATGGAACAGATTTTGGAAGATAAAAATGAGAAGTGATTCAAAGACTGTGTCTGACAAGATGTATAAATGTGGAGGAGACGAAAGTTGTGTGCATGGATAGAGAAGTTTGTTCTGTTCTATCTGCCTACCTTGCAAGGGACACAGCATGATAATCTTTATGTAACAGGAGAAATCCGTGCAGTGAATAAAAAAAAAAATTTTTAAAATAATACGTAAGTATAATAATTTTATTGTAGATTAAATGTCAAATAAGTTGAAAAATGTCCAAACATAAAAATGAGAGACTATATAACCACATCACGAAAATATGGGTACCTGAGGAGTGGGGATTTCCAGTGTTACAGGTTTCTAACATTTTTTGATCAAATAGTTAACAAATTAAATGCAGTACATATTCCTTTTCAAAATAAAAAAATACAATTTTAATTTAGAAGGTAAATTACAAAAACAATAGAAACAATAAATTATAAAAATATAAAAAAAGAATTACTATTTTATTAAAAAAAATATTGATGTACAATTGAGTATTAACAACAAAATATATAATAGTACATATATACGAGGCATATCCAGAAAGTAAGTGTACTGAATTTTTGTAGGTTACAATTTTTTTTATTTAAACAAAAAAATTACGTGGTTACCGTAGTACATATGTAAGCTATTTTTTGACATAGTCGCCATTCCTCTCAATGCAGGTGGTGAAGCGGGGTATCAACTTTTTGATGCCTTCCTCGAAGTAGTTTCCCGCCAACCCCTCCGTCCACTTCTCCACCTCCTCCTTTACCTCCTCGTCGGTTGAAAACCTTTTTCCACCCATGTGCAGCTTCAGGGAGGTAAAGAGATAGTAATCTAAAGGTGCTAGGTCAGGGGAATGCGCGGGATGGTTCAGGACATCCCATTTAAACGAGGCAAGCAGTTCCTTCGTGGCGTTGGCCGTGTGTGGTCTGGCATTGTCGTGCAGCAGGCAGACTCCTTTTGTCAGCATGCCTCTCCTCTTGTTCTGAATCGCCCTCCGCAATTTTTTTAGGGTCTCACAGTATCTTGCAGAGTTGATGGTCTCCCCTTGAGGCATATATTCAAAATTATGCCTTGACAGTCCCAAAACACGGATGCCATGATTTTCTTGGCTGAAATTGTGGTTTTGAACTTTTTGGCGGAGGGTGAAAAGGTGTGACGCCACTGTTGAGACTGCCTTTTGGTTTCAGGCGTGTAGTGTGCAACCCAAGTTTCATCTCCAGTAACGATGGAGCGGAGAAATTCATCTCCATGGAGTTTGCAGTGCCTCAAAAACTCTTGCCCGGCCTCCACTCGATTCAACTTGTGTCGGTCTGTCAGCTGGGACCCACCTCGCGGACAGTTTCCGATATCCGAGGGTTTCTGTGATGGTTTCGTGTAGTAGAGATCTGGAGATTTGCGGAAACATCGCAGAAAGTTCATCCACAGTCAATCTGCGATGGTCACGGAGCGCATTTTCGATTTTTTCCACAATTTCGTCAGTCACAATTGAAGGTCTTCCGCTCCTCTGATCATCATGCACAGACGTACGACCGTTTTTAAACTCGCGACACCACTTGTACGATTCATAGCTTTATCACCATATGCAGTTTTCAACTCATTATAAACCTCAACCGGAGGTTTTCCCTTCCAAACGAGATAACGGATGACGCCGCGTATTTCGCACTTGGCGGGAGATTGGATTGACATTTTTCACGAAACGTGTTGTCGCGTCGACACTTCTCAACGTACTGACCTCGAACCGGTCTCGTTGCGGAGGGGAAGGGTCAGGCTACATGGAAGTGTAGCCAACATGTCGAAAATAAAATCCATCCGGTCGTGAGAGCCTCAGTACACTTATTTTCTGGATACGCCTCGTATATATATATATAGTAGTTGTAGCTGTACCGCCTTTCCGATAGAGGTGCCCAGAGTGATTATTTCAGCTTACTTCGGTACAAACATGTATATCTCAATTTGTCCATGTACATCACTATCTTCATACATTGTCTATTCTTTCTCCATACATTGTCTACTCTGTGCATGCTATTCCTTACAATGTCACCTATTTGGTAGTAAAATATAACAGTTTAAGGAAACAAAATTCAAAATCGAAAGAATATATATATGTAATAGTACAAACATGAAATCTAAACCCAATAAAATGTCATTAGAAAAATATTAATATTATTTACAATATAAAATAATATGAACACATTATAATTTAATAAAAATTTAAATCAAGGAAAGAAAAAATCATGGTGGTATTACATCACCAGCAGAGCATGAAATACTTTTTCTATTCTATGTACTAAGCAGATAGGTTATTGACGGATTTTGCAAAATAACTTTCAACAACATCTGTTATATTATCATATTATCAATCACCTCAAATTTCAAATCGCTATCATACTTTTTTCCTTTCTGGCCATCAAACTATCCATGTTATTTTTTAAATATGACATAAATAGACATATTTTATAAATGAAGCTCCAAAAATATAATAAATAAATATTGTTTTGAATGTTATTGGGAGTACAAATTAGTTTGGTCCGATTCCAAAAGATGGCTCTGGCTGTTATGAATGGTTCATAGTGACTCCCCCTTTTAGCGGTTTCAGAGAGGTTAGACATCTGCCAATAATATTCAGTTTATATCGCTTTGAGTTTCATGCAAAAACCTTATTTGTACAGTGTTGAAAATGTCGAATTTTGTGTTAACCAAGCAGCATTTGCGGGAGGTTTTAATTTTCTGCTTTAATTGGAAGAAAAGTGCAGCTGAAGCCTATCGAATGCTTGTCGAAGTTTAAGGTGACGCTGCTCCAACTGATACATCATGTAGGGAATGGTTTCGACGTTTCAAGGATGGATATTTCAGCGTCGAAGACAAGCCTCGCTCTGGACAGCCAAAAAAATTAGAGGACAAAGAATTAGAGGCATTACTCGAAGAAGATCAGAGTCAAACGCAAGAGGAGCTTGCAGAATCATTGGGAGTGAGGCCAAGGGAATGATTCAAAAATAAGGAAATTGGGTGCCTTATGAACTGAAACCGAGAGACGTTGAAAGGCGATTTTTCACTTGCGAGCAGCTGATTCAAAGGCAACAAAGAAAAGGTTTTTTGCATCGGATTGTAACTGGAGATCAGAAGTGGATATTCTACGACAACCCCGAGAAGAAAAAATACTATGCTAAGCCCGGTCAATCGTTGCCATCGACCTCAACATCAACACCAAAACTGAACATACATGGTTTGAAGATCTTGCTCTGTATCTGGTGGGACCAAAGGGGTGTTGTTTACTATGAGGTGTTGAAACCTGGTGATTCCATTACGGGCGATCGGTATCGGCTACAATTAATTCATTTGAGCCGTGCATTGCGAGAAATCGCCTCAAAAGACGAGTAATTTTTTCGAGATGGAATTCGAAAATTGCCTGAGATGGGAAAAAGTAGAAGCCAGCGATGGACAATACTTTAATTGATCTGTTCATTCATTTTGTTTAGAAATAAATGCATTTTTGAACACAAAAAACCGGACCGAACTAATTTGTACACCCAATATATAAAAGCGTTGCAGCAAAATCGAACATATCAAATAATAAAATTAAAATATTCTAGATTATAAAAAAAACTGATCAACTTCTTGCAACGTCGTGTCTAACCCGAGAGTCCTGCTCAGCGCAAGTTTAGCATGACTCATGTTAGCTCGATGTATAGCATTCCGAACTATAACCGATTTATCAATAAAATAATTATTTTTGTTGATATACGAGGGCGGTCCGATAAGTACTTAGCCTCACCGCCCGATGGCACCACTATCGCAAGAGCAATTTTTTATAGCGTAGTACATTCTCGTTGACAGCTACTGTCAAAATTTCAGCCGAATCGGACGCGTAGTTTTGTTTTGACCGCGTGTGGAAGCGAGCATGTCCGCGGATTTGAGAAAAATGGAAAAAGAGCAATATCGGTCGGTGATTCGATTCTTGTTTTTGAAAGGGAAATCGCGCAGCGAAATCAAAGAGCGCTTGGATGCTGTGTACGGTGACTTCTCCTTCGATGGCGACCGTCAAAAATTGGTTTAACGAGTTTCAACGTGGTCGCACGTCGGTTTTTGATGAGCTACGCCCAGGTGCCCCGAAAACGGCTACCACGGAGGATAACGTGACAAAAATCCATCCAATCCACGATCTCGTATTGGCAGACCGCCGATTGAAGGTGCGCGAGATAGCTGAGACAGTAGGCATCTTAAAAGACCGCGTGGGTCATATCCTGCATGAAGTATTGGGCATGAGAAAGCTGTCGGCGCGATGGGTGCCGCGTTTGCTCACTCCGGACAACAAGCACAACCGTGAGACCACTTCAGAGCAGTGTTTGACGATGTTTAAGCGCAATCCGAAGGAATTTCTGCGTCATTTCGTGACCGTCTACGAAACATGGATACACTGGTACACACCCGAGACCAAGGAACAGTCGAAACAGTGGACTTCACCCGGCGAACGTGCTCCGAAGAAGGCGAAGACTGTCCTATCGGCCGGAAAGGTGATGGCCACCGTTTTCTGGGATTCAAAAAGTGTGATCTACATCGACTTCCTGGAGAAGGGCAAAACGGTCACAGGGCTCTACTATGACGAATTATTGGGCCGATTCGACGCCGAATTGCAGAAAAAACGGCCCCATTTGGCGAAGAAAAAAGTGCTCAATGACAACGCACCCATCATGACAACGCACCGGCTCACACCTCCGCCGTCGCCACGGCCAAATTGGTAGAATCCTGCCCCATCCACCGTATTTGGCCCCGTGCGACTTCGTTTTGTTTCCAAATTTGAAAAAGTCACTCGCCGGGCAGAAATTTGAGTCGAATGAGGAGGTTCTCGCCGCCACGGAGGCCTACTTTGCAAACCTCCAGAAAATGTATTTTACAGACGGGTTAAAGAAGTTGGAGCATCGCTGGGTCAAGTGTATCGAACTCAAAGGAGATTATGTTGAGAAATAAATCGCCACTTTTCCAAAATTTTTGTTATTCTTTTGTAGGCTAAGTACTTATCGGACCACCCTCGTAGATGAATGTTATTTTGAAATGACTTAATTCAATACATAAATGTGTTGCCAAAGATCATCTAAAAAAAAGCCAACTCTGCATTTAATATATTCGTATATTGCAGAAATTAAAAGATGTTCTGTCCCCTCAATGGACATCACAAAGTGGCAAGGTTAAAGAGTCCTTAAATGAAAACCAGACTGGAACCCCCAGGTTGGAAGACAGTTTTCTTACCAACTAGGTCACGGAGATCGTTTTGTTTTGGTGCATTGATACAAAAAAAAGGATTATACAGTGCTAATTTATAACACATGTCACTTCAACAGCATAGGAAAACTTGATTAATCAGCTACAATAAATTCAGATAAAAAAAGCATGAAACTAAAAGTAGTTTGGGACATATGCTCCTCCCTCAAATTTGAACCAAGAATGCGAAGATGCAAGGACGCCACATTACTAACAACCGTTGAATTATGTATTTTAAACAAATATCAAAAGTACTAACCCAAATGTTTTGATGAGATTATCCACAAGTTTTGGTTTTTCTTTTTTAGCATAAACCATTCCCGATTCATATACAGCCGAAAGCTTAGCACCAGCCACCAGATGTTTACACAATTCTTCCTCTAAGTTCACGAGGAAATTGTAATTGTCCTGCATTTCTTCAGTAGGATTTACGAGCAGTGTACGTATAATGTTGGAGCAATAGGACTTGTAGCGAGCACCCAAACAGCACACAATAGATCCAAAGTGGAGATAGTTCTTGTCTGATGTAGCACTAAACTTAAGACTGTAATTGCCTCCGGACTGGATTATAGGAGGGTAACACACATCTAATAGTGAAGTGTCCACTCCAGTTACATACTTTTTATCAGATATAGCACTGTCGACTCCCTCAGCTAATTTGGAATGTTTTACTTTCTGTAGAACAAAGTGAAAAAATGTTAATATTGAACATAAGCTTATACAGATTTCTTACATGATACATTAAATTTCATAATTTTTTTATAAACTAAAAACCAGTGAATGAGTAATTTTATATAAAAATTCATGTACCTAAATCAGATAAAACATCTGAAGGAAAATATATTCTATCTCTTTATAAGTTTTCTTCGCCTTTTCTTCAACTTAACATTTCTTACCAATGAACTAATAGAAGAATGTAATAAATTTCATTTTTAGAAATATTCAAATTTGGTTTTAAATTATCCTGGGTATAGGATAACCAGAAATCAGATGTCAATTTATTTAAATTATCCTGGGTATAGGATAACCAGAAATCAGATATCAATTTATTTAAAAAATTATTGTACAAAAAAATTGCCACAATACGTACCTTATCAGAATCTATAATTTCCATGATTTGATCTTTCAGGTACTTAGTGAATATATCTACGGTTACAATACAAGCTTTCTTTACAGTCAAAACCTCAGATTCCTCTTTGGGACCCATAAGCAATGCCATGGGCAAGCTCACATCAACTGTATCAAAGTTTCCTTTTTTGAGAGCGCTCTTCCATGAATCAAAAAATTCATCTTTGTAAGTATCCTTGGAGAAAACCCCTAAAGTTTTGCCTGCTTTTGATTCCTTAATTGCTTCGATTAACTTCTGAAAGTTGGCTTTATCCTTGTCACCCTGAAAAAATTAGGTGAAATCATATTACTGTTTAGAAAATCATTAAATTAAAACAGTCACATGAAATAACACTGATAAAAAATAAATCAAAATATTTATATTGATTAGCTGCGAATCTCAAAAGCATGAAATAATTAAAATCCTACATATATTGTATTACACTTCCGTTAAATACAGTACAACCTGGTAGGTTTATTGTTATGTGCCAATCTCTTCCAACCCATCAGAAAGATGTTTAACATGTCTTAAGCAAAAACCAGGCTGGAACTCTTTAAAAAAATATGGGTGCTAACGGGTATTGACTCCTGGGTTGGAAGACTGATGTCTTATCAATTAGACCATGGATATAACCATTTAGAATAATGATCCATTCGAAAGAGGTAAGAATCTGGTTTTTTCACAAAGTATTCAGATATTGGGTCCTTACATGTGAAATTGGCGTTTTGCCGTACTGGCAAATTTGATCTCAAATATCTTCTCTTTGGTTAGGAATTCCAAATTAAAATTTATACAGCTATTTACTCAAGTATTTGTGTTTCGAAAATTATAATTCATTTGTTTTTTCCTCAATTGTTTTTTTTCTTTGCGTCACTCAGTTTACAAAATGGAAAACTTGAAATATCGCGTTATTTACGAGTACGAGTTCCACCGTGGCACCAGTGCTGCAGAAACGGCTCGAAGGATTAATGATGTGTATGGCGACGGTGCCGCAAAAGAAAACACAGTGCGTTTTTGGTTCCAACGTTTTCGTTCTGGAAATTTCGACCTGCAGAAAAAGCCCCGTGGACGGCCGGAGACCAAAGTTGATAATGAAGAATTGAAGGCTATTGTGGAAGCGGATCCATCGCAAACCACGTCCGAGTTAGCTGCAGGCTGCGGTGTTAGTGATAAAACTGTTTTAATCCACTTGAAGCAAATTGGGAAGGTGAAAAAGCTTGAAAGGTGGGTACCTCACGAATTGAGTGAAGCAAATCAACAAACGCGCGTTGACTGCTGCGTTGCATTACTCAACCGGCACAATAATGAAGGGATTTTGAATCGAATCATTACCTGTGATGAAAAGTGGATCCTGTATGATAATCGGAAGCGCTCATCGCAATGGCTGAACCCTGCCGAACCAGCCAAACCATGCCCCAAGCGAAAATTGACTCCAAAAAAGTTACTTGTGAGCGTTTGGTGGACTAGTGTTGGTGTCGTTCACTACAGTTTTCTTAAATCTGGCCAGACAATTACGGAAGATGTCTATTGTCAGCAACTGCAAACCATGATGGAAAAGCTAGCTGCTAAACAACCGAGGCTGGTTAATCGCTCTAGGCCACTGCTGCTTCATGATAACGCTAGACCACACACTGCACAACAGACGGCTACCAAATTAGAAGAGCTTCAATTGGAATGTCTAAGACATCCACCGTACTCTCCGGACCTTGCCCCAACAGATTACTATTTTTTTCGAAATTTGGATAACTTCTTGCAAGGGAAAAAATTCAACTCCGATGGGGCAGTCCAAACCGACTTCAAAGATTTTATTGATTCCCGTCCGAATGGTTTTTTTAGTAAAGGGATCGATGAACTACCTATGAGATGGCAAAAGTGCATAGATAGCAATGGTACATACTTTGATTAAATAAATATATTATATTAAAAAAAAATCAACTTTATGTTCCTCCCAAACAAAACGCCGGTTTCATATGTGGGGACCTAATATGTACAATTATCCAACTTGTTCTTTAAATTTTTGTTTGATTAAGGTATCACAATGAGAAGTCAGTTTTGATCAGATTAAATTGCCCTTACCAGCACCGTCAATCTTGAGAGGCACTACAATGCAAATCAATCTTTTCAAAACCATGTGACAACCATAAATTCCACTTTGGAGTATGTTTGGTTGAAGAAGTCTCAGACAATATAATGAAAGATCAAATAAGCTAGTCTTAAATGTCTAAACGAGTTCACGGCCATTATTGAGAGAGAGAAATGTCTAAACATTACTCATAATGTGCTAAGGATTCATTTTAAGGATAATTCAATACATTAATTTTTTTTTTTTACAAAAAGTGGATTTTTTGTATCAGCATTTTTTCCTTTATCCAAGGATTATAAATAAGATATGTATGTATGAAAATGAACTAAGAATAATGTTTGTATTCAAGTTCACTTGATCTAAGATTCAAAGGATATAGGATGGCATATTGATTTTTAACTATAAAAAAGTAAGCAAACAAATGTACCCTGTCTCTGGTGAGAAGCTTGATTGGTGGTACATCTTCTTCCTTGTGTTGATCCACTTGCTTCATGAACTCAATCTTCTTCTTGCTGGCTAGAAACAGTATACATTTTTCTGTCATCACAGTCACTGTGTCTGATAACTCGTAACCATACAGCCAGATCTGAAACAATAATCAAACGTAAATAATATAAGTTAATTAAATAAATTGTTTCAAGACAGATGTAAAAAACTGCATATACATGAAATCGGTTGTGAACATTAGTCACCTTATATATTCTATTAAAATACTGAAACAAAATATGCAACTGTGACTGATTTACAGGATTTAAAACATAAAACTATTTTAAATCATATTTGTGACGAAGATTTTTCCCACACAAGTATTTATATAAGGGTTAAAATCCACTGCATACTCGTAGTAGTGAGCTTAGAATTTTCTCTCTCTTTCTCTCACTTTTAGTAATTTTTTAAGCGAGTGCACTTTGTGAGCACATAACAACCTTCCCATAGGGACCGGACCTATAGATGACACCTATTTTAACACCTTGCATGCAGAAGTCTTGAATTATAGTCGAGAATGTGTCAATCAAATAAAATGGCAGACTAATTTCAATTTAGCGACGACTGTATGGAATTTAGCGACGACAGCCGGAATCAGAGATGAGTCACGTTTTTGTACTACCATCTGTTTTCGTCAAACCTTATCATTAAGTGCAGGGATCTACATCATCTCCTACATGTTAAGCACAATTTTTTTCAATCAGAAAAAAAAAGATATCTCCACACATCTTGTCATATTTCACCCTAAACTTTAGTTTTGTATCCAAAGCCACGATAAGCAGTAATTTCTCAAATTCTTTGACTGCCTGAAGTAAATAAATTCCCATCATCGTGGCATTGAAAAGGTTCATAGATATTAACTTTTTTAAGGTAACTTAAAACTATTATGAATAAAATAAAAATTTCTATTTTTGACCAAATGTGAAATTTGAAACTACGACACTGGTTGCAAGCGAAAGAGTAAGCCTTAGAATAGTTTTAGTTTTTCTTAAAATAAATTAATAAAATTTGGCACTTGATACTCCATTTCAGGTATAGATAGATATCCATCACTTGACAGGATAAATTGGTACACAGATATCCATCACTTTACACAATAAATTGGTTCTAGGAAAAATCACATAATAGAAAACCACTTTAAGTGAATTGATTTCAATCTGGGTAAGATTCGCATTATAGCGAAATTGTGATGTGGGATCACGTATAACGAAAGATACCTGTATTGGAGGAAAAATAATGTGTAGTACAGCATTACTGTACTTTTTTCATGTTAAAACACAAGTAAAAAAATGGTTATTTTTTTTTATTGTTATAAATATCTTTTAAATGTTGTTTTTTATTTGTTATAAATATCTTTTAAATTTTTATAAACGTACATGCAGTGATCAGGGATGGCACGTCGATCGCAAAGCAATTTTTGATCGATCGCGGACATCTTCATGGTTTACAATATGGCGTGCGATGTTGCTAAATATCATTACGTGCATGCACTTGTCAACACAGTCGACACCTGTCTGCCCTCGGAATGTGTTGTCATTTGGTTTATCTCCCAGTGAGCATACAACTTTATATTTTGGTCAACACCCAGTGTGTCAAACAATTGACAGAAATAAACTCTATTAACTTATTAAAATTCTAATCTGTGGTGAAAAAAGTGTATACCTTATGAAGAATTTCTAAAGGAAGCTTTCTTGGAAATAACAGTGTTACGTGTTAAACACTGTTATTTCCAAGAAAACTTCCTTTCGTGAATTTGATAGGTAGATCGCGACTAATTTATGTAAAAAGTCGATTGTGACAACAAACAAGTTGGCCACCCCTGCTATAAATCATTTTATATTTCCCTATTTTTAGATAAGTTGATTTTTTAATTAGCAAAAACACATGACTGATAAACTCACTGCATGCAATCAGTGATTAGTCACGGCCTGCATACAAATTGTTAATACTCACTTGGCACAGCCAGGAAAAGAAATATCATCTAAAGTTAAAGACTGGATGGTTTCTCTATTTTTACTTGTTTGAATGTTTTATCTGTTTATTAGGGTCTACACTTGTCGTATTTTAGATATAAACACTGACAATCTGCATAGCCAAGTTGGTAAGGCTCTTAATTTTTAGCTTGGGGATTTCAGGTTCCATTCCTAATAAAACGGGTTCTAGTCTGGTTTTCACAAAAGGTTGTTTAACAACATGGCTGACAGGTTGTACTGCATACAACAAAAGTGTAACCCTTTTAATCCCAGCATATTTTGCAGAAAATGTGCGAAAAATCCCCAACATTTTTTTGCAATAAAAACAGTAGTTTATATTTTATTTTTTATCTCAGTTAATATTTAGTTTTAAAACCTAATTTCTTTGTGGAGACCTCCCTGTAGAGTGTAAAATAATAAGCAATTTTCATATTTCATAAAAAAAAAATTTTTTTTTTCATTCAACATAAAAACTTGTATGAAAACTTGAGACCGATGATCGGCCCCGTGGGATTACAAGAGTTAATACAATAATCACAACATAATATATGTCTGAGAATCCGGAAAAAGTAAATATTTATCATTACATGTGTTAATTTTATTTTTAGTACAGCTACACAGGTTTTGATTAGCAAAACTTAGAACTGATCAAGTGCTAGTATTTTTGACACCTTTAATTTTACTGGTTAGTAGCATACTAAAATAAGTATAAAATAACAGTGTGCTGTAAAACCATATGTCAAAAGCTATTTTCGTAATAGCGAAATATAAAAAATAAATGCATAAGTGAAAAAAAACATAAAAGCAAACTATTGATTTATTAAGTCTTGCTTTATAACCACATGTCACTTGAAAATCAATTTGAACATTTTAGGCAACTACTAACCTTCAGTTCAACAATACATTCAGATGAAAGAGGGTCTGAAATTTCTTAGCCCGAAAGATAATCTGTCGGGAATTGAACCCGGGACGCCTGGGTGGTAGAAACCATGCTAACCACGTCACCGACAAAATTAACGATGCCGAGATGTGAACAAAACCAAACTGTCAAGGATTCTTTATCATGAAAAAGGCAATTAAAGGAATTCCGGCTCAATAATATGTCCCTATAACATATCTAATTTTGTAGCGACTCCTTGAGTAACATTGTCAATGAGTAGCATAACAACCATAATTCCCTTGAATACTTCAAAGAGAATACCTAGTTGAATACAGTGCCAAAATGTTGGTTTAATACAACCTAATCTAACGGCTTGAGTTGTACAATTAAGACTGCTTAGAATAAGCAATTTTATCCTTATAACAGAATAATTGCGTAGAAGTAACGAATGACATACATGAAGAGATGAGGACTTGCTGTAGAGGGTGTCTTCATCCACGCCAAGAGCGGTGACGAAACAATCCATTTTAGCAAAGGGATCATCTTGAGCTGGGTCTGCATTCTGAAACACGAAAACCACATTTGTAATATAATGTCAAACCTCGCTAAACCAAACACACCGTTACAAAATAGAAACTAACCTTCCAGGCTGCATAAAATCGTTTAATGCGACGGAAGAATGTATCCTTATCTAAACCTATGTTCGACATTTTAGATTTTAAGGAAATACTTTATTATAAAAAACAAAAGAGTTTCATGCCGAAACAGTGATCAACAAAACCATCAAATGCCATACAACAATGGCGGTAAATAGCAATGGCGGGAGTAGGCTACGTTCGAAAATGCACGACGAATGTTTTTATAAAGATCCGTTTAAACCACCTATTAACTAATTTTAATAATTAATCTTGATTTTTTTAACATCACCTTGCAAGCATGTATTAAAGGCATGTTGAATAAAAAAATGTTAGAAGATTTATTTCATATGGAATCTGATGTTGAAAAAAATTTAATTTCTTTAATTTATTACACAAGCTCTTTCAAAATAATAAAATTGAGCTTGGATAATATAAATCAATGGCAAAAAATTATGCACATTTGCTAATTATAATAACCGTTCAATATTTGCACAGGGATTATGAAATACGTGTGGCTATTTTATGTTCAAAATATACACAGCATATTTTTTGCTACTGACATGAAGTATACTGGTTTGTTTATATTTCTACTTGACCACAACTATAGTCAAGTGGTAAATAAAAACATGATACATTACGTAAACCAAAACGTTCAAATTTACTCTTAGAAATTCATATTTATCTTTAAAATGTCCTTTTAAAATATTATATTAAGCTTTTTAAAAATTATAATATTAAAACCACAGTCTTTATTTAAAACTTTGTCTTTAACCCTCATGCAAAGAGACAACAGGCTAACTATTTTTAAAAATAGTATTCAGCTTAGAATGTTTATCAATACATTACATTCTGTAACACAGACTTTATATATGTAATATAATCAAGCATGCTTATTGCCACACAATAATTTCTTTCTATCAACCAGAAGGATTTTAAAAGGCTTTATGTGAAACCTTTTACATTCTATCAGAAATCGAATCCAAATCCCTTGGCTCAAAAGTCAAGCATTCTACCATCTCGTATATATTTTTGTAAGTAAATATAATGATAGATTATTAACCACTTACCAAATTTCAAAATGCGTTACACATCTATTTAATAATAAAATTTTGTAAATTTTGTTCTAGATCAGCAATGTTAACCGGTATTTTTCACTTTCCATTTCATAGAAAATATAATATTTTACTTCATAGTTTATTTTCTATCAAAACTAGTAAGTCTTATTTGTATATAAATTTCAACAAGATGTTTTATGACTTATACCAACCGATATTACAGTATGGGAGTATCACCAGGGGCGCTGCATCATACATTAAGGTAAAAAGTATTATTATATTATATTAGCACAAGTGCAGTTTTGAAAGCGACGTACCACTATCAACGAAGAACGAATACTGATCTGATCTTGTTAACAACTATGTGATCTTGTTAACAACTATCTTGTTAACATCGCTGAAAGATGCATTTATAAAACAAGAGAAAGAAACTTAAAATTGAAAAAATATCATGCATGCGCACGATGTTCGGACAGAGAAGTTTCGTATACTTAGCTCTTAAGTTATTTAATGCTTAACCAAAAGCCATAAGAGACATTAAAATATGTGATAAATATGAAACTGGAATTAAAAAGTGGCTGATAGAATTCAGACCAGATTTAGTAACATATAATGTCAAAAGATGTAAACTCAAATAAAAATTTTGCAATGGAGAAATATTGATTGTGCAGTTCTCTTTTCCCTAATCATTTTTGTGAATTATTAAATAATTAAAAATATTATGATCCTTTGAAAAATATATGTTTCTAATTTGAATACTATTTTATTATGCTAACCGGTTAACTTTTATTGTGTTTCTAATTAAAATATAAGCTGTTAACATAAGTTGTGTCCGTTTTTTTCCAAATTTAAAAATGAGCACCAAAAGTAAAACAAAATGGTAAAGGTTATACGTCATTCGAAAGTAAATTTTCTGCTCTACAAGCTTTCAAAATGGAATGTCAAGTAGACGAAAGTGAGCATTTTTTGACATCTCCTTTTGTTCGCGTTCAATCGAGGGAATAAAGCTGCCAAAGCTGCTCTCGATATTTGCGAAGTGTACGGTGAAGATGCTATGAATGAAAGAACAGCTCGTCGATGGTTTTTGCGTTTCAAAGACGGTAATTTCGACCTGAAAGACATGAAGCGTTCCGGACAACCAGTGGACTTCGATGAGGACCGCTTAAACCATATTATTCATGAAGATCCCCTTCAAGCCACCGCAGAATTGGCTGAGCAGATGAATTGTAGTTACATGACTGTATACCGCCATCTTAAATCAATCGGAAAAGTCCAGAAGTTTGGTGCTTGGGTTCCACATGTTTTGAGTGAAAACAACAAAAATCAACGTTCGACAATTTCTGCTGGTTTGCTCAGAAAGTCATCGAGCTACGCATGGCCACAAGCAAAGGTTCCTTTACCCCATCATTACTGGTGATGAAAAATGGTGCCTTATGTGAATATGAAGAAACGGAAAGAATGGGTGAGTTGTGGTCATCAAGCAACGCCCAGAGCGAAACAAGGTTTGCATCCGCGCAAGATGATGATTTGCATCTTGTGGGATTGGCAAGGCGTCACCGTCATCAGACAGTCAACGCAGAGCTATACATTCTGCAAATGCAGCGGCTCAACATTGCAATTTAACAAAAAAGGCCGGATCGGTAATATGGCGTTATTCTGCAACACGATAACGCCCGCCCTCATATCGCCAACATTACGAAAAATGCCATTCAAACGCTTGGTTGGGAAGTACTGCCGCACCCTCCATATTCTCCAGACCTTGCGCCGTCGGTATTCACCTTTTCCGGTCGCTTTCGAACAATTTCCACGGCGTTTCCTTCAATAATGACGTCGAATTGCGGACATGGTTGGACGAATTCCTCGAGTCAAGACCGGGTGGTTTTTATCGCACAGGCATTGATAAACTTGTAGAACGTTGGCAAGAAGTTATAAATAATGAAGGAGAATACATTATTGACTAATTTGTTGTAATTTTTTTTGTTATGTCCTCTTGTTCTCTTCATTTGGAAAAAAAACGGACACAACTTATGTTAACACCCAATACTTTTATTCTTTTTACAAGAAATCTATAAATACACAATTTGCGAAAAAAAACAACAGGTAATTTAATTGAGGCACACAATTTTAATGGATCTGGGTTTGTTGTCTTTCATTTGTCGTATCCTCAGTAAACTATGCTTTTGCCTGTATTTCACTGAGGTCAGTAATATAATATTGATAAGTAATTAATAATATAATATAGATAAGTAATTAATAAGTGAATGGTCCATTGAAAAATAAATGTTTCTAATTAAAATATTCCTTTCATATAATAGGACTGTGTGGGATTTTTAAATATTTTTTTTATAATAATACTACTTTATTTTATACTTATGATGCTTTATACTTTATTTTGTTTTTATTTTATGTAAACTTTCTATCTGTCTTAGGACGGGCATATGCTTAGTTAGGCTGGAGAGTGTTTTGTATATTTTATTGAAAAATTAAAAAGGAAATATTAATTTAAAAATCAAAGAATACTTAACGACTTCCTTGGCTTGGTTGATAAGATACTTGTATTCTGCTTTGGGGGTTCGATTTTCGTCAAAACCCAGATGTTTTTTTCAAAGTATTCCAGTCTTGTTTTAAATCAAAGCCATTTAAACATTGTTCTGATTGGTAGGAAAATATCGTCACATGGCAATACGCCCTTCAGACTGCATTGTATATAACAAAAATATACTTCTATACTTGTGTTGTGTTTCTTGCAATCCATAATTTAAATTAATTATTTTATGACATTATTATAATTTCTCATTAAATCAATTATATTTGCAGGAATAACGAAATTCACTTAGCTTAACTTTATAGCAAAATAAATAAGTCGTTAATAGCAAAACAAATAACGATTGATTTGTTTTGCTATAAAGTTGAGCTTAGTGAATTTTGTTATTCCTGTAAATATAATTGATTTAATTTGACATTTGCACAAGCCGCAGATACTGAAAGCCAACTATGTATTTTAATCTCTATAAAATACTTTATTACAATTACTCGTAATTCACATATAATATTAGGATTTGTCTCTCTCTCTGTATGGAACTTTTATTTTATTGAAAAAAGTAATTATTTTTTTCTTGAATAATGGCCGTTTACCTATGAAGAAATACTTCTTATGAAGGAGGTACGCCAGTGTCAAGTGATAATGAAAAAATAATCTTATTCTTGAATAACGGCCGTGAACTCTTATATATGAAGGAGTATACGCCAGTGTTAAGTCACTAGTACTCTATGCTACATAAAATATCTATGATATAGGTCTTCTTCTTGAATAATGGCCGTGAACTGTATATGAAGTAGTATATGCCAGTGTCAAGAGATGAGATATAGGAGTTCACAGCCATTATTAAAAAGAAGAATAAAATATCTATGGATAAACATCTGTCACTTTTTGGTTATATTATCTCAGCATTTGGTTTTGATTCGCTAAAATTAAGATTGGTCATTGACTCCAATGGGATTGAAATTTGTCATGAATTTTGTTTAAATTCAATGTTTCTTTTGAGTCAATGAGTTATTTTATTTGAGTTTTAAAATGAATACGACGAGACCATGTGGTTGCAAGGGATATAGGTCGTGCCTTATCTGTGAAAATGATCACAAATTATGTGAAAAGGTGTTCACTGAAGATGTAGGTAGATAACAATATTGACATAGTTTTGAAATGTTTAAAAAAGTTTTTATTTTTCTGTTGTATAAACCATTTTTACGTAGTCACAATGAAAATTGTGCTGTATGAAACTCGCATGATACTTCCATTTTACTTAAATCACATAAATAATAGGTTTTAAAAATATAATTTGTCACATTTAGATCACTTAGATAGTTTATTCACTCATATCTTCATATTTCCTTAAATTTTGAAGTTGGTGCCCTTTTTATGGCTGTGACAAATGTGTTCTAGATTTTCTCCAGACATGTACAAAATAAAACATTATTTTTACTATCCTCTTGCTTGCTTAAACTTCACAATAATCCAATTAATGGCAACTCTATAATTTAACTTAACATAATGTTAGGAGAAAATGTATGCAAGCCATATCATCCTACAGTCAGCTCACGGCCAACTTGAAGGCAGCTAGCTTGTGAGTGAGTATCTTGCGGGATGAACACAGTCAACAGAGAATCCAGCCTTAATATAAATCCTTATAGCCCTTTTGAGAGATAATATACCTTGGCTTACAATTTAATTTGTATGATTTTTAGTTTTAAGTTTGTGTCAACATCAGGATAGTGTTAAGCATGTTGAATAGCATTCAAACAACCCCTCATCATTGACTTTTTAATTTTTTCTTCTTATATTTATTATTATGGTGACTAGTGACCTCAAATAAATTCCAGATAATAGTTATTAGGGCATGTAACATCGGATAATGCACATATATTTTAGAGGTAGGTGCTTTTTACATTTGCATAGAATTTGTTGGGTACTAAATATTTAATCATATTAAGTAATGTATTTGATAATGTAATATTTACATTTTTATTTATTCAAATTATTTCCATATCTTTGTGATCTCAACTTGATTTAAATAATGAACAATGAATCCTTATAAATAAGTTTATATACGAGAGTGGTCCCAGAAGTACCCAACCTGACATATAGATGGCGGTTGTTGCTTTAAAAAATTACTATGGTAGAAAGTACTAAACTTATAAAGCTTAAGTTTCAAGTTTTAAGACCCTACTTTGTTTAGTATTTGTTTGGCAGCCATCAATAGTGAACGCTCTCAGTGAATTTGTAAACATGGAAAAAATTGGTCATCGTTATGTGATACAATACTTTCATTTGAAAGGTCTAAGTCCAACCAATATCAAAGCCGAGCTAGATTTTACTCTGGAGGAGTCTGCTCCTTCGTTTACAAAAGTAAAATATTGGGTGGCAGAGCTTAAATGAGGCCGTACGAGCTGCCAAGACGAACATTGCAGTGGTCGACCAAATGAGGTGACCACGCCAGAAATGGTAAAGAAAATCCACAAAATGGTATTGGATGGCCGTCGATTGAAAGTGCGCGAGCTAGCAGACGTGGTAGGCATTTCAAAAAGTGCTGTACATCGAATATTGACTGAAAATTTGGACATGAGAAAGCTGTGCGCAAGATGGGTGCCGCGTTTGCTCACAATGGAACAAAAACAGCGTCGTGAGGATGTTTCAATCGAGTGTTTGGCGATGTTTCACAGCAATAAAGCCGAGTTTTTGCGTCGATTCATAACCATGGATGAAACATGGGTCCATCACTTCACACCTGAGACGAAGGAACAGTCAAATAAATGGACTGAAAGGGGAGAATCGGCTCCAAAAAAGGCGAAGACAGTTTCATCTGCAGGCAAGGTCATAGCGTCAGTTTTTTGGGATGCGCGTGGGATAATTTTCATTGATTATCTTCAAAAAGGAAAAACAATCAACGGCGAGTATTATGCGAACTTATTGCAGCGTTTGAGTGATGAAATCAAGAAAAAACGGCCCCATTTGGTGAAAAAGAAAGTGTTGTTTCATCAAGACAGTGCACCAGTTCACACATCCGTTATCGCGGTGGCCAAAATCAATGAATTAAAGTTCGAATTGCTTCCTCACGCACACTATTCGCCAGATTTAGCCCCCTCGGATTATTTTCTTTTTCCAAACTTGAAAAAATGGCTCGGTGGTAAAAGATTTGCCAACAATGAAGAGGTGGAATCTGCGGTTGATGGCTATTTTGAGGCGCTCGACGGTTCTCACTATAAACAGGATATCAAAGCTATTGAACATCGCTGAGAAAAGTGTGTCGAGCTAAAAGGAGACTATGTTGAGAAATAAAAATATTTTTTCCCAAATTTTTTGTGTTTTCTTTGTTAGGTCGGGTACTTTTGGGACTTTTTAAAAAAATTTTTATATATTCATAAAAATGTGTTCTTTAAAATTATTTTTGAACTTTTGTATACTAATAATTTGTATAATTTTCCAATTTAAGTTTAGCTGAGTAAACCTCATCTTTATTTAAATTCTATTGATTCCTTTAATCTTCTGCTGCAGATCTTTCAGGATTGAATAAATATTTAAGCAGGCTATAAAATTAATCAGAAAAAGCAATATTAAGCCATTCAAAATATAATTTCAAAAATCCTGATACTTTGGTATATTTAATTTCAGGGGAAAACATGTTATACATATTGTCCTTTGTGCGACAAAGCTTGGAAAGGCTGGGATGTTAATTCAGTTAATAATCACCCAATTCACACTGGAAATTCTATTACTTACCCAGGAGTTTTTATAAAACTTGATTTTTTATCAGAAGAAGAAGAAAGTGTACTTATGAAGGGTATTGACGAAATGCCTTGGGATTTGTCTCAAAGTGGACGAAGAAAACAGGTACATGAAAACATTAAAATTAAAGTTCATATTTAACTATTTAAAATAACTTGCATCATTCATTCTATTTTTAAACATAAGTTCAACTTATCTTAATTCTATAGAGCAATTCCAAGTATTACATAAGATTTCTAATTTTGAATACAATGTTGAAAAGTATTTATTAATAAAACATTCAAGGCCCTTGGATAATTCTATCTTTACTTACAACTTTTGACAGTAAAGTAAACAAGATTATTTAAAAAGCAGTAATGATTGATTTTTAAGACAGTCTACCACCTTCATTATCTGGCGCTATGGAATTTTTGCCTATATCTTATTGCTTGATATTTTAAATATGAATTTGGATGAATCCAATTGGATTGAAATTCAATATAATGGATAAATAACGATTTCCATTTTAAATACCACGAAATGTAAAAAGCGGGGAAAAATAAGATTATTGAATTTTGTAGTAACAAAATAATAGATTTTTATATAATATAGTTGAAAATATACTCGTAGTTAGTGGAAAAATTAATTTTTATGATTTTTTTAATATGGTTAAATAATTGTTCCATATTTGTACAGCATTGAAAGTGTCAATAAAAATTGGCTCTATATGGAAAATTTCTTATTTATTTAAACTGACTCATTAAACAGAAAATATAATAATGATTATTTTTTCAGAACTTCGGTCCAAAAGCTAATTTCAAGAAGAAGAAGTTAAAAATCGGGGACTTTAAAGGGTTTCCAGAATTTTCCAGATTTGTTCAAGAAAAGTTTCAGCAACTGCCTTTATTAAATAATTATAGGACAATAGAACAGTGCTCTTTAGAATATGATCCTTCGAGAGGTGCTTCTATAGAACCCCATATTGATGACTGTTGGGTGTGGGGGGAGAGAATTGTTACTGTCAATTGTTTATCAGACTCGGTGTTGACAATGACACCTTATAAAGGAGATTTGAACAAGTATAATCTTCTAGATTGTTCTTCTTACAGAAGAATTGTTAACGATAATGGACAGTTAGTTGATGATGTAGGAGTTTCACCATCCAGTGTACCAAAGGATATTGAAGTTGATGATGCGGTAATCAGAATTCCAATGCCAAGGTATTATTCTTTATTAATTATTTTGATTAGATGCATTAATTTATCACAATTATTATGTTAATAGGGAATTGATGAATCTGAATCAAAGCGTATTATACTGAATTTTTTTTTCTTCGCAATTGATGATTTTTTGTTCATTTATTTTTTGCCATTTATGGATTTTTGAAAATAAAAAATTGTTATAATTATCTAAATATTCAATCAATATTACTTTGAACAATAAAAGACCAGAGAAACTGAACAAACTAAACTGAAAAAAAAAATTATTAAAAATTACCAAATTGCTTTATTAACACTTAATCTTAATAAAAAAAATATATAATGTCGAATTTACAACAGAAATCTACCTAATCATGTTTAATTTATCAATGTTAGTAATTTTTATTTAGCTGTATTATGGATAGTTATCACTGCCCAGTAATATGAAATTAACCTAGAGATAATAAATAAATAAATATAGATTTATTAGTAGCAACATAGTATCTTGAAACCGCTTATATATTTCGAGCTAATGGCGAAGAAAATACATTTAAGAGATAAGCTACCAAAAAGTCTGGGTCCATCTCGTAACATCCCAGTTGAGATACACCCCACCAATAGAAGGCGAGCCCGGTCGCGAGGACATTAGATGTTTTCATCCCACACCCTTGTAAATGTAAATTAAAAAAAAATAAATAATAATTAGTCAATACAACCAATTCAGTTAAAACAGTAATAGGTTTACGGATAAAAAAAATAGCATGCAAATATAATATATATCCCCCTATCAAGATGTTACTGTTGCATGTCAAAATATATGTACATAGTTAAATTGACATACTGTTTTCTAATAGTTGCATTATTTAATTGTTACAGACGTTCACTCATTGTGCTTTATGGACCTGCTAGGTATAATTGGGAACACTGTGTTTTACGGGAGGATGTACAAGAAAGGAGGGTTTGTATCGCCTATCGGGAATTCACCCCACCGTTTTTGCCTGGTGGCGATTGGGAAAATGAAGGTAGTGAGATATTAGATGCTGCTAATTCATTTTGGAATCATCGGTATGTTGAAAAAGTTTGCTAAATGGAATTTCCATGTTTGATTTTATATTTAGAATTATTTAGACATTTCCGATTTTTTGTGGTGTTCAAACTTTAAAATTATTTTTGCCAATACAAATAATATTGTACTATGTCAAAAAATTTATTGTATGGTATTAAAATGGTCTATTTCATTTCGAGTGATAGAAATTTATTTGATTTAATATTTTTTGTGAAATTAGATTTCAGCAATCAAGAGACACATAAATTTGCTTTATTTGTTGAATATAAGATATATATGTGTTCATTTTGATTATTTCAATCACATATTTTAAGTGATTTGGATCTTGCCAAGTAAAATTAGTATTTTATTTTTTGCTGTATTACGTACATGGAATGTTTCATAATTTATTATTGCAGCATTTGTAAATATATTTTTACTTAATTTTATATTATATTAAGAATCATGCCTTGTTTTTTAAATAATGAAATGTAAAATATTTAACTATAAATAAATAGCATTGAGAAACCATCAAAACTTGCTGTTTTTTTTAATAACTATTGAAGATTCAATTATTTAAATACTAGGATTGTTTACTGCAAAGATGGATTAAATTATCAGGTGTACAAATAAGCCGCCGCCGTTTGACAAAAGTTGCCGCCACCAGTAAGTTATGGTTAAAATTGTCAGATGTAAAACGTCATTGTCGTAAGGTTGGGCATCTGTCAACATCATAACCTTGAAATATTAGTGAATTTTTATCAGTATAATATATTCTTTTGTGTGCGAAAATGTCAAGTTTTGAGCCGAATAAGCGTCATTTGCGGGAACTTTTGATTTACTTCTTCAATTTGAAGAAATCTGCAGCTGAGGCGCATCGATTGCTTGTAGAAGCATATGGTGAGGCTGCCTTAAGTGAGAGAAGTTGTCGTGAGTGGTTTCAAAAGTTTAAGAACGGTGAATTTGACATCGAAGACATAGAACGTAGCGGAAGGCCGAAAGTGTATGAAGATGCGGAATTGGAAGTATTATTAGATCAAGATTCGTACCAAACGCAAGAAGAAGTTGCACTTACATTAGGAGTGACTCAACAAGCAATTTCACATCGGTTTAAATCATTGGGAATGATTCAAAAACAAGGAAATTGGGTTCCATATGAACTGACACCGAGAAACGTTGAACGCCGATTTTTCACATGTGAAATGCTGCTTGCCAGGCATAAACGAAAGGGTTTTCTGCACCGTATAGTCACTGGTGATGAAAAATGGATCCACTATGATAATCCAAAAAGGAAGAAATCATGAGGGTCCCCTGGCCATGCTTCAACATCTACGGCTAAGCCAAATATTCATGGAAAAAAACTCTTGTTGTGTATTTGGTGGGATCAGCTTGGTGTCGTGTATTATGAGTTGCTCAAATCGAACGAAACCATTGCTGGGGCTGTCTACCGAACACAATTGATGAGATTGAGTCGAACACTCAAGGAAAAGCGCGCCCACTACTACAGACACGACAAAATTATTCTCCTGCATGATAATGCTCATCTACATGTTGCGGCGCCGGTCAAAACCTATTTGGAAACACTCAATTGGCAAGTTTTATCCCACCCGCCGTATTCAACAGACATTGCTCCTTCTGATTTCCACTTGTTTCGATCGATGACGCATGGCCTGTCTGAGCAGCACTTCACATCATATGAAGATACCAAAAATTGGGTCGATTCGTGGATAGCCTCAAAAGAGGAAGCATTCTTCTGACGGGGTATCCGTATGCTGCCAGAAAGATGGGAAAAAGTAGTGGCAAGCGATGGGCAATACTTCGAATAAAACATGAGGTTCTGTTCTTTCACAATAAATGTCCAATTTTTGATAAAAAACGGCGGAAACTTATTTGTACACCTAATAGCTCGGGATGTTTTTTAAGAAACTTACATGAAAAATCTTCAGTTGTAATAAAAAGATGTATTTACAAATAGCAACATGTCTAATTATAAAAGGTTAATGGGAATTACAATTTGAAGATTGGGCAGATCATATTTGGTTTCAAATTTGAAGGAAACATGATAAATACGGTTACGTATTCAAATCTTAATTATTATTACGATTTGAAACTCAGATACGTAAATGTTAATAATGCTCAAGTCTTGATAATTCATTGGGCGTAATCACTTATCACCATGCAAGGTTTTTTTAACACACTTCATCACCTCTTCCTCGGAAACTGAAAAAGTTATATGACTTTGCAATCTGAAGTGCTTCATTATATTTTTGTGTTTATAGTAGTTGAGCTTTATTGTTATATTGGAAACATATCTGAAATTCTTTGGTTATCTTCAACAATGTTTTTGTTGACTTTTATAAACGATTTTTTTATTGCTTTTACATATTCTTCATATAATTAGGTTCATTTGATTGATTTTGGGTTTACTTCTGATAATATTTGAAATAAGGATCTAGTTGGAATCAAACAAGAAATATGATGTGTATTAAAAAATAAGGGTTTCTGTCTTCCTAGGTTATTCCTGTACTTGTAAACATTCAAGTCAATTATATGTATATCATGTTTTTCAAGTACATAACACATCGATAAGTAAGTCCCGGGACTAACCAACAGATGGCGTCTCTAATAACAAATCCATACCATTCTCAGTTAGTACCAACCTTTAGAAGCTACGTGTCAAACTTTCATGACACAAATGATGCTGAACGCTCTGGTCGTCCAAATGAGGCTGTTACACCAGAAAACATAAAAGAAACCCTCAAAATTGTGATGGAAAATCGCAAAGTAAAGTTGCGTGAGATAGCTGACATCCTGAAGAAATCATTTGGTAGTGTTTACACTATTTTGCATGAACATTTGGTCATGAAAAAGCTTTTTTCGAAATGGGTGCCGTGTTTGCTCACAATGGAACAGAAACAACAACGCATCGATGATTCAGAGCGCTGTTTGGCACTGTTTACGCAAAATAAACAGGAGTATTTGCGTCGGTATGTGACAATGGATGAAACTTGGATCCACCACTATACTCCGGAATCAAATCGGCAGTCAGCTGAATGGAGAGCAGCCGGTGAAAGTCAACCGAAGCGACCAAAAACTCAACAGTTGACCGGGAAGGTTATGGCCTCCGTATTGTGGGATGCTCATTGTATGTTATATGTTAATATTCACCGATCACCTTGAAAAGGGAAAAACCATCAATAGCGAATATTACATAGCGTTATTGGAGCGTTTGAAGGCAGAAATTGCAAAAAAACGGCCCCATATGAAGAAGAACAAAGTTCTCTTTCATCAGGACAATGCACCGTGTCACAAGTTTTTTCATCACAGGTAACAATTCGCTGTAAAAAGGGTTCAATTGCATGCCTGGATAAGAGAGAAGCACAGATAGTACGTCGCTGCTCTAGTGCAAGTAATGATAATACATGAGGAACCCAAATTCCTTGTCTGTAACTTTTTCCTATGCGATGAAAGTGTAGTGACTATACGTGCGGTCACTGAACCCACGAGGCGACCTTTGCCCGCCCGGTCATCAAACTCGCATGCTTCACAATGCGAGACAAACAATGGGCAAAGTTCACACGGTCGGTCATTCAACTCACTACTAGCGGAGACCGCATTCCATGAGGAAAGGAGAGAGCAACATATCTTCTGCACTGTCAGTCAAAACAACGAATACCCTATGTGACGACAATAAACATATTGTAAGGCAAAGACGAGACAGCGATATATCTCTTGCGCATTCCCGCACACATTCCAAATATTATAAATACCGATGTTTATCAATAAAATACCTCTTTGCATATTCCGATTTCGAACGAGTTTTATTTATCAACAATCATCCTCATCATCTCTCCTTTAAGGAACAACCGTTCCTAAAAAGGTGATCCTGTATAGTTGACCATGAGCAGCTAAGCTTGCTTGATAATTCTGAGATGGATTGTCCATAATCAGACTCCACTAAAAATGTCAGAACATCATCATCTATTTTTAAAGGTCTTCCCATTTAAGGAGCATCTTTGAGGTTCCTCTCACCATTCCGCGTCACTTCTTTCACTTTCATTTTTTGATCAAACAAAAATATCGTAAAATGACACAAATTTTCTTCATCAATTGTTGGTCTCCACATTGTTTATTTAAATAGCGGTAAAAAAAATAACATAAAAACAATAAATTTACAACAGTCTTAATTCACTAGCGACAAAAAATACGTGTTCACTGCACTGTGTCTCAACATAAACCGACTGTAAAATAGGGTGTCAAAATATTTTGATTTCTTTTCGGTCCCCCTAATATATTAAAAGTTCATGGAAGAAATAATTCATTAGTGATATAATAGAAATTCTATTCCATATTCCCACTGCATGTGTGTTCCGGGTCACTCCATTGTAAAAGATAGTCTTCTCTTTGAGAAAGGAAACATACAATACATTATTTTATTAATAATATTGAATAAGGGAATGCAATGCACATCTCAATTTTCTGTTCTTTCCTCTATACAGAGGGGCAAGAAAATTGAAGTTTTAAAATTCAAGTGAATGTTTATTCGGTATCTTAATCACATGAAGCATGCTGAAAGTCAAACATTTAATAAAAAAAAATAGGTAACGTTAATTTGGACACCTTTCACACTAGCACAATCTGGTAGATAAATTGTCAGTAATGTCTTAGTAAAAGAGATATCCTAACTTAGTAAATAGATGTTCTAAGTAAGTCTTTTAGTAAAAGAGATTTCCTTTGTAAATAAAGTTAGGTTAAAAGTTAAATGAATAGTCGGCAATTTTATTGATTCAATATTTTAACATTCTGAAACATTGCAAGTATTGAATGGTTGTGTAAGATTTGACATGTTTTTCTTGGATAATTTTTTCTATGGTCTTTGATATGCATTTATCAAATAACCTCAATTTCAATGAACTAAAAGTTATAGTCCCTTTTCAAAATATGAGCATACTGTTTGGTATATTTACAGTTTAATCAACCCCATAACAAAGACAAAGTCACAATTTTCGGTTTGACCATATATATAAAAAGGTACTTATATTATCTCATTAGCTTTGGGTTAGATTATCGAATAGATTTTTTTTCAGATTCAAACTTTTTATAAATCTTGTACTTCATCATATCACACTTCCATAACATGCAGAATAATTTGACAGGGTTATTGCCATATTTCTTCCAGCCACCCAGAAAGATGTTAAAAGGTCTTTTGCAAAAATCTGATTTTCTAATGTGATTGATTGTAACACTAATTGTGATTACAAAAACAAAACCGTGGACGATCCATAAAAGCTATTTACCAACAGATTTGATTTAGGAGAATGTCACTCAAATAGTACAATCGTCAAAATGGTGATGCAAACATTCCCTTCAATAAACAATTTCTTCGAATAGTTGAAAAAGATAAAATAAAAAACTATTGAATTTATAAATAGTTAAAAAAAGCTAGTATGGTTATAAACCTACCAAAAATTACTTTACAATAGAAGTATTGTAAAGTTTTTTTTCTATTATATGCAATGCTCGATTATTAAATGTTTATATTCTACAGACTTTCTAATCTGAACTTCTACACATAAAAATAAGCCTGAGTTTTTTTTCTGATATCTCTACTTTTTTATATAGTATTTTTCTTAGATTTAGTAAAGGAAATCAAAACAATTGACTCATTTAATTATTTATTAGATTTTTTTATATATACTCATAATACATTTGTTTCTATAGATAACTGATATGTTCTAGTTAACTTCAGCAACTAATACATTTATATAACTTATTATTTTTTATTGAATCCTATTTAAAAAAATTATTGACATTTTTTTTCAAACTGCAACATTTGTGTAACTTATTAATAAATTTAAATATTAGAAGCAGGGATATTTAAAAGACTTTAAAGGTGATGAAAAACTTATAAGAATATTTATTCCAGCTTTTACTTTTTTACACTATTAATTTTATGCATTATTTTAAAATTTTATACAATATATTATAATTTCATAAATTTTAACTGGCTCAAATTAAAAAAAATCAACTTATGTTTCAAAAACAGTTATCCAATGACAAGGTAGTCGTTGTACAATTATGTTGAAACAATCTCATTTCTAAATTGAATATAAAAAGAAGTGATAAATAAATTAAACTATATTTTATATTAAGTTATTTCTTTATTATGACAATTTTAATGTAAGGAAAATGTTACTTTTTATTTTGGTTAAATTTTCAATTGTATAAGCTCATTATTTAGCTTGACTTATTTTATAGTTAGTTTTTCATTTATCAGATTTCTTTCAATGAAACATTCCTTTCTAAAGACAGTTAACTCTTAGCTGTGAAGTTTCGTCTAGTTAATTTTTTGCCTTAAAATTGTCAGATGTATCTTTAAATTATTTTTATTTATAAATAAATAAGGTTAAACTGCAATTCAAAGAATATTAAATGAGAAGAAACAATAATTGAAAATGCATTAAAATTTAGCAAACTTGAGAATTACTTTTTAATATTTTATCCATAATTATAGTGTTTACTTTGATTACAAATATTATTTTTTATCACTTTCAATTAAGTGCATTTACTATAATTAAAATTTATGATTGAGAAGATCCAATATGAGGAACATAAACTATTGGAGTCCGGTCGGCAATTTTCTTCCCCTGGTGTGGTTCCATTTGAGTGTAGTTGTTAACAATTTCTTCGCGTATCTGGTACCTGCGTCTTTCACGATCAGATTTGGCCCTTCTTATGGCTTTGGCAAGCATAATTGCAAATATTATACCAATAAACTAAAAAAATATATTTTATTAGATACATTTTCATAAGAAATAAATTTACTTTTTTAAATTGAAACATTAGTTGAATTAAGCAAAAACAAACTATATTTATTGCTTCAACCACTTTTTAACAGTTTTTATTTGGTATATTAAAGATTAGATGTATAAATACTAGTATTTCAGATTTCTTAATGGTTTTTAAAGATTTATGTATTAAGTAATATGTTTTTAATTTGGAATGTTCCAAGAACAAACCAGAAAAAGTATTATAGGACCATGAGAAGGCTACATTTCTTCGTCATTAACTAACTTATCAGCTGTTTGTCGCGCTCAATTTATTGGGTGACTGAATTATTTTTTTAGTAATTGAGGTACAAGAGTCAAAAAGGATAAGGTCTTACATTCCCGAGATATTGTTTGCAAGTGTTGGCAATACTAACATACATGGAAAGGCAGCAACACTTTAATTTATCTAGTAAGTGCGAACACTATTACCAGATGAACTCTTAAAACAGAGAAATACCCTTTTTTATTGGGTACCATCTGAAATTGAATCCAAAATTGCTTGGTCGAAGATAAACATCTTACCAACTGGGCTAGAATATCATCCATATAATATAGGAAGAACTAGAATTAAATATTATATTTTATGTTTGTTTAAAAACATAAGACTGAGTGAACATGAATTTGTTATGTTTAAATAACAAACTTTCAAAATTGCATAAAATCTAATAATTGATAGTCCAATTTTTCAACAATATTGTCCAGTTCTGAAAAGTATTTGAACTCCATATAAAACACATTACCTGAATAAAAGCAATAGACAAAGCTCCAGTTCCCAGTAAGATTGCACTTTGTGAAATGAAATAAATAAGTCTTGGCATGCAACCATTTATATATGATATATTGGTAGTGCACGGTTGAGTGATGTTGATATGAGGATTATTATTGTAGAGAGAACAGCATGATTTTGGTAACAAAATTGTAAAATTGTCATGTATCTGGTATTTGGTCGAGTTTATAAATCCTTCCCAGTCATTAGGATTTTCGATTCCGCAACAAGTAAGCTGAAAATTGAAATTTAACTATTATTATATTGCTTTGTAGTATGTGAGACAAGTTCAGATGTTTAGGTTACCTACCTGTAGATATTTTAATCATCAAATGATGGGTGTGTGGTTGGCATAATGTATAATGTAGCAGTATGAGAAAGGTCAAGTGGTAATATGACATGATAAAAACAAACATACATCAAACTTGGACAAAAAAGTGACTTTAAGATAGAAAGTTATTATATAATAATACCCTTTCTTTGTACTGGTTAGATAACAGCAATTTGATATCTTAAATTAAAATATTTTTTATATGCCTTGATTTATGTGGACAGTAGACTTAGAGATGAGTGAAGTAGCAAACTTTTGAAAAACAAACAAGAGTATCCTTGAAAACTTGAATTTATTGTTCTAAGACCAAGGCTAGAAGCGTTATTATATTTTCAAGTTTAATTATGACTATCTACTATAAAAGAAATTCTATGCAAAACAAAAATGATTGCTAGCAGGTATAGTTCTTAGATGATCAACCTCGTGGAAACATTTACAGTTGAAGCTAAATTTTCTCTTTTGTGAGAAGTATTTATATTTCAAAATCTTTTTGGAAGAAAAATAAAATGATATATTTTTCATTGGTGCTTGCAATATCCAAGTGGAAATAAGTTAAGGATTATTTCTGGTAAGTGGAAACTTCATGTTTCATACTAGAGAATATTTTATGCATTCAAAATTCAACATTTTGAATAAATAAAACAGTTTTATTTTTTACTCCAAATATTTTGTTTTAAAATAATATGTTTCAGATTCAAAAGAAATAATATTGACGAGTATATTTGAATAAGCCTGCTTTTTAATTATATGCATAAGAAATATATCATCTTAAATTGTGGTATGAGCAAGGTATGTAGATATTCATCTAGAATTGTGTTGTTGAAGTTGGTTGTAAATTTTGTATTGAATGAAAACTTTTTTCCCTTATATGATAACATACATACAATTAAATGTTAATAACTTAATAGTATTGAGAATAGTGTTTTTGTTTTTAAATATATGTCTCGATTATTTTCAACAATAATACTAATTATTCTTCTTTTAATAATTAGCTCAGAATCAGAGGAGGATTTAGTGCAAATTATGTTTTAATATGTTTTTTAAAGCTGCATTCTACAAAAAAGTGGAAAATTGTTTGTTATAAATGTTAAGCTCCTGTACATTACAGAAGTATTCAAATATTTGAAATTGTTCATCTTAACAAATTTACTTCCGCACTTAAACGATTAACCATCTGTTTATCAGTCCCAGATATTATTGTCATTTGGATAGGAAATTTTATTTACAATATTTAAGTTTCCTTTGCATTTTCTCATTTCAAATTAACTATAAAAAACTTATGTTACTAAGCATATAATAATAATTTATTGCTAAATACTTTTTCAAATTTAAAAAAAAATTATTTATAGTTAAGGCATTAACATTGTGGAGGTTTAAAGACACTAATTTGTTTTATTAAACACTGTTTATTCCACAAATTTTAAAAAATTAATTTTTAGATTAATTTACTATCATTTTATCTTTAGACATAATATAAAGTTTACTCTATACTGTATTAAGACATTTCGTAGCTTATAATGAAGATGATGATTCTTATTTTAAAGTTAATAGAACAAATATTTAAAAAAATAGAATTGTTAATTAAAAAAATTTAACAACACTAAAACATACTTTAATATAAAATTTGATATCAAAACCATTTTTTTTTCTTCTCAAACAACTTACTCTGCTCTGAAGGAAGTCCATTGCTTCGGTTGCTTCACCTCCCAAGTTATATTCATTCCTGGCTGTAGTCATCTTTTCGTTGACCATCTCATATATTCCTGAGTGAAGGCTGTAAGCTGCAATGGCAGCTGCTATTTCCATCACAAAGACAATTGACAACAACAGCGCAAACTGTAAATTGAATTTATTATCAAAATATAAATTAGATATGAGGAATTTTGCATTCTGTTAGTCCTTTTTTTTCTAGTGTTTCATTATGGCAGTCATATTTATTTTTTGTAAAATTAGGAACTTATTTACCTAAGAAATTTTAATATTGTTAATTATTTTTATTTTTGTTTGTCAAAGAGATTTTTATTGTGGTTAAGTGAGCATATTTATGTATAAATTGAAATTTGGTATTTTGTTTTCATAAATAATATTTATCCTCTTTCCTTGCACTCATTTTGATTACTTCCTCACCAATCAGCCTTAACATATAGTGAGTGAGGGGAGAGATAATGTATTTTCTTCTATTTAATTTTTAATCTGGGGTCCACTCTCCTTTTGCATAAGGTTCAAAACAGATGAACCCATGAGTTCAAACTTGCAAACCTATGAGTTCAAACTTGCAAATCTATGTTTAATAAATTAATAATCTCAAAGATGTAGTACAACTGAAACTGAAGTGTTTTTAATTTTTTTTAGGAAATCTGAATCATAATTTAATTATTTTGATTTGATTGAATCTTAAAAGTATTTAAATTGGTTTTCAAGTGTCTTGATTATTTATTAAAATGAATAAATCAATTTCATTCAAAAGTTTGTACATATCACTTATTGAACCACAGTATAAGTTTTTTTAGTCTTCCATTAAGTCAATGTCATGTTCCTCAGCAGTTAATTTTGATTTACATATTTATTGAGAATAATAAGGAAATATGTGGATAATAACAGAAAGAAGAATATGATACATTCATGATGTACATCAATCAATAGCTTACGGAATATTTTTAATATCAATATTAATTAATACATATTTGCATTTTGTCATCAGAAATATATCATTGGTTATCATCTTGTTATGGAGCATTAACTCAAATAACTCCTTGCATCATTATCTGAAGTATAGAGGATTAGGGAGTTCAAGACAATTTCATGTCCTGACACTGTTGGAAGACCATAACTCGTTTTGTGAATATGGGCATGATGGATCGGAAAGGAAATTGTTTCAAGTTCTCAACATGTTTGGTTTTAAATAAATGCTAACAGCTCCAACTCATCAAATCCATATTGCATGACTAGGGAAGTAAAGGTTAGAATCATGAAGTGTGTTTGGGAAACCCCAGGTGCTTGGCAAACTCCAGTCTCATGGTGTTGAGGGAAGACGAGGTGAGAACAAACTCCCACCAACAGGTATTCTTTCACTGTTCCAAAGGAGCCAAAAAATGACAGAATTACATCTTATTGAATCAATATTAGCAGCGTTATCAGCGAATTTAAGTGAATTATTGCGCTGGTTTAACATGCCAATTAAACTAATAATTTTTTTGTTTTATATAACTGTCATCAATTTCCATGTAATAAAATATAACATTTATTTTTCTAGTGATTTAAGTCACTCAAAAATCTATTATAAAATGTCTTATTTTTTATGTTATTTTATTAAAGAAAAAATAACTTACCACATTGATCATGCATGTACTCTCCTTAACAGCCCCCAAGCATCCAAACAGTGAGATGCCTAACATTATTATTCCAATAGCAATGAGGAGGCTTGTTGGTGAGTAGAAACCATCATTGATGAAATGTTGGAAGTCATCATATATAGCGTAAATTGTTGTTCCAACTGATATTATCAGAGCAGCTGTCAACTGTTTTATTTAAAATTAAATGAATTAATGAATATCACAGGAATGGCTTTTATTATCTTTATATTTGTGATTCTGGTGGATGTTGATAATATTTAAGCCAACTACTATTTTCATCCATCTATATTCAAACCGATGTTTTACTTTTTAAGATTCATTTCACCAGGCTTTGTATAAAGCAAGAGATAGCTAACATACGAGGCATATCCAGAAAGTAAGTGTACTGAATTTTTGTAGGTTATAATTTTTTTTATTTAAACAAAAAAATAACATGGTTACCGTAGTACATATGTAAGCTATTTTTCGACATAGTCGCCATTCCTCTCAATGCAGGTGGTGAAGCGGGGTAGCAACTTTTTGATGCCTTCCTCGAAGTAGTTTCCCGCCAACCCCTCCGTCCACTTCTCCACGTCCTTCTTTACCTCCTCGTCGGTTGGAAACCTTTTTCCACCCATGTGCAGCTTCAGGGAGGTAAAGAGATAGTAATCTGAAGGTGCTAGGTCAGGGGAATGCGCGGGATGGTTCAGGACATCCCATTTAAACGAGGCGAGCAGTTCCTTCGTGGCGTTGGCCGTGTGTGGTCTGACATTGTCGTGCAGCAGGCAGACTCCCTTTGTCAGCATGCCTCTCCTCTTGTTCTGAATCGCCCTCCGCAATTTTTTTAGGGTCTCACAGTATCTTGCAGAGTTGATGGTCTCCCCTTGAGGCATATATTCAATTAAAATTATGCCTTGACAGTCCCAAAACACGGATGCCATGATTTTCTTGGCTGAAATTGTGGTTTTGAACTTTTTGGCGGAGGGTGAAGAGGTGTGACGTGACCGTTTTTAAACTCGCGACACCACTTGTACACAATCGTACGATTCATAGCTTTATCACCATATGCAGTTTTCACCTCATTATAAACCTCAACCGGAGGTTTTCCCTTCCAAACGAGATAACGGATGACGCCGCGTATTTCGCACTTGGCGGGAGATTGGATTGACATTTTTCACGAAACGTGTTGTCGCGTCGACACTTCTCAACGTACTGACCTCGAACCGGTCTCGTTGCGGAGGGGAAGAGTCAGGCTACACGGAAGTGTAGCCAACATGTCGAAAATAAAATCCATCCGGTCGTGAAAGCCTCAGTACACTTACTTTCTGGATACGCATAGTATTAGGAAGATCAAGGTCATCACTATCCTTAATATTGAAGCAATGATTCATTTGAAAAGCTTGAAAAAAACTGTTGTTTAAAGCTGGACTTTTACCGCAGTCATACCGCGAGCTAGTTTTTGCTAGCTTCACAATCATCAACAAATGGTCAAAAAAGCTACAGACAGGCAACATAACAATCTGAATTTTTAAACCCTCCAAAACATTGTATGTAAGTCTTGTCATAATGTAAACTATGATCAGCTCATGGTCAACTTTAAGACTTTCTCAAGTTTTGAGTGCGGTCAAGTGGAAATCCAGCCTAATCTGCTTCGCAAATATAAAAACTTGCCATAACACCAATTCGCTGTTGGAATAAGAAGAGAAGACTAAATTTTTGTACCATTGTGTATACTTACTCTTCTAAATCAAAATTTTTGCTCTTCACTAGTATTGTGACTTCTGACATTGACATTTCCTTGTATTAAAATTTGAGCCACTCACGTACATTAGGATTGCATTTTGTTTTTTTTTAATTTAACAATTATTAATTCTTCTGACATACTTAAACAATCTCAGACTGCATTTCTTCATCTTATTTCACACATCAATAGTTGATATTATCCCTATTATTTTTTTAGCATTCTTGTAGTCTTTCAAAATATGTTTAAATTTTTTAATTATTTTGCCCTTTAAAACTATGATGATTGCAAATTTTTGGAAAAAAGATAGATTATACTCGTTTTCCACAATCACCACCTTCTTTACTTCTTCACAATACTATATATGGTATACTGTTAAGATAGATTATACTCGTTTTCCACAATCACCACCTTCTTTACTTCTTCACAATACTATATATGGTATACTGTTAAGATAGATTATACTCGTTTTCCACAATCACCACCTTCTTTACTTCTTCACAATACTATATATGGTATACTGTTAAGATAGATTATACTCGTTTTCCACAATCACCACCTTCTTTACTTCTTCACAATACTATATATGGTATACTGTTAAGTACATCATAAATGTGATTCTTGTTCTTCTGTGTATGGTCTTCACGTGCAATGTTTCTTCATGCATTCAGTAGGCAGCTGTTAACAATGTATTCCATGGTCTAGATCTGGATCTGCCTGCTTTCGCAGGAAGGTGACTCTGTCGGGCCCTACTTGTGCATATCGTACGTAATGCTGCCCACTGCCCACTCTGCATCCGATCATATGCAGAGTGCACCAATTCTTCCGTGGTCAGGTCACTGCCATTTATTGGCAATCTGCCTATTCTCAAATTACTTCGGTCTTCCAGATTGGTTGATGGGACGACTGCATATAACATATATGAGTATATCAAATAAACTATTGTTATATATTTATTTATTAACTTGAGCGAACTATTTTATTTCATTTCTAAGTGCAATGGGAATTGGAAACACAGTTTATAGGTTCCTCCTACTCTGCCTTCAAACTGCGTAAGTATTTTATTGATGGTAACTATAATATTATTTATACAAATGAAAAGTGCTTGCTTAATCATGTGATAAACGCTAAACTTATCATAATTCTAGGAGCTCTCTAATAACGTGTTTTTCAAAGCCAAGTTCTAAGAGTCATTGATGTTTTACTAGTTTAAAAGGAATGCATTTTCTTAAGATTGAATTCAACTGTGAAATAAATATTGTATCGGCTGGATTTATATATACTCGTAATACAATATATTAAAATATAAATGAGGTATATTCTTATTAGATTTTTTCAAATAGTAAAAAAACGTGTTTTTTATGTTGATTATTTTTTTATGTAAATCAAGAAGGGTGATTAGATTTAAGTTTACCTAAATCCTAAAATTGTTCGTGTGTAAAAAAAAAGCATTTCTTTAACGGGAAATACAAGATATTCATAAAAAAACAAAACACAATCAAATATAAGCTATTTGTTATTCCTTATTGTTAATGTTTAAACAAATGTACTTTGGATTAGGTAATATAGGAACAAAATACAATAATCAGACAAAATGGTTATGGTAAATAACATTTTTTTGTAAAGTAGAGAAAAAACTGGGAACTTTTACCTAAAAAATGTACATATTTTATATTAGTCTGACGCTACACGTTGTAGACTCGCGCGCGCGAGATTTGCGGCAATTGTAACATATGAGACGTATTTTATTTTCATTGATATAACCGATTTACGGTTAAGTTGATTTTAGACATTACAAAATTAGCGTAACCCGGAGAAATTATAACAAAACCCGGAGCCCGAAGATACGGTGTTGAACCCCTGAGAGCTTGTCACCCTAAGGTCAAGTTACTCTATTATTTATATTTTTTTATGAACAGTAGTGAAAATATATTTATTAAACACATCAATAAACTTTCTGAAAATCTAGTAGTGAAAATATATTTATTAAACACATCAACAGTACTATAATAAACTTTCTGAAAAGTATTTTTCCTGTTTACAGTGTAACAGACGACCTCCATGGCCTAGTAGGAAAGTCTCCTCTCTTCCGACTTGGGGGTTATGGATTCGAAACCGGTTGATTCCCAATCATTTTTAAAAAGAACCAGTCTGATTTTCATTTAAGGCGTCTAATATAGTTCTGTTTGGTAGGAAGATATTGTCACATGGCAATAAAACCGCCGGGTACTGTATACAACAGAAATGGATTACAATAACATTGTGTAATTGTAATTTTTTATTGAAATTGATCTTTCTCCAGAGCCGAATTGATCAATTTCAATCTATTTTATTTTAATTGTATTCATCATACTGAGGGATGGAAAATTTCCTCCGACAGTCCGAACATGGGGACAGTTGGTCCCTAAACATTTTTGGAGAAAATTAATATTTTTCACTTAGGTTTATTTTTTTAGGAATCTTAACAAATTCACATGACCATGTTGTAACATGAAATCGTTATTTTGAAGGATTTCGAAAACGCTGCAAATGATTAAGAAAATCAAAGAATCATTAATTTATTCTGATTATATTTGAGACTTTTTTTGTGCATTTGTATTCAAATATATATACTAGTGTAAATTGTATACAGGAAATCTATTAAAGCAAAGAACAGTCGCGATGTGCTTTATTGTCATAACCTGTTTTTAGAATATTTTTCACGTTGTTGAGAATAAGGTTCTTTATGAAATCGAAAATAACAATAGCGATAAATAAAATAAGGATGAAAAGAAACGGCTTTTTTATGACATTGGTTTATTTTTATGGCATTAATCATGAGAGATTAATTAAATTTATTAATCGATAAGAATGCGTAATGTAATGCTCAACATCAAATACAGAACAAAAAGTTGTTTTTTTAATAGGCAATCCAAATAAAGAGTTGATATTGTCAATGTTTCCCAATAGGCCGTTCCCATATGGTTTTATTTATTACAGATTTAGAAAATTCTAAAAAAAGAAGAAACCCGTGTTTTTATTTATTTTTATCTCGAAAAACCAATAATGATTATTATCAAATTTGATATATGCGCACTCATGGAGTATTACCCTCTACGAGCGAGAGGAGATAATACACGTGGCGTATTTTTTTACTGGCCATATTTATTTAATTACCAAGAATTAACGATATATTTCATTGTAGATTAACAAACTTCTGCGCCGAAACAAACTTCTGCGTACTTAACAAACTTCTGCGCCGAAAAAATAAAATTGTAACATATTATTTGCAGTACAAAATCAATTTATATTATATCCTATGGCCCTAGTTTTAACAAGTCACTAAAAAATCTTACACGTGACCACTCTGCAATCGAGATCACCCTGAGCTGAATTTCTGGTTCGAAAACAGGGTATTTGGAATTGTATCAATTTAAAAACGTTTTAAAATATTTCAACTAGATAATTATACTATATTTTATGACGAATTATAATAATTTAATTCAAGCTTACTTCTATGTGTGTTAAAATATTGAAATTCGTTAGGTGGCCATTATGATATATATTTTTGTTTTTTTTTTTCTTATGTCCAAAAAATCTAAAAAATATGAAACTTTGATATCAAACTTGTTTTACGTCTCAAAGGTTTATTTTTATAATAGTTTTATTTTATTTTTATAATACAAAGTTCTTGATTCTATAATATAATACAAAATAGAATAAAGAATTCTGCGTCTTAGGTAGGGTTTAATCCGTTTCCTAGTGTTATGAAAATACAAAATAAATAAATTATGTTAATATGGTATTCTCATTTTCTTATAATTTGACCCACACAAAAAAATCCATATATTATTTGAACATTTGATTTTTACATCTTAAATGATTCGCTATAAATGCGCAATCGTCACATACTCGCAATATATTATATTTGTCGCAGCTGTTTATCAGAATGATTATAAAAAATTGTATGAGATATCTGGACAGCTAGACATTAGTGTTGTTATAATAACCTTCGACACGCCATTAGGATGGAGTGGTTTTCATCCTGAAAGGGACTGAATAATTTATAAAGTATAATATAAAAGCTGGACTTTTTGCAACGTTTCATAATTCTTATCTTCGTAATAATTTGGAAAAAATATGTTTGCAAAGTTACTTCTTATATCATAATTATTTGTAAAAATGTTTGTCTTATTGGAAGGACACTTGTTTTCCAAACAGTGGATTTCCAATTCGATTCCCGTCGTACCCAAAAATGGTATTTTTCTCAACAGTTCTTTTGACAAATATTTGGTTGGTTGGAAAAATATTCCTATGATAATAAATAGCCAAAGGTCCAACATAAAACGTATATCCATATAAAATATCCATAGGTTCAACTTTGAATCAAACCGTAACTTCAAATTAAAGCAATATGTCTGAGTAAAAATAAACAGAGAAATTTGAATTTAGCTTCACCAGAAATCGAATCCAGAACGTTAGATAGGAAGGAAAACAGGTATTAAACAAGACTAGTGATTACGTATTTATTTTCCATTTTCATATGAATATCTATTTTCGAGAAAAAGAATAAGAAAAACATGTAAAATCTTCTTACAGTACATATTAATATATTACAATCGTAAATTAAAACACGCGAGTTATTCCTTTGTTAAAGCAAAATGATTCATTTAAAAATGACACCAATGAATGCAATAATAAGAAGGTACAGGAATTGTACACGAAGGTAGGCGCTGATTGCAAATGACTCACACATAATTTTTTTTCTTCTAAATAACAACACGAAACTTACCACAAACATCAAATTAACAGTAAGCAGCATATACTTAATGCACTTCATTCCCATATCCAGTTGGTCACCCATTTTTGGATATTTCTTTTTTTATTCAATCACACACAAATTATTGGCTCAAAACCGTTATAAATATGTATATTGATTTTCTTTGAACCGCCAGAAGGTACTCGCTGGAGTTCTTATCACGACTGATAGCGCTAAAGCCGATAAAACCTCGCTTTCATTGTTTCAACCTCTGCAGAGAGGGGGAAGTGGGGGCACGAGACCATTTTTACACATAATTGAACTGTTTCCACATTAACCCAGTAATAATTTAACCAAATTACCTTTCCAAAATATGGATAAAGTTAATTTTACCAAGTTCTATCTTTTCAACTGGTCTTCACAATACTATTTATCTTAAATATGGTAAATAATTGGGCAGGTGACACAGGTTGAAAAGCGTGATCAGGAAACTATATAGTCTTCGGTCCCAGGAATCAAGTCTTCGCGTTAAGAACTATTGGAATAGTCAATCAACTCATAGTTCGCCAACTTACGTGTTGGAAATACTACTCCACGTGGGCAGGCAACAACACTCGCTCAACACGTTTAACGCTTGCAAGTATTGTCACTAGACGAACTCTTTAACTAGACTAGGACCTTTATTTTTTTTTGGGTAGAAGACCGGTGTCTTACCAACTAGGAAGTAAAAAATAAGGAAATTGAATATTTATGATTTCAACACATTTATCTTCGGCCTAGATTACTTAAATTGTTAAAATACTTTAAATATAATAAATTATAAAAGCACTACTAAGCAATACTTAATAGTGCTTTATCATTTTTCCAAGCAAAACGTTGCAAAAAATTGATCCTACCAAAGTTCTTGGAGTTTTGATCTCCTTACAGTCAATAGGATCTTTGAGTTTGAAAATGTAAATGAAAAACCGGATATATAACTAAATTATCGAGCACTCATGATCTCTCTCTACCTTAAAATAGTCAAGAGCCACTGATCAAATTTTTGGCTAATGTGTTTGGCTTATGCTGTATAAATCATTGAATTGCTCCTCCTTTACGTGTAAAAAATGAATATGAATTCCTCGTAAGCTGATTTTTATGTTTGTTAAAAGTATACATCAACTATATAAATGTCCGATTCCATGGGATATAACATAAGTATATTCTTCTTGAATAATGGCCGAGAACTCCTGTGTATAAAGGATTAGAATATATATAATAATCGTTTAGTATTCGATTTTCAACTTTGAGGTTCCTTTACATTGGGATTAATTGATTTGGAACATTATTCATTTGCAAAAGTTTTACAGCCTTTTAACAAAATCACTCGCTTATGTTTTTGGATGATTGTTTATTGCGTAAAACAAATGCGTTTTTGTATTGTCCAGATATATGTGTCAATTTAAATTTTAAATTGATTCTTGTTTTAGGAATCTCTCTCAGTAAAAATATGATTTACATTCTCCCAATGGTTGAGTTCCTCTGAAATCGACTGTGTCAAAACTTGATAAAAATCTATGTATATACGCTTTGAAAATGTGTGACAAGATTCATCATTATCAGATAGATACACTTACACCCTAACATACCGACTGGGAAAATTTTGTCATAAACATAAGCTGTACATAAATTCAGATAAGATATTGATAAAATTTTAATAATGAACTGTTCCTCCGATCGAGTTTCATCCGACATCCGAAAAAAATATGATACAATTTTACGAAACTATAAATGCAGCAGTTTTTTTTTCAAAAAAGAAAAACTACGTCTACTACGATCATAAATAATACTATTATACTCGTATAGTAATTACTATAAAATGTTATTGAAGATTTTTCAGATAGATTCAGGAAGATAATGTTTTATTGATTTGTTTCAGTGCACCGTGTACGAGTATAAGTATATTGAAACTAGGAAAATATATAACTCAAGAAAATTGAATCGTACATTTTAACAGTACAGTTTTATAGTTGCTTTGCCGTTGAAAGCCATAACGCAAGCCTTTTAATTATATCGACTTCTGAACGTTAACCATTGTATTCGCGGTTAAGTATAGGTACGAGTATTAGAGTAGAATTTCTAGGTCATTTAAAATATGTATAGATAATTGACGACATGTGCGTAAAAAATGGTTTGCATATTAAACATAAGTACTGTGATATACTCGTAGCCTTATTGATTCGCTAAGAAATAAAAAATATTGAAAGTAGCAAATAGCAAAACAAAATTATAAGAAATATTTTCGAATAAAAAAAATGATGTTATGCAATTTAAATTACGGTTATTGTAATATACTGATAAAACAGTGTGTCGTCGAAGAAAACGACCGAGGTAAGAAGTAAGTAAAACAGAAGGAACTGTATGAGAAGATGTGTGGATATGAAAGAGGTGAAGGAAGTATGTGGCGATAGAAAAAATGTTGGCGCTATATGTATCTACCTACACCAAGAGGAAAATGGTATGTATGCATTGGTTATTGTTAATCACCTTATCAAGATCGAATGTGTTTATAGTTATAAATATTTAAAAAAAAATATTTTCTTATATTTTTAGTACCAACAATGATGTATGTACCAAAATTGAAAATGAATGAAATAAGCTGAGATAGTATACTGTAAATAAATTAAAGAAGCTGAGATAGTAAGCTGGAAATGAATGAAATAAGCTGAGATAGTAAGCTGGAAATCAATGAAAGAAGCTGAGATAGTAAGTTGGAAATGCCTTAAATGAAAGTAATAAATGTTGTGTGTCGATGTATTATTTAATAATTATTAACGATTAATATTCACTTAAGACATGTATTAAGTACGCGGGAAAGGATCAGGCTTATGTAGTTTGAATATGTTGAATTAATGGGTGACGAAAGATTGCATAAACAAATCTATAGTGAGAATGTGTATAGTAGTCATGGTAAAGAACCGTCGGAATGTGTGTAGCAGTCGTGGCAAAAACCGTATGATTGCTCTGAAGGAAGGAAATTTTGAAAGATGGAAAGGTGAGGAGTAAGAGATATAAGATAATATATGTTAAGATATAATGGATGTGGCCGAGGAGACGGGAGTACTTATGACAGGAAAGGTGAGGAGTAAGAGATATAAGATAATATATGTTAAGATATAATGGATGTGGTCGAGGAGACGGGAGTACTTATGACAGGAAAGGTGAGGAGTAAGAGATATAAGATAATATATGTTAAGATATAATGGATGTGGTCGAGGAGACGGGAGTACTTATGACAGGAAAGGTGAGGAGTAAGAGATATAAGATAATATATGTTAAGATATAATGGATGTGGTCGAGGAGACGGGAGTACTTATGACAGGAAAGTTTGGAACTTGGAGTACATTGTTTCCCAAAATGGGTGCTGGGGGAATCTGAAGGAGGGGGGGGGGGCAGTGGCAGTAGGAAGGCGTAGAGGAGCAAGTAGCAATAAGAAGAGGATTTAGTGCGGTCAGAAGTCTTTTGAATAGAAAGAAGAACATACTGCAAAATATTGACCGCAGAGATTTAAGGATGCTGCTGACAAATATAGAGCCCAAAGTATAGTAGCACAACACCAGGCTCACCCTTCTCTTTAGTGATTATTTTGAATTTTACTGATTTCATTGATATAAATCACTAATCTAGTGTGTAAGCAATCTAGTGTGTTCCAAGTTGTTTTATATCTAAATTATTTTATTTTAATAAAAAAATTACATGCATAGCTACATAAATATTTTGGTGAAATAAAAAAATACAGACACAGCGGCACTTAAAACTTTATTATTAGTTGAGATAGACATAAAGTTTTCCCAAAATCTGTTTTCATAAAGGTTACCCAAAAAAGTTTGGGAAACTGTGCTCGTGATGATACAAAAAAAAAAATTTTTTTCAAGAATTCTCCATTTGACATTTGATTCTTAATTTTCTAAAGAAGAATGAATTCTAATTTGAAAATTGAGAATAAAATTATTGCCAATAGGAAACTCTATTATTGAAATGGAAGAAAAATTATAAACTTGTAAAATTGGTGATAATCAGCGTATCTATTCGTACATAAATAATTACCGAGAAGAGAAATACTCAACGAATTTTTCAGTTTTTCCTCAAAATAAAATACCTTTCACATGGTCGGGTTTCTCGCACAATTGGTATCTAAACATTATCTAGATACCAATCAAGTATGAACATTTCGAGGAGTCTGATATCATGACTTATCTTTGATAAAAGTAGATTTCAAGAACTTTTATTATCAAAGTTCTACACAAAGCGAGGAGATTAAATGTAATTATGGATCTTGTCAGTGAGATCGACCCATGTTATCTCATATAGATTATGATCAGGGCAGTTTCATCAAATAGGCCACATGCCTAGGGCATACGAATCTTTCAGGATCTTAATTTATTTTAGAAAAGAATTAAAGAAATTTATGAAATGTGAATTTCGAAATTTATGAAATGAAAAATTACAAAACGGTTTATTTTATTAGAATACTTGAAGCAATATATGTTTTACAAAGTACGAGTATATTTTATTAGAATACTTGAAGCAATATAGGTTTTACAAAGTACGAGTATATTTTAATAGAATACCTGAAGCAATATAGGTTTTACAAAGTACGAGTATATTTTATTAGAATACCTGAAGCAATATAGGTTTTACAAAGTACGAGTATATGAAAAATTACAAAATTTCCCATCGGGTATTTCTGAGACAATCCATCAAGGTTCGACCGTTAATGTTTCGGGGTATAAGTAAGAAACACGTGTCGCGGTTTTTAACTATTTTTAAGAGGAATAACAAAGTTGTATTTAATTTATTGACAGTTAGTTGCAAAAATACTCTTTTCAGACACCAGCAGTCATCTGCCAATATATTCACATTCCAGCGTCTTGGTACCTTTTCTCCATATATTTTATATCCTGGTGGAATCTTTCTCCTTGTTTTTCCCTTATAGTACCTAAAGGAGGGAGTACAAAAAGTGAATTTTCAAACACATGTTACAATTTATACGATTGCTTATAATTAGGATCTTTATGGGTTTCGAAGAAAATTTGTAATCCATGTTTCTTTTTCTAATGAAGTAATTTTTCTTCAAAAATTTCATTTATTAATTATCGTACATTTGGTACAATAAATACGTCTTTAATTTTGGCTTCTAATAAATGGGGAAATATGGTGGCCGGATATTTGAAACATTCACCATCTGTCTTGACAAATTTACTTCATTAATCCAAACTTTATGTGCAAGAGTGGTAAAAGCGCCCTCTTCGGATTCATTAGATTCTTACGAATAATATTTCAAAGCCCCGGAATTAAGTTTTCTCTTCCAGGTCATTCCTTTTGAATGCAGTGCTGATCGCGAGTTCTACTATCCCATTCGAAAATAAAACATGAGATTTAAGTGTAACCACTTTATTGTCTTAATATCATATCTAAAATGTTTCAGTCTCCGCAAATTTGCCAGTTGTATTTTATTTTATTGAAAAGATAGTCTAGATTTTACGTTTCTTTTAAAAGTACTGAGTAGGCAACTAGTATTGAAGCAAAAGTTTAAAAGTACTGAGTAGGCAACTAGTATTGAAGCAAAAGTTTAAAAGTACTGAGTAGGCAACTAGTATTGAAGCAAAAGTTTAAAAGTACTGAGTAGGAAACTAGTATTGAAGCAAAAGTTTTGCCATTACGTAGAAGAACTCCTTTTATGTTTATTTTACTAGAATCGGTATTTTGTCTCCACTGGGATGAGTCGTGAACAATAGAAGATAAATTCATTACAAGTCCATGAATTTGTTTAGAAAAGATAAGTGATTCTATACCAGGGGAAAAAACGTTCCTAGAGCAAGTAAATTGTAACACTTTGAGTCTAGATTCCAAAATTGATGTCGCATCGTTTGGTAAGTTTAAGTCTCGTACTAAATTGTAATATTTGAGACTAGATTCCAAAACTTATGTCGCATCGTTTGGTAAGTTTAAGTCTCGTACTAAATTGTAATATTTGAGTCTAGATTCCAAAACTTATGTCGCATCGTTTTTTAAGTTTAACTCTCGTACTAAATTATTTTATTCATGTTGTGTAAACTTTTGTGGTTCTTTAATGTGGAATTTATTATCTTCATTGAAATATAATTCAACTTCTGAATCTTATGGAAAAGTCTCTAACGACACTAATGGTGTTGGTACAGGCAAGCCAGGTTCATGAGGTACAGGTTTAATTGCATCGGGTATGATATTTGTTTTTATTCTTAGTATTATAATATTTCATTAGAGTATGGTAAAAACTATAATACTCTCTATGGCTACGTTCATGCCATATCATTGGAAAAGCAAATGGAAGTGAACTTGTTTTACCTTGAATCGATTTTCATAATCGCTCAACACACGTGTGACAATTTTAATGTGGGACTCATATTTTGTCGTCATCTCCAAGTCTTATACCGAAATAGACATAATACGCCTTTTTCACAAAAATCTGTAATGTTGCAATGTTTCTTTTTCGTAACAAAACTACCTAACATCTAACTAAAACAATCTGGAATATTGATGCAGGCTCTTGACGACATAGTCAATTGGAAAAATTCAAAACATAGCAACGTTGTTTTATCACACTGAAACCAATACTTAAACTGACAAGTAATGTTCTAGTGATAAATGACTAATCGGAGTCTCGGTTCAACTCTCGGACACGTTATTCTCTCATCGGATAAATTCTGTCTGTTTGGATATTTAAGAGAAACGCTTTGTTTATTTATTTGAGTAAAAGCTAGAATCCATCCATCCATGGCTCTACAACCCAGGTCGGGTCTTGGCCTCCCGTAGAGCTCGCCCCCATGACTGACGGTCCTGTGCAGCGTTACGCCAGTTCCGGATACCGATGTTGTTTGCATCCCTCACCACTCCATCCAGCCATCGGAGTTTCGGCCTTCCCACTGCTCTCCGCCCCCCGGGCGCACCATTCATGATTCGCCTTGGGATCTCGCCCTCGCCCATCCTCTGAAGATGTCCGGCCCACCTCAGTCTTCCAACTCTAATCTCCCTCATAACAGTAGGATCCTTGTACAGATCATAGAGCTCGTGATTGTACCTAATACGCCACTCTCCGCTGTCACAGATCGGGCCATAGAGTTTGCGCAACACCTTTCTTTCAAACGTTTCTAGAGCCTTTTTATCGACCTTACTGACTGTCCAACATTCCGAGCCATATGTGAGTACAGGTCGGATGAGGTTATTCTCTCATCGGATAAATTCTGTCTGTTTGGATATTTAAGAGATATGTTTTGTTTATTTATTTGAGTAAAAGCTAGAATAGTCTGGAATATTCTGCGCTTGAAAAAAAAAGCTATAAAAGGTCAGAAAGGCATATTGTTAGTAGTTCCGAACCCTCAAAATAACAGATATATTGAATATTATTTAATTTTCTTCTATTTCTACTACTCCGACTCCGTACCTAAATGAATACCTTTAATCGAACGACGGAGCCGATCCCAAGCCTGGATAATGGAGGAGACTTCTTTCCTAATTTTCTTCCCTTCCCTATAAATTTACTTCCCACCTTTAATCATCTACTTAATCATTTTATTTTTGCCCCAACCTTATGCTCATTGGTACCCAATATACCGATGTGCTTTAATCGTCTGACCTCGGTGTGCCATCGGATCCAGTTCAGCGGTGTGGCCGATGAATTTACTGGTGTGCAACGGCTCATTCACTTAAAACAAACTCCATGGCACAGCTTCGCTTTCCAAGTGAACGAGCAAACCTTAAACGTAAAAGCCTCACAGCGATGAGACTGTCGGCGGTGTGGGCAGGCCTGGCACTCTGGAATCCCTTAGTCGGTGTTTTGCATGACAAGCTGATTGAGTTGCTGCGCTGGGATTCCGTTTTGCTCCTCCTCGAACGAAGGAAGAAGCTAGAAAAGGTGCCTTAAAAATAACCTGCCCTCTTTTTTCCCTGCCTGGGTAATCAAGCCCAGGGGATCGCCCACACTACTCGTTACAAAAACAAATTAAATAATGGCAAATCTAATATTCGAATACTTAGACTTACAAAATGTATATGACGACACTGATGAACCGCGAATAAAGTGATCGACCAGAACACAGAACCGCACTTGTTACGGACGAGCTAGCAAGATATGATGTATATGGTACATTGCTGCATTGTCGGAAACTCGCTTTGCTGGAAAGGGAGAAATTGAAGGGGTGGCTAGCTATTTTCCATATCACTTTATTTTGGAAGGGTCAACATCCACGGAGTTGCCTTTGCGGGGAAAACTTAGATAACTCGAAATCTTACCCAACTACCCGTGGGTCATTATGAACGTTTGCCGATAACCAAAGATAGAAACCTGGTTGTGATCAGTGCATATGCTACCATTGATTGCATCAAATGCTGAGAAAAATAATTTCTTTCTGGTCTGGATCATGTTCTATCATTCAGGAAAATTGATAAACTGATTATACTTAGTGACTTTAATCCGCGTGGCATCATTGTCTATACAGAAGTGTATCAGATTGTTGACCTAGAAATGAATGTGAAGAAAATCCAGGTACTAGCAAGCTAGTACAAGTTCTAGAGAAAACGAGGTGCTACAATCACTCAATATTCGAGTGAATTGTGTAAAACTGGAATGTGTGTCGAATTTTATGAATCTGGGCAGCATTCTGGCATCGAACTCTCCTCCCAATGATGAATTGAAGAGTCGCTTCAGGAGTGCCTCAGCAGCTGTTGCTAAACTGGATGACAACGTATTCTACAGCAGGGACATCTCCCACTCTACAAGGCCATTGTCCTCCCCTTACTCCTCTATGTGTCTGGAATTTGGGTTCCCTATAAAAGGCACATTTTAAGTTTTGAAATGTTCCACCAACATTTCCTTCGCCACATTCTTCGGATCTCGGTTCTGCAACGCTCCAATTTTAAACCTGTAATTACAGTGAAACGGACATATGATGCAAACGGGTGCTCATAGGTCCCCGAAACGCGTCTTGTACGGGGAAGTAGTGAGCAAGCGAGGGATTGGTGAGCAGAGAAAGCGCTATAAGGATAGTATGTTAGAGTCGCTGACTTTGTACGAGGCACCTGAAGACTGGGAACAGGTGGCTGAAGACCGTGAAGGGTGGAGAGCCACCTGTTCTCAGGCTGATGGCGTCTCAACGGATAGACGTGTGAGAAACATTCAGCGTGCTGCAGACATGCGTCAACATATTTGCAGCACAGGTGACGCCGCAGGATTCTCATATCTGCGACATCTGCGGGAGGGAGTGCGTATCTAGGATCGGACTGTTTTCTTACAGAAGATCACATGATCGACGTGGAAGAGCAGCTCAAGATTGCCATTGAAATGGCAACGGGATCCTCGACTACGAGGCTCAGTAACGACGACGACGGAATATTTTTTTTACAAGTAAGCAAACTCAATACTTTCAATTGTAAAAAAAATGTGATAGAGAAAAACAAATATCATATTTATTCATAATCGGAATACCGTAATAACTATAAAATGCACCAAATTTTGCAAAAGCGATGTCAGCCTGCGTGATTTTTACTTTTAAATTACTAAAGCGATATCAGTCTGTGTAATGTTTACTTTTAAATTACCATATCTCGAAGCTTAAAATGTTATATCTCAAGTTTAAAATGTTCGATAAAATTTGACGCAATTCATTAGAATTGCAGCGAATACATAATGACACCATCAACTAAATAAATATTCCTATATCTATCTATTCTCCTATAATTCAACATGTTGGTAATATGTATTATTTTTTTAAATTGTTAATAATTAGCGGATCGGATAGTTCATTATTTAATTGTTTTTTTTTACTATAAATGAGTAAATAATTATTCGCCTAGTTTCTTGCGAATCACTGGTTGAGAATCTCTCGCAATGTCAGTTAGATTATTCCACATCACGTATTTAACGACTTGTATTCGTGGAGCTCGGCTTATGTTCACTAAAATAGTGTAAACTTTTCAACTATTCGATTTCTATCAATTTTTAAACGAGCAAGGTACGCCGCGCTGTCACTAGGCTTGCGTCACCAAATCAATCTTGGCACAGGGCTTGGCACCTTTCTCGCTATCGATTATTGGGCATTTTTAAATTCGTAATGACGGCCGCCTTCCTCTGGTGTTAATTCAGTAGTAAAATTGAGTTTTGTGAAACTAATGCCGTTCTGAATAATAAATCCTGATTAGAATATTTGACAACAAATTAAATATGCTGTTCCACAAATTTACAGCTGAAACCTTAGATAAATTACTAAATCTTAACCTTAATAGAATACCTCTTTTGCCTAGTTGTTCTGACCTGTCTGGGGGTTACGGGCTGGATCCAGTTTTAATAAAAAGGGTTTTCACTTCGAACCTCTTAAACATCTGGAACGCTGAAAGAGATTGCCACGTATACAATGAAAGAGTATTGTTTTTTTTTATTATTTACTTTTAAGAGACAGTTGTCATCAGAGATACGTCAATAACCTTTTATTATTTATTTTTATTACACTTTGGTTGTATACAGTGTAACATGGCGAGTTGATTGCCATTTGGAAATCTCTTCCAACATATAAGAAATATGTTAAAGAGACCTTAAGTGAAAACCAGACTGGGATCCCATTTTAAAATGTTTTTTTATAAATTTTAATTGATTACTTGGTTTGTGAGTTATTATCACCTTAAGGGTAAATATAATATTTGTCTCAAAAAAGCTTCGAGTTCTTTTGAACAAAATAAAATGATTTTTTTTTCCTACAAAATTTTCGAATTAACCTGATACGTACCTTAGGATTTATCCTAAAAAATAAGTTTACTCTTAAAAATATTCAGATACCTCGAATTATTTATTAATATGTATTGGAAGAGTACGTTAGTTGGAATATTATATAATACTATACGTGGACATCGTACGAGTATATGAAACATTCAAATGACACAACGTTTAACGTTGTTTTTAACTATGTAATTTAACCTCAACCAAGTGTCAGCAGGTAAAGGATAAGATATGATAATATTTTCAGAGATATTATCACGTTGTTAATGAAAAAGGGCTTCTTAATCGAATATTGTTAACAAACTATAAAAACACAATCAACAAAAAAAAGGAATAAAGCCTACTGATGTATAACATAACATAGGTGTGGTATTTGTGCTATGGGAGGAAAATTCATATTTTTGTATAGTTTTATAGGCAAATAAAACGGAAAACACTCATTATAAACAGGAAGTAACAAAAGAAAGGAATTGAATATTGTGTAGGTACCACACTTTTATTTCTGATAAGCCTTAATAAATGATACGCTAAAAATGTACCTTTACGCCGCGCCGTATTGATTTTTTGTTCGAGTGCTTCGTAGTTGCAATGTCAATATTTTCATTATCACTAAATGTTATCTTTTATTTTGAGTACCACATATCAGATATATCTCTTTTTTTATTATATTATTGCTTTTATCTTTTGTATAAAGGATAATAAAATAAAAGTCGCTATTATTTTTCAAACATTGTAAAATCTGTTTTAAATCGTTTATTACACGAGTATTTTATGTTTTGTGCAAGTTTTAAAATAAAAAAGTCCCGAACCGACCAAAAGTGTATCAGCAATATTTTATTTACTATTTCAGAAATTAAAACACGTTCTTAAAAGAAATTAACAAAAGTACAAGGCTTTATTTTTTATATTCAGATACAGAGAACTTTTCAATCATACAGATTCGAATACTTAAAAAAAAATCTTGACTGAATATTTTCAAGTGTCTTTTAATTAATGTCACTATTTTATTTATTCCAAGTTATAGAAACTTTTGTTTTCTGTTCTGTCATCGTACACATTGTTCATTCTCATTACCTTTATAAGTCCTCCCACCGATCGGTTAACATAGTAGACTGCATCAATATTTGTTTATTTTTCTAAACACTTATTCTAAAATAATTTTAATTGTTATATTTTTATCGAATGATATAATCTAAATTCTCATCTACCAATTATTCTAACAAGCGTTTCATAATTGTTTTTATTTAGTTTTTACCATTAACATTTTATTATGCATCTTTGGTTATTTTATTTCTTTGCACCTTATACAGCAGTAAAATAGAACGTTTCGGTATATATACTATATACTCCAAACATCTATACATCTTTACACCTTATACAGCGGTAAAATAGAACGTTTCGGTGTATATACTATATACTCCAAATATCTATACATCTTTACACCTTATACAGCGGTAAAATAGAAGGTTTCGGTGTATATACTATATACTCCAAACATCTATACAAATTTTAAATATATGTAAGATTTACCAAATTTCTCGTTGATAGTATATTTTAAATTGATTGAAACAATATTTGGATGTTAATATTATTTTTTCCACTTATAATTTTATCCTCAAATGACGCAGAATATGTCAGTACGTCCAGTCGCGGCACGCAAATAGCGGAGAATTAGACGGATCACATCTACCATATACTTGTTATACTATATCTACTATAAACGCGTCTAATGCATAAAATCCATTAATCACAATCCACGAGGAACATCACTTTTCCAGTAAATCGACGTTGTAGATTTTTTTCCTGCCTGCCTTCAAAAAGGTGAAACAATTTCCAACGAAGTGGAGACAACAGTAATGATATTTGTTATAACTACAATCGTTTAAATTATAATGTTTTAATGTACCATTTCAAAAATATTTTATTTCAATTATTGAAGTTTTTAGATTTTTGAAAATGATTCGAACACAAGCAGTCTTATATAGTAATAATGATCAAACATTTTAATTAAATAACAGTTGATGTAACCAACAAACATAAAGTCTTCTGATAAAACGATGGAACATTTTAACTACTACTTGAAAAGGGGTATGATGTAATGGTATGTATAATATTATATTTTCGTTGTAAACCACCAAGTGTTAAAAGGAAAACAAAACAAACTATTAAAAAAAATTGGATACCATCGGAAATCGAGCTCGCTTCTCCCGACAGGCATGCGACTTACTAACCAACACACGAAGGCCATCTTTATGGAATTTAATTGATTAATTTATTTACAGAACTTTATCGAGTAACTTCGCTTTTAAAAGACTAACAGACTAACTAACTTTAAGGGACTAACAGGATAATTTTCTATCTCAGTCTTATGGTATTTACATTCTTAATGATCTGTCACCGCATATGACAAACAGTGAAAATGCCCAGTTTCTTGATCGCATTTTTATAATGGATCTTTCCTCATCTCGTGGAATGGACTAATTTAACGGATACATTTTATAAAAAAGAATTCAGATGTGCTGAAAACATTGAACTTTTCAAGAAAATTCTTCAGAGATGCGTGTCATAGGTTCGCCATCCCTGAACTAGGGCATAAAAGTCGTCCTTTGTTTTTTTTTACATTTTAACGAACACAAATTATGAGACGAATTATGTCATTCGTGTCTCAAATATTTCTACAAATAATGTAATTTTTAATCACAAATTATATTTTTTCATGTTTATCTCCTTTCGTTGATAATTTGATAGAGTTTTTACTATACAAAATACTACAAGTTCATTCAATACTTATAAATTATAAATTTACCCTGATCGACACATGAGGTGACTTTTTCCGCTGGCAGCTAAAACTAACCTAGGTTATTATCTGCTAATGACATACAAATATTATATAAAAAGCAATGTATAGCAATGCAATGCTAAAAAAGTATAAAACAATAAAATAAAAAGGGAAGTTTTTCTTTCAAGTTTTCAAATTATAAAAAAATGGGTGCTGGAAGAACAATACGTGTACATTCTCTTATGTTTCATAGTTAATATAGTTTATAACTACAAAAAAAAATTGAAGTGCTCCTTTATTTTTATTTTAAGTGTCCCTAATATTTATATATTTTAATACTGCAATGCTAATAAATTTGGTGGGTTTAATTGTATGTTTTAATGTCATTCTAGAATATGTGAGGTACATTCCGTTTAATGTCATTCTAGAATATGTGAGGTACATTCCGTTTCATCAACATCATCTACTCGTGATGGATACCTCTAATTAAAAATGACTTCTTCGCAATCTTTGATTAGTATTACAGAACTTGAGTATTGAGCACGATTATCAAATATATACAAATACAATTTGATTTATACAGTTGATATTTCGAAAAATATACTAAATAACTGATTCTTTACATAATGTTTGATTTTATTCCTGAAATATTTACCATTATCTAATTATAAAACAGGGTCTTAATCAACTAGCTGGGTCTCATAATGTGAATCGTTTTCTGGAGGCAAAACAAGCAAAGCTATATACTCGTAGATCGGTTTGGAGTGGGTAAGTGAATTGCATTGAATGGACTTTCTCCATTGACCTACACACTCCAAACCTCCTCCTAAGTGTTGTAAGACTGACGTAGTTACCTTCAAGAATTGCATTGAATGGACTTCCTCCATTGACCTACACACCCCAAACCTCCTCCTAAGTGTTGTAAGACTGACGTAGTTACCTCCAACAATTGCATTGAATGGACTTCCTCCATTGACCTACACACCCCAAACCTCCTCCTAAGTGTTGTAAGACTGACGTAGTTACCTTCAACAATTGCATTGAATGGACTTCCTCCATTGACATGCACACCCCAAACCTCCTCCTAAGTGTTGGAAGACTGACGTAGTTACCTTCAACAATTGCATTGAATGGACTTCCTCCATTGACCTACACATTCCAAACCTCCTCCTAAGTGTTGGAAGACTGACGTAGTTACCTTCAACAATTGCATTGAATGGACTTCCTCCATTGACCTACACACCCCAAACCTCCTCCTAAGTGTTGTAAGACTGACGTAGTTACCTTCAACGATTGCATTGAATGGACTTCCTCCATTGACCTACACATTCCAAACCTCCTCCTAAGTGTTGGAAGACTGACGTAGTTACCTTCAACAATTGCATTGAATGGACTTCCTCCATTGACCTACACACCCCAAACCTCCTCCTAAGTGTTGTAAGACTGACGTAGTTACCTTCAACAATTGCATTGAATGGACTTCCTCCATTGACCTACACACCCCAAACCTCCTCCTAAGTGTTGTAAGACTGACGTAGTTACCTTCAACAATTGCATTGAATGGACTTCCTCCATTGACCTACACACCCCAAACCTCCTCCTAAGTGTTGTAAGACTGACGTAGTTACCTTCAACGATTGCATTGAATGGACTTCCTCCATTGACCTACACACCCCAAACCTCCTCCTAAGTGTTGGAAGACTGACGTAGTTACCTTCAACAATTGCATTGAATGGACTTCCTCCATTGACCTACACACCCCAAACCTCCTCCTAAGTGTTGGAAGACTGACGTAGTTACCTTCAACAATTGCATTGAATGGACTTCCTCCATTGACCTACACACCCCAAACCTCCTCCTAAGTGTTGTAAGACTGACGTAGTTACCTTCAACACGCTTTTTGAGTAAAAACTTATGATCAAATATGCTACAAAATAACAAAAGCTCTCTTGAAGTGGCTTCGATCTTTAAACAGTGCTATATAAATAAGTTATGTCAAAAGCGTTGTTTAAATATCTCGTACATTGGACGTTATCAATGTATATGTTATACTGTCAGGCCACCCTATTTATTATTTTACTTGTTTATTCTCAGCATGCTTTTGATCTCTAGCGAGAACACTGTACCGAAAGACGATTTGGCAGCCTTAATATTCTCAGCATGCTTTTGATCTTTAACGAGAACACTGTACCGAAAGACGATTTGGCAGCCTCAATATTCTCAGCATGCTTTTGATCTTTAGCGAGAACACTGTATCGAAAGACGATTTGGCAGCCTCAATAGGTTGAAAAATTCGTTGAATAATTTTAATAACCAAGCCAATAAAGATTTCTTACGAGGAATACATAAACCCTGGTGACGAATTTTCAACTTTTTTGTTATTGACATCTATAGAAAATTGCTAAATGTTATTTATTACACATAAGTTATATACTTTTCAAGCTGTAAACTTAAGGCTTAGGGTTTAAAAGCTGTAAGTTCTCGGTCAAATAGAACGAAGTCCTGACTTGAAATATCGGGTGGAAGATAAGCGTCCTACTAAATAAGTAACGGACGTCATATTTTAAGTTGATCCTCGACATTTTTCTACAATGTCCATTTAATTTAAAATATTTAGCTAAACGATAAAAATAGCTAATATCAAACAAAGAAAACAATCGCAATATTTGCTTATCGCTGTGAAAACAATGAGAAAAAATGGCATTTTGTAATTTATCATGATGAATTGTTTTCCTTGATAATTACGAAACATAATCCCCGGTAAAATATCGATAACAGTTTTATTTGTGTACATAAATAATTACCATTTAATAATTTTCTTCTTAAATTTCACATGATTTTTCAAATAACTTTATTTTAAAACATTTTTTATTTATATTAAGTATACTTAAATAAAAGATCATATAACTCTCGAACTTTTATCTGAAATATAAGCTTTTATTTACTAAACATAATGAAATAAAACTGAAATATTAATATACAAATTTAATAAAAATACGAGCTTTCAGAAAGAGCTTGAAAAAATAAATAAATTTCTACTCTATCGCTTAAATTTTGTCGCATCTATCAATATCGATGGCTTTTCACTTGACAAAGCAGAGTGCTTAGTAGATCTGTGCAAATCTACAAAATGTGACATTTTGTGTGTTCAAGAAACATGCAGATTGTAGACCGACATTTTTCGGAAGGACAGTGGCTATTGAAAGGCCATATGATAAGTAAGGTAGCGCAATTTTCTTGAAACCTGAAGTGTTTGTTAAGACTGCAAACCTGTGTCAGAGTAATGATGTAGAAATCCTTACAATAGAACTATCAGGCTGCACCATTACCTCACCACCTATTGTCCCTTTCATATATACTGATACAAATAATCTCCCTAACCAAATAATGATCGGTGATATTCACAGTCATACCATCAATTGGGGATATACCATTTCTGATTGAAATGGTGACGCCGTGGAGGAATGGGCTGAAGCCAGAAATCTAGTTTTGATACACTATCCCAAACTCCCACTATCTTCAATAGTGTCCGATGGAAGAGGGGTTAAACTTCAACTTGATTCTTCTCTAAATAAGCTAAACCACCAATGCTCTAAAATAATCGGTCAGATTATCACTCACACAACACAGACCTTTTATCTGCCTATTATCTGCCAAATAAACCCGGCCATACGACCAACTTTAGTGCCATTCAGAAGACGCTTTAACGTTAAAAAAAGTGAATTGACGTGCTTTTCGATGCATTATGTTAGATGACCAATAGGAAAATATTAAACCAGACCTCCTCAATTACATTCAATTTATTCAAATAATCAAAAAGGTATCAAAGCAATACATACCCAGAGGATGCAAAACATCAGGTGTCCTGTTTAAGTGGAAAAACTGAACACCTATACAACTTTCTCCATAAAATACTTTCTCCGAAGACACCATACAGGTTGGTCAAGATCGAAGACACCACACAGGCTAGACAGTGATAAATCAATAAAGAAAGGAAATTTGACCACAACCTTTAGAGAACATTGATCTGACCTATAACAGCAAAAATGCATAGTCTACACTAAAAAAATGGTGCTCAACGACATTAGGATATGCACTTCAATGTAACCTCTAACTAGGTTACTTATCAGCTCTTGCTAATCGGATAACCGCGGAAACTAAGAGTCCACCATCAAAGACTAACTACGTCACTCGACACAAAAACGAATGTCTTAAGCTCTCATGTCGCGATCAAAGTTTAAAAAATGGTAAAGCTTCGGGGGTTAATGAACTTCATGTGAAACAAATAAAACATTTCAATACAAAAACAACTGAGCGGTTGTTGAAACTATTCAACAAATCTTTATCTAGTTGCAGGGTCCCCAAATTATGGAGGAGAGCCCATGACATAGCCCTCTTAAAACGTGGCGAGACACCTACGGACCCCAAACTCACCCATTGAATAAACTGTCACCATCTATCAACAGTATACTTATTTTAGAACAGGCAGGACTCAGGTCAGGAAATCAAATATCGGCAAGTTCTTAATCTAACCCAACATATAGAAGATGGCTTTGAAAAACAGAAAGTCACCGGAGTTGCGTTTGTTGACATCTCTGCACGATACAGTTAACATTATATTGCTCTCTAGTTGATGATTTGCTCGGAGTGTCGGTCCGATTTACGGACACCTTACTCCTTCATCGGGTATGTAGAACGGACTTGGGAAATTTTATGGATATTTGGGTGGTGGTGTTAAAACCATGTACCACCACCCAAAGACGTTGGGGTTCTTAAGATTATTGAAGATATGTTACGAGATTACCGTTCCACAGTCAGTTTAAAAATAAAAAAGTTGATGTCGTAACCAAAAAAAACGGACTACTCCAGGGTAGTATACAGGCCCCGACACTCCAATATCTACACTAATGACCCAATCCAGGCCTTCACATACAAAATCGTTTGTTTATGCTAACAATCTCGCTTTTTCTGTACAGGAAGACACTTTTGATCAGGTTAAGACAAACTTATCTGGGGCACTTGAAGCAATGGCCAATTATTAAAAAGAGAATGAGCTAAAACCAAACCCTTCTAAAACAGATATTTCTGCCTTCTACTTGCGCAACCGAGAAGCATACCGTCAGCTTAATATAATTTAGAATGATACAATATGAGGACACTGTTCCATATCCAAATATCTTGATGTCACTATCGATCGAACGCTTTCCTTCAAAACCCATTACGACAATGTGAAACAGAAGGAACTGCCTATTCAGAAAATTGACAAACTCATCTTGGAACGTAGAACTTGCGCTACCTGGCAGATGAATACAGCTGCCTTGTCTGGAATAGGTCGACTCACGCTGGTTAGATGGAAGTGGTCCTTATAGAGACATGCCGTTTGGTCACAGGTTACCTTAAACTAAATAAGGTGCACTTCCTCGTCGAAATTGCTCTTCTAAAACTCACGAGATACATAACATAGAGTAAAAGCCAATGCTAAGAGACCCAACCAACTTCAGACATACTTTGCATAACCACGAGCCCACAGTCTCTAGGTTGGAATCCAGGCACAGTTTCATTACGTCCCACTAAGCCTCTGGAACCTACTATCTCAAATCCAATGAACAACTTAAATTCAATCTCGAAATTCATTGATAGAACCTACATTGAAGATATTGTAAAAACAGCAAGAATTTGTTTTTATCCTAATATGTAGTAATAAAATATTTAATTCATAACATACGAAAACTAGTCAAGATTAGTCATGTCAAAATTATTTTCTGCTTCGTAATTTTCGCTTCATGGAAGTTGATTTTTTTCCTCATTTTCCAAAATTATTTTAACAGAGTTATTTTATAAGAACAGAGACTCTCCAGAGACTGCGAGTTACACATTATTAGAACAGAAAAAAATAATAAAAAGGTAAAATGATTATCCTAGCACTGGAAATAAATATACACCTTAAAATCAGTTTTTTTTAATTAAAAAAAAGAGCTCCATTATTGGAAACGAACAAAATGTGTCTTCGCTGTCCTGCAACTCCATTTCGAGAATATGTAAGATGGAATAAGTTGCGGAGCTGTGAGGATGACTATGATTTTACTGTGAATATGACCACAACAGTATTACTAATGACTTAGACCACAAACAGAAATCAACAAACAATGACCACCACAATCAATAATCACAAACGAATTGTTCTAAAACACATTGGCATTACATGACACGAGTTTTTCGATTCACTTTGTCAGATATTGTCAATACTCGTAACATATTTGACCCAACTTACTAATATAGGATACGAAAACTGCGAGTGAGATCCAGTCGACTCGGTGCATTAGACACGTAATACTACTGATAATATAAATGTTGCTGATATATAGATATTAAAAATTACAAAATATTATTTTCTCAGTCAATATTTTATAATAAACTATAAAAAATGTGAATAGTCATTTTGACATGTACTCGTATATATGAAGGAAATTCTTGCATTTAAAGATTTTGACCTTTTTATTTCGTTATAACAACTCGCATCTTCGTCCATTGTATTGTATAATTGTACTGCACTTTTTGTTTAAATGGACGAGCAATACGAGCTGAACTGCAGTCTTACATTACTAATATATAATTTAAAGAATCATTTCGTTATTGAAAGGTTGAAAAAAGGCGAATTATTGTGTGTATAATAAAATATTTTATTTTTACGTACGTATATTTAGCAAATTTCATTTAATTAAAATGGGCTGCATTACGTAAATATTATCTAATTTGAACTAGAAACCTCTTTGCAAAATAGTTCTTTTCTGTATTATTTTGCGAGTTATTCTTCAGAAACTCAGGTTTGATACTTTATCACAGATATTACCAAGTATTAAATGTCATCTCCTTTAAAAAAGATGTAGTGTTAACATTAGAAAACAAATATTGATTGAAGAATTTACAAACTACTGAAAAAAATACAATATCAGTTTGTGATAAATTAATTTAGGTTGTTATGAATAATTTATTGTTGACATCCTAATTAAATAAATTGTACAAATTCCGTTAGAAAGTTCATCTTAATTATAAAATAATATACGAGTATATAAATATTTACAAAATTTACTGAATATTTATTCCATATTTTGTCTTCTTCGCCAGATGACATGCAAACACAATGCCCACAAACTGCAAAAAAATAATCATTACACCATTAATATTAAAAATAATAATTACACTATTAATATTAAAAATAATCATTACACCATTAATATTAAAAATAAAAGAAAATGTTGAAAATAGAATAGAAAAATTCAGATTCACTTTATTTCAGAAATTCTTCAAATAAGAATAATATTGGATATCTGTAATCACCAAAGATCATTTTTTCCCACATATTGTATTTTATGTATCTTCATAGAAAAAAGCCCATTTAAATGTTTAAAAAATAATAACATTTCTTAGTTAATATTTTATCATTCAACAAAGCAAACATCTGTGTCATTTAAAGATAATATTTTATCACTAAAATACTTCAACTTATTATGTGCGTTTTTCCGTTTAAATTTGCTGACTGATTATAGTTTTGAAGTTTCTCTGAATAGCGTAGCGGTCTACTTTAAGCATAATGCTTTCACACGAAAATCTACTTGAAACGAAAAAGCAAGATACAACAGAACAAACTTAAACTCGCATTTATTTATACCTTCACGCTCGAGAGATTTGGAAGTAGCATTTCAAAATCACAAGGATATTATTAATATTTTTAAATCACAAATATCAAATTTAATTAGAAAAGGAAATGACTATAGACACTTTAGTCAGTTGAAAGTCAACTTTTAAGTCTTTCAGTGAGCCTAAAAAGTGTCACACCTTCGGTTAAAGACGTTTAGATAAGCATGTTTAATTATTTTCAGGTTTTCTTAAATCTATTTCTATAAATAAATGTTACGCAAAAATTAAAAAAATGTGTCTTGTTTTATATTGGCCTAAGACAAATTTGATTTTTGAGGACGTAGGTTCCGTTTACAACATTTTTTTTCTAAGAAAAATTATTTCTAGTTTTATGACTTGCCACTTTACAAGCAAACGTTAGTAACGAATTAGCACCTAAATAAAGGCAATACCTAGCTGTATATGTGTTAAGATTGATACGGACATTGAAATGAATTAATTACCTGTATTATTCCTATACAGACACCAGTGGCGCCGATGCTGGCCGCGTGACTTGATAAGAAGTTACTCAGTGAAGTGAGGCAGCCATCCGTGTACGTATTGTTGGAGGTGGTGTTGCAGAATATCATTCCAGCAGCCCCAGCCTTGGGTTTGCAGCAGGACATGGGATATTGGTCCTTATCAAGATACTTATTTTCCCCCCAATCAGTGGCATTGTTCACACCGCAACACTCGAACTACAAGTGAATAAATATTTAAATTACAATATTCCATCTAGTAGGAGGTTCTGGCAATGCCCAAGTTTAAAAAAAATTAAATATCCTTAGGTCCAGAAGTCCATTAAAATTTTGAATACTCACCATTCTATGTCAACATGGAAAATATCGGAAAGTTCCAAAAAATATCAAAACAAAGCCATAACGAATATTCTCCAAAGAATAGAAAATATGTACAATTTTCAAAACATATCGAAAAAGTCCAAAAACATTTTAAAATACCTACTTTAAATTCTCGAATAAATCGAAAATACATAAAAAAAATGTCAACAATAATTGCAAATATCAAAATGCTCAAGTTCTAAAAACTCGAAGCTTCCAAAAAAGATTGAGAGTCCCTGAATTAAAAAAATATTTTAAGTTTTATTTTCACCCAGTAACAAACATATCGAGCAATATTTGTTATAATCCACATAGCTCAATTACATGCATATAATTTTGAGATCCCGTAAATAAAATAAAAATCTAAAATTAGAAATAATATTCAACCGATATTGCAGGGGAAAAATACGAGTATGTATGGTATGTAAAATTTTGAGAACACTTTAGTGTTGTTCTCAGATCAAGTTTTTATCTAAAAAAACGGTTCGTGTTAAAACTGACGCTATTTTGGCAAAATCCTCTCCAACCTCCAGTAGACAAATATAGTACTATTCATTTTATTATTAATGCTCATTGACTATGACGAGTATAATAGAAGGCACAATACAAAGTTAGGGATCAGGCTACTTGATGTTGGTACCACCAGAGATGACTATGTAAGCCTATTTTTGATAGGCATATCCTATTGCATATACATATGCCAAGAACCGTCAGTACTTACAATTTGATTGCGTCTTCTTTCTCCATTAGTCCCTTATAACTAGCAAAAGCTCTACGCGATTTGGCTCTATCTGCTGTTGTTTGCTCCCAGTTGTGCTGAACGTTAATGTTTTTAAGCATATAATATCCTTATATCTCTTGCGCTGCCCACTGTGCTTTCTTCTGCCTTACGTCAGCTGTCCAAAGTGAATATTTCTAGGAAGTCTGTACTCAGGCATGTGAGCCACGTTTCCAGACGAACGCGGACGAACACGCAACATCAGTTCGCTCTTCTAACTCCATAATTTAATATCATCGAATCTTTATTATTTGGCTGAGGTGCCTATGCTGACTAATAGATTCAACCAACGGTGAGCTTTTCGCAGCACGAGACGTTTGACACGTGATCATCCTTCCGACCGCGTTGCCAAGTTTAGGTGCCCGCGTTCCTAGTTTTATGTGACGGCGGAATAGCAGCACGGGGATGGGGTACTGGTGTAGTCACATCTGGAGCCGGCGTGCTGGACATCTGGGGCAGAGCTAGCGACTCTGTTATACAGGGTACACCTCTAATGCTCAATTTTCTGTCAACAGTAATTGATAGGACTATGATGAAGATGTTAAAGAGAATGGGAGCTAGAACACATCTTTGCCGGACCCCAGTATAGATGAGGAAAAGGTCTGTGAGAGAGTTATCGTACGAGATTTGAGTGGATTTGGATTCGACGTATACTTACGAGTTGTATTTGTTGAATATTTTCTCTGAACCAATTCTCCCGGGGATTACCTTTAGTGATTCCGACTAATGACATACAAGAGTCATGAATTGCATCTCTGATTTTTATCCAGAAGCTTTCAACGTTAATAATGTCCGCTATAGGGATTAAGTTTGATATTGTCGTGGTGCGAAGTTGTTGTCGCACCTCTGTATTTTTCGAGTGGAGATGACTTCTGTAGTGTTATAATGTCTTGGTTTTTGAAAGAATTTTTATTTCAGAGATACTTTAATTTTGGATACTATCAGTGATCCTTTCAACATTTAATGGCTACCTTCGCTTTGGTAATTGTCACATCATTAATGTTACATCTTCTAACTATAATATAGTCCAGAGTATGCCAGTGACCAGATCTTAGATGGAGCCATGCTCCTTTAAATTTGCCATTCAGTGGAAAGCATATGTTGGTGATAGTGCGATTATGTTCAGCACACTTTGAAAGCAACGGTTTGCCTTTGGTATTCTTTTTCCCATGCTATTTGTACATGCAACTCCCTGTTAGATAATGGAGTTTTTACCCACTCTAGTATTGGCGTCGCCAAGCAAGATAATACGCTCATAGTTGGGAGATCCTCAAGTTCATTTTCAAGTTGGTCATAGAACGACTCTTTAACTTAAGCATCTATGTTCAGGATGGAAGCGTAGTCAGAAATGCCATTGAAGTAAATATTGTGTGAAATTTGGTAGCGAAGAGTCATTAATCTTTCTGATATATCCACTGGTTGAGTTTTCCTGCCACTTGAGTTTTTATGGTCAGTTCTACACCATTCAGTTTGTTGCCATTTGCGGAGTATCCCTTTCAGAAAATGTGTACTTGTGCTCTTTAATACTACCCTCACCAAAAAGTCTAATGTCCGCATTCACGTCGAATGTCAGCATTTACGCGCCGTTTCCTGTTCTTCTTTCAGGGTGAGCATAAGTATGAGAGTATTCATATGTTCCAAGTGCCAAAGGTGGAGTTTTTTGTTGCGTTCCTCACGGGTGTCTATAATAGAATAGATGCCCTCCGAAGGAAGGTATTTTACCTCCGGATGACAATTAAGTCTCTTTCGAACGATCCATATTTGTTGTATCGGCTATATATAATTAATAAATATGTCCCAGTTACGTTCCCAACCAAATTTGGGTTGCAACTCTACGGGGGTTATCTTGTGGCACAGAATAACTGTGACGACTAGGCGATCCATAGAGCTTGAGCTGCCCTGGTCATCTCATTATCCTTATACGTGGAAAGGTGTTGGTTTCTATCTAACACCGATACTCGATCGTCAGAGCCTCGTCAGTTCACCCAGTAAAACAAATAACATTTTCACAAGTACCAATCTCATAAAAGAATAATAATATCAGTATTCCGTTAAAATAAAAATTAGATTTTTATGATAAGTTATGATAAAGAGCGTCTGATATTGTTAGCTCAGGGCACTTAAATGTAAAAATGTTCTGGTTCCAAGTGGGCTAGAGTGTCATTTGTTAGACTCGAGGAAGTATTATTCTATTATCTTTGAATGTTTTATAGAAGAAGAAAAAATGTCCAAACATTTCAATGTCCGATGAGCGGCTCTATTTAAAATTAACGACTCGGACTTGTATCTCCACGTTTGGTACTTGAATATTTTTTCCATTTAAAAAAAAAATTATAATATGTAAACTAATAGTTTATTTAAATACTCGTATTCCAGCATCGAACTTACTTAATTTGTTTTTGCATAATTTTCCCGAACTTGTAAAATTTTTAATGATTTATAGTTTTTAATAGTATTTTGGTATAAAATCCAAGTATTATCTCATTTATTATCATCGTGTAAAGGAACTATGACTCATTTTTAAGGGAAAGTAATAATTATTATATTAGCATTATCAAGTTTCTATCAACACAAAAGGAAATCTCTCGATTCACATTTATTTTCCATTTATTAAAAATGAATAACACGGAATTCAAATATTTATGTGTCAATTGGCTCAACTACAATAATATTCACAACGAAATAAGAAACTAAGTAAATACAACCGCTGATATATAGTATTTGGATGCCTAAAAGATGTTCTCTGGAATAACAAATACACGAGAACAGACAGTAAGTTCAAAATTTACAAAGCATGTGTGAGGCCAATCATATTTTATGGAATAAAGTCTAGAGCAGATACAACAAAACCAAATATAAGCTCAGGACTGATGAAATCAAAACCCTCACCGGGTGTTACACCCTGTATAACAAAGAAGTTCCCTACATGGCATTGTACGAAATATCAGCTGGCAGTCGTTCCCCAAGAAGACCTTCAAAATGATCTAAGAATAGCTGGGAGTCAAGAGAAACAGACCATAGGTCTTACTTAAGACAAAGATGAAGGAAAAAATAAAAACAGTGTTAAACTATCGTATGTAAACATAGAATCGTTTTAATCTCTAACAAGTTTTTTTAATATATTGTACTCGTATGTCAACAATAACCCTTTAAAAAGTTTTCATTGCCCTTTTTATACGACAGTTGTTTTAATTTATATAAAAAATTAGAAATGCTCTTTTGTAAAGACACGACAATAAATAGTTTGTGCCATGCGAGATGATTTTTTTTCATTCAAGACCAGTGTTCCTATGTAAACTTTTTTCGTAAACTTTCCAGATTCTGGGTAAAAAAATAATGCAAACATTATTTAATATAATTGATATACTCCGTCACTTTTGACAATGTGGGTGGATTGCCTAGTATAAAAAGTCATTATTAAGAGCATTCTTTATAATAACTTGACATTATAATATATATTCAATATCAGCAAACTCCATTATTAAATTAAGTAAACATTGTTTGAAGTAAAATTCTTTACGAATTAAGTGACGAAAAGAGTAATTTCATCCAAATGCATTGTTTTAGGTAATCAATAAAGTTTTTAGGGTAAAATGTATATGTTTATTGAAAATAAATAGAAATAGTGGTGTTTTTCTTAATCAAATGAACTACACGCGACATTTTCGACTTTTGCACACATGCGTAAGCTCTAGATAGCGCTGAATATTACAATTTGGGATTTGAAGATAATTCTCCCATTCGAACTTTGATACAACTAAAAAGCACTTGTTATGTATAAGTGCTTTTGGTGACCTACTTTAATATTTAATTTTCAATCTTTATAGAAATATTATTTTACGCTTTAGTATGAGATCTTTCTAACGCCAGCTCACAATATTTTCAACGCCAGTCACTGTTCTAGTCACAATGTTATACAACTTACGAATATATAGCAAGTATCATTCGGATTTACGAGTATATTAATCTAGTTGCGAGCAGAAAACTCATTGGATTTAACAAGATAAGTAGAAAATCGATATTTTTCCTTTCCTCTGGGCTATTGTTTTATTACAATTTTGATTTATATATCCCGTTCAGATTTAATGATGTTTTCAAAAATTATACATACACTTTCAGCCCATTGTGATAGATTCTTAATTGAGTGACGTTTTATCTCTTTGTGAATATTTTGCACCAAACGTATAGTGCTTAAGTTAGATACTACGCTAGTTGATAAGACACCTGTCTTCTGACAGGTATCTTAACAACTAGTTGCGGGTTCGATTCCCTCTGGTACCCAGGATAAAAAAAGAGTTTTTAGTCTGGTTTTTACTTAAGGCCTCATAAACATATTTCTGGTTCATTGAAAGAAATTGCCACATGCCCATAATCCCACAAGGTTGTACTGTATATAAAGAAAGTGTTATACCTGATTCGTTCGGGCGCTACTATAGTTGCCAGACGTGATTTATTTAGTAATTGTGGGTTGGAGACCCGAGTTAGAACGTCCTTGAGGAGAGTTTGCTCTCTAAACAGCACTATATAAAATTTTCCTTTGTATACCCTCTAATACACTGCATTAAAAATTAAAAAGTTAAATTGACTTACGCTTGACTGTAAGTGGTCCCAAACTGGAGCAGTAATATTGTCATGGTTGTAATCTTTTATGCTCTCCATCAAGCTGCGTTCAACGAGGGCTTCTGTCCGGTCCCTGAGCACGAACCCGCTGATACCTGCAGCCACTTCCAGGATTAATATGCCAATGAGCATAACTGTAAACTAATCACGAATAGTGTAAATATTATTTGTTTTGTTTCTATTTTATTTTATATAAACTGTATTCATATGACTGACTAACAACTTGGCGGGAAAGCCTTCATCCTGCTATGGATGAATAGAGGCTGCAAATCTTAAGGCGGTTACTAAATTAGACATTTTTTAAATGGTTTAAAGAACAATGGGTATTCTGATTTATTTAACAATTGGCCTTTCAAATTAGGTTGCGGCACTTCATAAACCCTACATCCAAAATATAGAGAGAAAATAAGGTAGAATATATACTCTTAGCAATAATGGGGGTGAATAGTTGTGAATAGCTTAATATAATTAATTCTAGCACACCGTATTTAGCCCGATAGGTGTTCTCGGAACCCCCACATAGAATCTGACAGCTTCAGATAGGTTAAACTTAGGACAAAACACTTTGAGAATAGCTGACTTCATATTGAACAGTGATTACCTAAAATATTACAATATTGTAGTGTTGTGTCTTCCCGAGGCTTATTACGAGTATACTATGGAACACGGGCGTAGCGGCGTCAAGGTCCTCGATCTAGTCATCACTTTTTTATCATTTATTTAATAATGTAATCTATAACACAAACATTTGCCAAAGGTTATACCTATATACGTATATAATACATCGATCAATAAGTCCCGAGACTAACTACTAAAACAACATTTGTTTGCCAAAATTCTTCTTTATTCATCAACATAGTCTCCTTCAAGAGCGATACATTCATTCGAACGCTTTCCTAACTTTTCTATGCCAGCCGTGTAGAACGATTTATCTTTAGTTTCAAAATAGGCGTTAGTTTCGGCAATCACTTCTTCATTGGAGCCAAATCTCTTTCCTGGAGCATCTTTTTGAAGTCTGCGAACAGCCAATAATCGCTGGGGGGCAAATCTGGAGAATACGGTGGGTGCGGAAGCAATTCGAAGTTCAACTCATGCAATTTGGCCATCGTTACCATCGACTTGTGACACTGTGCATTGTCCTGATGAAAGATAACTTTTTTTCTTCTTCATATGGGGCGGTTTTTTTGCAATATCTGCCTCCAAACGCTATGTTATATTCGCTATTGATGGTTTTTCCCTTTTCAAGGTGATCGATGAATATTATACCATGCGCATCCCAAAATACGGAGGCCATAACCTTCTCGGCCGACTGTTGAGGTTTTGGTCGCTTCGGACAACTTTCACCGGCTGCTCTCCACTCAGCTGAATGCCGATTTGATTCCGGAGTATAGTGGTGGATCAAAGATTCATCCATTGTCACATGCCGACGCAAAAACTCCCGTTTATTACGCGTAAATAGTACCAAACAGCGCTCTGAATCATCTATGCGTTGTTGTTTCTGTTCCATTGTGAGCAAACGCGGCACCCATTTCGAAAAAAGCTTTTTCATGACCAAATGTTCATGCAAAATAGTGTAAACACTACCAAATGATATCTTCAGGATATCAGCTATCTCACGCAACTTTACTTTGCGATTTTTCTTCACGATTTTGAGGGGTTTTTTTATGTTTTCTGGTGTAATAGCCTCATTTGGACGACCAGAGCGTTCAGCATCATTTGTGTTTGTACGACCGCGTTCGAAATCAGCATACCACCGACTTCGATGAAGCAGAGCCCGGATAACACTTGTCAAGCCACCGCTGAGTTTGAACGGTATTTTTTACCATTAAAAAGCAATTTTTTATCAACACACGAAATTTGTTTTTTTCCATTGTTTTGAAAATAGCAAAAGTAGCGTCACTAAAACCACTGTAACTCAATGACACAATGTAGGAATGTCATGAAAATTTGACATGTAATTTCTAAAGGTTGGTACTAACTGAGAATGGTATGGATTTATTATTAGAGGCGCCATCTGTTGGTTAGCCCCGGGACTTAATGATCGATGTGTTAAATGTATTTCTCAATAACTAATCTAATTTATATATTATAACTACGAGTATGAACTAACTTCATTTTAATTTCCTAAATATCATTTTATTTTTAATAATCTTAATATTAGATCTTTACTTTATTTTCCAAATATCCAACGGACCTCCCGTCGCCTTAATTTCATATAAATCCATTTTTCTCCCTTATCCCTAATGCTAGCTTGTGGTTATATTTGGGATAATGAAAAGCGAACAAAAATAACTCGGCCAGAAATCTTGATTTGGAGTAAAGTTAGATGGCTCCAGATCTAGAATGTAGAGCTCACGAATGATCTAGAATAATCTAAAATGTAGTGCAGATCTAGAATGTAGTGCATGTTTCTCTTTCAGCATTTTTTTTTAAACCTACAGATTTATATTTGTTTTGTTGCAGATATGTAATAATTCAATATTGTTTAGACATTTGAGAAAATAAGACGACCACCGTGACCTAGTTGGTAAGAAGCCTGTGTTCCGATCCTGGAGCTGGGGGTTCAATTCCTGATGGTATACAAATTTTTTTTAAAAAGGTTTTAGTTTGATTTTCACTTAAGGGTCCTATAATATATTTGTGGTTAATTGGAAGAGATTCCCACATGTCAATAAACCCGGTAGATTGTACTATATGAAATTATAATAATACACATTCCAATACATTTTTTGCATTCAACTTTCATCCGAAATTCAATCAATGTACTGGGACGGGGCATAAGAAAGTCATCCTTAATTCAGCGCAGATGCCTTTTTGAAGGGATACATTGAAGGGATATGGAATAAGCATTGGTTCTTCTGAAATAGCAATTTACTTGCACCCGCTCTGGAAGCCAAAAGGACCGTTGAAAATGCGTATAACTTGACTTGCAATATAAGGACATTCGACTATTAAAATACAAAATGCTAAGGGATACTAAATATAATATAAACAAATATTGGAAAGAGTTATGTGAGAATTTTCAGTGTTGATGATACTTAAAACCTGAGGCTCATTCACGAAGTACTGAAATCCGCACTGAGTCCGTGCTTTATGAATACCATTCAACTGAAATCTATAAACTGTGACATAATGTAATATTATAATAAAACCAGACATATGGGTCGTTGGGTTGAATGTTATTCTAGCTTATTAAGTGAGGAAGTGACAATCTCACAAAAAAACTCTTAAGACTTTCGTTCCTCTCCCTATAATGGATGAGCTGGAGATTGCTTTACAGAAGTGGAGCAAGCGAGGCAGCATTTTCTAGTCCGTAAAGTGAAAAACGTCCGGGAAAAATATCTACAAAAATAATTTTAAAAAAGCAATGCTTATACCCATACTTTTTCAACCCCGTTACCTTGTGTTGGGCGTTTCCTTTATTATCTTATTAATATTAAAGATAATATGTTGTTACTTACCGTGAGTGTCATACAATAATTCTTTTTTATGGCCCCACAACATCCGAAGAATGCGATTATGAATATCAGCACTCCAATGGCAATTAACAGCCCTGGGATGGATCTGAAGGGCGGTTCTAATAATATAGTGTACTCATTATATTCTGCTTGCACCACTGCTCCCACGGAGATAATGATTATTCCTGTGATCTAAAATGATAAAAAATTATACAAAAAATAAATAAAAAGAGTAATTTATTAAATTACAATTATATTAAAAGTTGCGTTGTTCCAAAACATTAGAAATGTTTCAGTTTTAACATACGTTAGAATATTTTTACGTCTTTTCCCCTTAGTTTACTACGTATAAAAGTTTATTCTTCTGATATAAGAGTCTAAGCCCTTAATACTGGTTTTTAATACAATTAAAAACAGAACTTAGGTCAATAGTTCAAAATGTTGGTCTTAGGTCAATAGGTAGAGTTGTTGCAGTGTTCAGTTGGCTTGATGGATGCCCTACGTTTTAAAGGCGTTGTAGTCTTCATCCTCACATTCGCCCTCGTTACCTTGAAGCGAACCGACCTCCGGAGTTTTGACATTCTCACCCACCAATTACAACTGGACGTAGAGTCTTACACATGGTGGGCGTAGAGTCGAGTTAAAGCACGACTTCTCTCCACCGGCCTACAAGGATATCTGCTCGCCTGCCAGCCCGAGCCCCCGCGCCGCCGTGCGCCGAGATGACTTCACTGCACCGTTACCAGCTCTGAGAAAGAAGACCTTTCGACACGCAGAACTACCGATAATCAGTGCTCGTGTGTCGCACCTGATATTCACTTGCTCTTCTCGATCGGGATGAGTGAAAGGACGTATCTTTTCCATCTACCCTTATATGTCTCATTAGTCGACCATGGCCGACTAATGAGATGATCATCTTTGCTGAGTGCGAGGAAGGCATTTCTGCCTGCTACGAGCTTGGTGAAACCCACGTGGAGCTTACCGTTCCTTACGAACATACTACTAAATGTGGTATTTTTGTGAATTGTGCGTTATGCAGTTAAGTGCCGGGCCCACAGAATTGGCTCTCAGAGTATGCTGATCGGCGGTTGGCGCTGTTGGCTATCGCCAAGTCTTATGGGACATCGTCGGCGAAAGCACTTTCGGTTTTAACGGGCTCGCTCCGTTGGATCTTTCGAAAAAATAAAGAAGAAACGCAAGTTAACAGTGAAGAACCCATTTTTAAGACTGATAGCCAAGAATATGAATGAAGCCTTCATACACGTACATCTTTATACACGTATGTTACATCTTCATACACGTATGTTACATCTTCATACACGTACAACTTCATACACGTACATCTTCATACACGAACATCTTCATACACGTACATCTTCATACACTTACATCTTCATACAAGTACATCTTCATACACGTACATCTTCGTAAGCAAAGTATTTTTACTTATAATCCTCAGATAGAATTTTAAACCTTCGATTTTTTTCGTATTAGCAAAATATTTTTCTAAGTTATAGGTCCTCGTATTTAAAAATAAATCCAGTTTTTATTTTTCGTGTTACAGTTTTTAAATCGATTCCCATCATGGTATACGCATCTACACACAATTAAATTGCTAGAATAACTTGGCATGAACCACTTTCACCAAAACGAGTTTTTACAAAATGTGTATTACTACTTACATAAATCGATGTGGTAATTTACCAAGTTGTGAACGAAAGATAATCTCGTTGACTTTTTTTCTGTTTTGGTGATTTGCGAAAGAAAATGAACTTGGGTCACCTTCCTCTCGGGAAATGAAACGTAATATGAAAATGTTTTACAAACTTCTAATTCAAAAGATATTATCAATTTTCGGTAATAATATGTATATCGATTCGGTAACAATATGTACGAGTATACTATATATGTGTATATCGATTAAGTGAGTTGATATCGATTTAGAAGTTCACGATTCACACTTGTTTATAAAGTTTAAAATTAATATTGGTATTAAATATTTATGAGAATTTTAAGCCCTTTCCTAATTAATTAAAATTACTGAGCAATTTTAATGAAGGTGCCAAATTTTTATTTTTGAATATTCAATCAGCTTTTGTTTAAAAAATATTAGTGGTATTCAAGAACATGTCTTAAACTTAATAAATCAATGTAATATTAGAGTAAAACTAACCAAACTCTCTAGAAAAATGAGGAGAAGAATGGGAATTGTACTCGTATAGGAGCTAGAGACGAAGAATATTTTGACACAAATAACTCCGACGATTTTGATATAACTTACTTTTACCGACGCCAAATAAACATTAAAAAAATTAATAGAAAGTTTTTTGTAATCACAAAAGTTGACCTATTTTCTGATCTGAAGCGAGCTAAATGATTGTATTTAGTGACGTGAAAATGGATATACTTCAGACAGACCTATTATTTAGAAAAACATCTCTCAAAAAATCGCGTTGTTAATCATTTTGGAGAATCCTGGAATCATTCTGGAGGAATGAGCATTCCATCTGAAGATGATCTCGAGATAAGAGTTCTCGAGAGAAACATTTACCGCGGGCATTAGTTAGTGGGTTACAAAGTTATTGTATATAAAAAAACATATCTCAAAGGGCATGTTGAAAATAAGTTGCGAAGTTTAAATTGAGTGTATGTTTATTTTGCTCCATTATCGAAGCAAATCAGAAGAAGTACAAATTGTTTCTTAAATTCAGCTACTGAGAGGCAAGAATGCTGAAAGAGTCCGACTTTATTCATATGCTATCTTATAATCTATTATTTATCACAAATAATCGACAAAAATAATTTTTCGCGCATTAATGATTACTCATTTACGTCTTGAATAATGAATTGTGATTTTTTAGATAAATTCACTTATGACTCACGCGTTAAGTTAAGTAAAATTTATAACGATACAAAGAATAAGTTTAATAGCCTTTCCACAAAATATAAATGTTTATGGGATTCAAATAATAAATCTAGTTTCGCTCCTTGAGCATCAACAGAATGACAACATCAACAGAATTTTTTTGTTAATGCTGAAAGAGTGAAAAGGGTGCTTGCTCATATGTACAAGGGTGCTTGCTCATATGTACAGAAAACTGCTTAAAACGAAGTGAAGATTTGCAAGTTGCAGCATATCGGTCACATAATGAGAGGCGCAATATAAATTGTTCCACAACTGATAACTCAGGGAAAAATAAATTGTAAACTAATAAGAACCCGCATCCCGTAGCCTAGGAACTCGCGGAAGTGGTTTAGGTGCAGTTTTACTGAATTGTTACGGGCTGCAGTAAACAAAATAAAGATTACCACGATGATGGCCAGCTTCCGATAGGAAACGGCACCTCAAGAAAAAGAAGAAGAAAGATTTAACTTTTTCACCTACTATATCATATAACCTTTTTGAAATTATTTTAACAATAAATTGTTTCACCACTCGAAGAAATTCATTTGAAAAATCACATAATCAATTTATGAATAGTCTTCAGCGCTATGAACAACGTTCTTAATTTAAGATTTTTTAATTATGAGGACAGGTAAATTTATTTAAAAATTACACAATTAATTTATAAATGGTCATCGGCGCTATGAACAACGTTCTTAATTTAAGAAGAACTTAAGCTTTAAAACTCCACATATGATATACACATTAACTAAAATTTATGCTAAAAAGAAGAATGCGCTGGGTGCTGATTCAAGACAGCTATAAATCAGATCAAAGGTTTATCATCCAAACGGTTGATCTGCATATATAATTACCATTAACTTATAGTTCAAATATTCAAATATAACCGATGTAGGTTCATCATACCAATACATAGATATTTCGTATATTACGAGGCGTATCCAGAAAGTAAGTGTACTGAGGCTCTCACGACCGGATGGATTTTATTTTTCGACATTTTGGCTACACTTCCGTGTAGCCTGACCCTTCCCCTCCGCAACGAGACCGGTTCGAGGTCAGTACGTTGAGAAGTGTCGACGCGACAACACGTTTCGTGAAAAATGTAAATCCAATCTCCCGCCAAGTGCGAAATACGGGGCGTCATCCGTTATCTCGTTTGGAAGGGAAAACCTCCGGTTGAGGTTTATAATGAGGTGAAAACTGCATATGGTGATAAAGCTATGAATCGTACGAGTGTGTACAAGTGGTGTCGCAAGTTTAAAAATGGTCGTACATCTGTGCATGATGATCAGAGGAGCGGAAGACCTTCAATCGTGACTGACGAAATTGACGAAATTGTTTTGGGACTGTCAAGGCATAATTTTAATTGAATATATGCCTCAAGGGGAGACCATCAACTCTGCAAGATACTGTGAGACCCTAAAAAAATTGCAGAGGGCGATTCAGAACAAGAGGAGAGGCATGCTGACAAAGGGAGTCTGCCTGCTGCACGACAATGCCAGACCACACACGGCCAACGCCACGAAGGAACTGCTCGCCTCGTTTAAATGGGATGTCCTGAACCATCCCGCGCATTCCCCTGACCTAGCACCTTCAGATTACTATCTCTTTACCTCCCTGAAGCTGCACATGGGTGGAAAAAGGTTTTCAACCGACGAGGAGGTAAAGGAGGAGATGGAGAAGTGGACAGAGGGGTTGGCGGGAAACTACTTCGAGGAAGGCATCAAAAAGTTGATACCCCGCTTCACCACCTGCATTGAGAGGAATGACGACTATGTCGAAAAATAGCTTACATATGTACTACGGTAACCACGTCATTTTTTTGTTTAAATTAAAAAAATTGTAACCTACAAAAATTCAGTACACTTACTTTCTGGACTAACTTAGTATATTAACATATGTAGGCATACAAATTAGGTATCCGAGGATACATAATATTATTGTTATGTCAATACAAATGATCTAGTGATTAGCAGGCTTGTAAAACGATCGCGAGTCTAGGATTAGATTTTTGTGGATTATATTATAAGAGTTAATTATAATTAATTAATTATATTATACGAGTATATAAATCAACACATGTAACGATGTCATCTATCTTCTGTATGGAATGACGAAATCAGATTGATATTGTTTATTTTTGGTGTTGACTCCCTGACAAAAATATATTGGATTATTATTTATATATTATATATAAGGAAAAATTCAATAGATTGCCTGCTGAAGTGACAATAGATAATTTAAATTCTAACAGAATAATTATTAGTCATTGATTGTGTTATCTTATAAAAAACTAGATTTAGATTATTCTTAAATATTCGTCATTATTTTTAATTGATTTCTTTTGATCGTGTAGAAATTTTTCGAAAATGGGAATTATATGTGTTATCTTAAAAAAAAACTAGATTTCGAATGTTCTTTAATGTTTGTCGATATTTTTAATTTATATCTTTTGATCGCATAGAAATTTATCAAAAATGGGAATTAGGTAATAAAAATTATTATTATAATGGTTTATATCTAGGAATTTAGTAAAAAAATGTATATTAAATCAATTGCTAGGTATTCCTAGCTCGTGTTTTTAAATACAATTTTATGCTACATTTATTTGTTTTAATACTGTTCTGAAACATCAGCCTGAACAAGGGTCTTTTCAAGGAAGTCTTGCAGGACACACATACAAATTTAATACTACGTCAAATATACATCATCATGCATTTAAAATTATTACGCGAAATTCCCAAAAATAAACACTTCTTATCGGATAATAATTAATATTTTATTGTTTTAAGTTTGTTTCTTGGACAGTTTACGCTACTTCGATAATGATTGCTAACTTCAGTGAGGCCGGCTGATTCGTTCACGGCCGATTTAAATTGAATAATATATTAAATTTATTCTTACCACAAAAAGCAGGTTGAATATAAACAACATATATTTGACACATGATGTTATGACAGAAAAATTTGCCATATTGAAGACCGTTTTTTGTTAGTTTTAAACAAATTATCCTTTTTTTTACATTCAAACACTGACGCGTAACACATCCGCACCTGTACAAATATCACGTTGTGAATATTTCAGTCACTCGCGCTCTTATCGCTTAGGTAGGTAATTTATCAACTAAAGAACAGGTATCGGGTGTTATCTGCAACTAACAGATCCAGGTGACTGCTTGACTCATTTTGTTGAGTAGATTTTTGATAGTGGCGCAATGTTTTTGATTGTACAAATTTACATTTATGACGTCTGTTTTCATCGGTATTTTTGTATCAGATGTTCATTATATTACATTATGCGTTTTTTTTGTATTTTCCACACACGAACATTGAACGTGCGCCTTTTTATTCAAATTTATTTTGTATTAGATGCTTTCGTTATTCATTTTATATTGCATAAATTTTTCGAGATTGAATAGACAGATTTTCAAATGTATCTATTCAATCTCTTTAAACAAATCTTATTTTCATTCAGTGTCCTTAAGTAACACGCTACAAGTAGTGTACTTCAGCCCGAGAGTAGATGTCAAGTAGTGCAGTTATTATTTTTAATTACTCGTAGCTGTTAGAGTCGCATGCTAACAGCTACGAGTAATTAAAAATAACTGCTCTATTTTTTAAAAGAAGCCCTTTTATATTTAATAGTAATCATACTAAACCCGTTTGAGATATTCAATTTTATTGGTTGATTGTATACAAAAAAAATGTATGATATAATATTGAGCATCGATATTAGTTAAAATAAATAATCAAATTATTGAATATGTAGACAAATAAATTAAAAACCAAATACCAGGACGTGCTCAAAATATGTATGATTTTGACAAATTGTATGGAATTTATGGATCGTGTCTAGCCTTGTGAATAAGAACAACTTACATTTTTTCGGACCTGTCTTTCTCCCTTATAATTAATTATCTATGTTAGAATTCCAAAATATTTTGGGTATAAATAAAATATCTTTTTTAAATTACCATTATTTGGGTCTTTCTAGTCTCTTTCATTTTGAACTTCTTCATCTTGATGCGCCTTTTTCGTCCAGTATTATTATACTGAATGAACCCGGCTTCACAAATGCTCTGCTTTCAATCTCTTTCAGCAACTATTTGAAATCTGCAGATATGTAGTTGTTTTTACTACATATATGCAGTAATTCAATGTTGTTTAGTCGCTTGAGAAAATAAGACAAACTCCGTGGCCTAATTGGTAAAAAGCCTAGTTTCCGACCAGGAGGTTACGGGTTCGATTCCCATTGATACCAATTTTTTTATTCAATAGGTCAAGTCAGCCAAAATAATCAAATTCTGAAAGGGAGGCGTTTGGTCTTCCAAATAGTAGGATATGTATGATAAGGTGTATGGGCTTGGCAGAACAGAGCGTATGCCATAAAATTGGTCAAATCAGTGAAATTTTGAAAGGCGGATATGTGGAATGTTTTAAAAATAGTAGGGTATGCATGACATGATGTATGTGCTTGGTAGAACAAAATATATACTAGGCTAGGACAAACTCAGCCAAATTAATGAATTTCGAAAGGGGGATGTGTGGAAAGTCTTACAAATAGTAGGATATACATAACAAGGTGTACAGGCTCATCAGAACAAAATATATGCCAGGCTAGGATAAAGTTAGCCAAATTAATGAAATTCTGAAAGGATTTGTAGAAAATGTTACAAGTAGTAGGATACGCATGACAAGGTGAATGGGCTAATCAGAACAAAATGTATGCCAGGCTAGGATCAAGTCAGCCAAAATAATGAAATTATGAAAAGAGGATTTGTGGAAAATGTTGCAAGTAGTAGGATACGCATGACAAGGTGTATGGGCTGATCAGAACAAAATGTATGCCAGGCTAGGATCAAGTGAGCCAAAATAATTAAATTCTGAAGAGGATTTGTGGAAAATGTTGCAAGTAGTAGGATACGCTTGACAAGATGTATGGGCTCATCAGAACAAAATGTATGCCAGGCTAGGATAAAGTCAGCCAAATTAATGAAATTTTGAAAGGATTTGTGGAAAATGTTACAAGTAGTAGGATACGCATGACATGGTGTATGGGCTCATCAGAACAAAATATATGCTAGGCTAGGACAAACTCAGCCAAATTAATGAATTTCGAAAGGGGGATGTGTGGTAAGTCTTACAAATAGTAGGATATACATGACAAGGTGTATGGACTCATCAGAACAAAATGTATGCCAGGCTAAGATCAAGTGAGCCAAAATAATGAAATTCTGAAGAGGATTTGTGGAAAATGTTGCAAGTAGTAAGATACGCATGACAAGGTGTATGGGCTCATCAGAACAAAATGTATGCCAGGCTAGGATAAAGTCAGCCAAATTAATGAAATTCTGGAAAGAGGATTTGTGGAAAATGTTGCAAATAGTAGGATACGCATGACAAGGTGTATGGGCTCATCAGAACAAAATGTATGCCAGGCTAGGATAAAGTCAGCCATATTAATGAAATTTTGAAAGGAGGATTTGTGGAAAATGTTACAAGTAGTAGGATACGCATGACATGGTGTATGGGCTCATCAGAACAAAATATATGCTAGGCTAGGACAAACTCAGCCAAATTAATGAATTTCGAAAGGGGGATGTGTGGTAAGTCTTACAAATAGTAGGATATACATGACAAGGTGTATGGACTCATCAGAACAAAATGTATGCCAGGCTAAGATCAAGTGAGCCAAAATAATGAAATTCTGAAGAGGATTTGTGGAAAATGTTGCAAGTAGTAAGATACGCATGACAAGGTGTATGGGCTCATCAGAACAAAATGTATGCCAGGCTAGGATAAAGTCAGCCAAATTAATGAAATTCTGGAAAGAGGATTTGTGGAAAATGTTGCAAATAGTAGGATACGCATGACAAGGTGTATGGGCTCATCAGAACAAAATGTATGCCAGGCTAGGATAAAGTCAGCCATATTAATGAAATTTTGAAAGGAGGATTTGTGGAAAATGTTACAAGTAGCAAAATACGGATGACAAGGTGTATGGGCTAATCAGAACAAAATGTATGCCAGGCTAGGATAAAGTCAGCCAAATTAATGAAATTCTGAAAGGATTTGTGGAAAATGTTACAAGTCGTAGGATACGCATGACAAGGTGTACGGGTTAATCAGAACAAAATGTATGCCAGGCTAGGATCAAATCAGCCAAATTAATGAAATTCTGAAAAGAGGATTTGTGGAAAATGTTACAAGTAGTAGGATATGGATGACAAGGTTTATGGGCTAATCAGAACAAAATGTATGCCAGGCTAGGATAAAGTCAGCCCAATTAATGAAATTCTGAAAGGAGGATTTGTGGAAAATATTACAAGTCGTAGGATACGCATGACAAGGTGTACATGCTAATCAGAACAAAATGTATGCCAGGCTAGGATCAAGTCAGCCAAATTAATGAAATTCTGAAAGGATTTGTGGAAAATGTTACAAGTAGTAGGATACGCATGACAAAGTGTATGGGCTTGACATTACACGCCCGGCTAGCATTATGAGGATGTGTCTATGTGTCTGCACACCCTAATTATGGCACAAACATGATAAGATTCAGAACATGGGTAGAAACCATGATGAAATTAAGTGGACTAATTTGTGAATATTTTGATAAATAAATACAAACAAAAATAAACTTTTAAAATAATTTAATTTATATAAGAGAATTGAAATACTTATACTAATCATCAAGTTGAAAATGAAAATATTTCTTGATAAATAAGACAATTTTTGGATGAAAAATTCATAATATTTATGACTAAAAATAATTACTTCCAAGCACAGTAAAACCTCGTTAATTGGAAATTCGAATAATTGCCTATTTGGCAATGATTTTTGCCAAAAAAATCTATGAATTCTAATATTTTCCAAGCAAATCAGGGATTCACGTAGTAAACCGGTGTATTATGGTACCTAAAGATTCAATATTGAAATATCTCAAGATTTTTATCGTAAGTATGAAGAAGCCCACTGATTTAATAAGGAAACAGTGTAATAAAATGTAATATCAGCATTTTTGTGTAATTGTTTTATTTTTAACCTTTCTATAAATCAGCAAAGTTTATTTCTCTCTTACGAAATTTTAATTCTGTGATGAAATTTAAGTTGCAAGAACTTTCATTATTATCATAAGTATGGGGTTTTAAGTAATTTTTTATATATAAATGAATACGTATGTTTAATTCTTTTTAATTTTACCTTTAATAATTCCAACTGTGAACATTAATTTGTCAAAAACTTTGAATCTTAGATTATAATATCGTAAACAAGTATGCGACCAAATAAAAACCATTGACACATCATATTTATACACATAAACAGGTTAATTTGTGTAAACAAGATACCATGGCAAAATCAAATAAGTGACAAATATAGTGGTTGGCTGCATATGAAAATAAAACGTTTTGTTTATGTACGAGGCATATCCAGAAACTAAGTGTGCTGAATTTTTGTAGGTTACAATTTTTTTTATTTAAACAAAAAAATTACGTGGTTACCATAGTACATATGTAAGCTATTTTTCGACATAGTCGCCATTCCTCTCAATGCAGGTGGTGAAGCGGGGTATCAACTTTTTGATGCCTTCCTCGAAGTAGTTTCCCGCCAACCCCTCCGTCCACTTCTCCAACTACTCCTTTACCTCCTCGTCGGTTGAAAACCTTTTTCCACCCATGTGCAGCTTCAGGGAGGTAAAGAGATAGTAATCTAAAGGTGCTAGGTCATGGGAATGCGCGGGATGGTTCAGGACATCCCATTTAAACAAGGCGAGCTGTTCCTTCGTGGCCGTGTGTGGTCTTGCATTGTCGTGCAGCAGGCAGACTCCCTTTGTCAGCATGCCTCTCCTCTTGTTCTGAATCGCCCTCTGCAATTTTTTTAGGGTCTCACAGTATCTTGCATAGTTGATGGTCTCCCCTTGAGGCATATATTCAATTAAAATTATGCCTTGACAGTCCCAAAACACGGATGCTATGATTTTCTTGGCTGAAATTGTGGTTTTGAACTTTTTGTCAGAGGGTGAAGAGGTGTGACGCCACTGTTGAGACGCCTTTTGGTTTCAGGCGTGTAGTGTGCAACCCAAGTTTTATCTCCAGTAACGATGGAGCGGAGAAATTCATCTCCATGGAGTTTACAGCGCCTCAAAAACTCTTGCCTTTTTACAAAATTTCGCACTTGGCGGGAGATTGGTTTGACATTTTTCACAAAACTGGTTGTCGCGTCGACACTTCTCAACGTACTGACCTCGAATCGATCTCGTTACGGAGGGGAAGGGTCAGGCTACACGGAAGTGTAGCCAACATGTCGAAAATAAAATCCATCCGGTCGTGAGAGCCTCAGTACACTTACTTTCTGGATACGCCTCGTATTTTACCATTAAATGTATTATTATATCTCAATATTGCAGAAATTTGTTGACAAAACTTTGACTTATATTATTTTTAAAGTAATAAAAATTGGCCAAGATATTTCCAGCTGTTGCCAGCACCGCGCAAATTCAAATAGTTTTTTGAGTGATCGTGTAATTTGCATTTCGTTTTTTTATGTGAACTTCGGTCCCTGGAATTTTGAATTAATGGACTTAAATTGTATATAGAGCTCCCTATTTTCCAAGGGTGTGCGATGGGGGGAACCGAGATATGCAAAAAAGTTCCACACGAGTGGGCTCAGGTGCGCGTTGTTTTAGTAGGTACCACGGCATACATAAGGGACTCCACACGGGTGTGTATGGGCAAAAAGATGAGGGCATTGCTAGGTGTTTTATAACTTTATTATTCAACGTTTTCATTTTCATTTGTGTGAAAATGTATTCACTTTTAACGCAAGCATCTGAAAATTATTTCGAATTACGTATTGCAGCGATTTTTTAATATACGTGGTTATAATCAACTATGAAATGGACAATTTGTGTCTTGAAATGATTGAAATTTTTCCAATTAACAGAATTTTATTGTATTTAAAACAATCATTTCTTATTTTGGTATGTAATAAATTCCTAAATACTAGTAAATAAGCAATTATCCTAATTTGGATTAACGTCTTAAAATTAACATTATATTTTTCCTAAATATATAGTACCTTAGTTATTTTAAAAATTTAGTTCTTGAAAAGTGTGGAGCTCAAACATAAGTTTTTATGAGCTCTATTTTATGATCTACTATTTTATTCTCAAGAAAACAGTTATAATAATGAACAACAAAGAATAGCTAATATATTTTTTATAATTATAGTTCAAAATGTGTTTAAGGTTTAAACTTAAAATAACAACTAACATAGTGTAAGAGAGGTTAACAAAGAGTCAAACTTGTATATTTTATTTATTTATATTTTCATTGTATAATTAATATTAATCTCATTTTTATATATTCCCCCCTTCGTGATGAATACAATTTTGAAATTAATAAAAGAAATGGTCCTTTAGAGGTAAAGATCGTAATGTTCCATTTTGAACATTTTCACAAACACAAAGTATTTTAGAAACATTTTAAAAATAAAACACACAATATTCATTTTTCTAAAGATGTATGTATCTCTTCTATCAAGAGTTATAATTTATTGAAATATCCTGAAATAATCAAGACTACATTATAAGGCCGATTTAAGTCATATGTACATGGTGTTCTTTATTCTTCACTCAGTTATTTAAATAATAGTTTGAATTTTGCAACAGTTGAATCACTTTTTTAAAATTCCACAACTTTTAACACTATAAAAATATTAATACTTTTTAATTTCATAAAATGTATGGTTTTTACTTAGTTTAAAGTTTTCCTTGTTTTTTTATTGTAGGTGTATCTGGAAAGTGTATTTTTTGGTTTAAAATCTAATAAGGAAAAACATAAATAATAAGAGTTTTTGGGGTCAAACATTTAAATAGGTTTTAGGATCTATATTTTACAAATTAAAATTAAAATAGTAAGAAGAAAATAATTAGTCAAATGAGAAAAAAAACATAAATATAATTTTATCTTATCTTGTAGCAAATAAGATGATTCTAATTTAACTCTCACCTGAGAATAGTCAATATAACAAACATACATTAAAATGCACATAAAAGGAAAAAATATGCCAAAACCTGTTGCAACTGCAACATATTAATTTCTTGAAATATTTAAAATTGCTATATTTTTTTAATGCCTTAAATAATATATTTTTTTAGTAAAAAAATGTGTATTCAATGTAATAAAATGAATTAAATCTGCAATAATTTGATAGAGACAAAACACAGCATTTTGTATTGAATTGTTTTAAATTATGCATACAAATATATAAATAAGTAATAATATTATTCAACAAATAAATGTTGATTTGACAAAACAAAGAAATCTACATAGTTATACATTAATGAGTTTGATTATTCTTCAAAATGATTCAAATCATTTTTCAGTAGACAACATTACGAATCAATGTCTAAAGTTTCTTCTGACAAGTTTTGAGAAAAAATAAATTCCAGGTCATTTATATTCTTTTCAGTTGAAGGAACCACAGCATCCGATGTAGTAATTTTATCAAATTCTGAGTTATCTGTGATGTTAGTTGTCTGTGAATCTGAAAATAAAAGCCAAATTATCCCTATTCAAATCCTCTATAATTTTTTTAAATTGATATTACATTTTTTCTTTCTGTTTTGATTCGAATGAATATTTTTTGATCAATTTCATTGACCATTTCATGTTGAGGATTAAAAAACTTTTTATAAAGCAAAATACAATATGTATGCGTTACAACTGAGCATCTTATAAACTTTTGAACAATTATAATGTGTTTGGTGAGCTTGTTCAGCATTCCCAAAAATTCATTTTGGGAATGTTACACAAGCCTTTTGTGCAACATTCCCAAAAGTGCCAACTTAGAAAAACTTTAAGCATTTGTTTTCTGTCTGTCACTCTACAGGACTTACAAGTTACGTTATATTTATCAGCCTTTTATATATAGTTCTGTCACTCAAAAAAATCAATGTATACAGTTATATGTATTCATTTTACTGATTAGAGTATAATAATTCATTTTAGTAAGTTCTTTACAAATATATAATTTATATACTAATATATATGGAATTAAAATGAAACAGATGGAACATATTCATTCATATATTGTTGTATTTATAAAGTGGGCATTTTGAAGAATATAACCGAGAGACAATACTGTTTTCAGCTCCATTTATCAAGTTTTAGGGAATTGAATCACTAGAGTAAGCATGTACTGCTGTCTCATATTACACTTGTTACTTGAATAGGTACATACACTTGTCTGTTTAAATGCATCTGGAATTTGATTGACAACAATAAATTGTCCATAAAGTCTTAAGAAAACTGGGAATCTTTTTTATTTTAGGTATCATTTGAAGTTTAACCCAAAATTCCTAGGTCAAAGACATGTGCCTTACCAACTAGGGCACTGTATGGGATAATGATGGAATATTAAATAAATTTTAAATAATATCTTATATCTATAATAATATGTACGTATCATAAATGGCTATTTTACCTGTACCTTCATTCCTTTCAAGTTCTTCCAAATTCAAGGAAGATTGTGAGACCGTTTCTTTCCCAAGCCTTGCACTTACTTTGGTGAATATAATCGGTGACTGGATTATAATCTCCTCCGACATTTGAGGAACAGAGATGACTGGATCATCAACATCAGAATCAATGGACATACTTTCCCTCCGAATCAATGCAGTTGTTATTTTGTAAGGCCTGTTGTGTTCAAGAACTGTAACTGCCTTCATATTCTTTTTTTCAGATTTATTTACTCTTATAGTTTCGATGTGACAATTTTTCTTTTTATTGTCATATGATACAATATTTGATCCACTATAAATATTTCTTTTAATTGTTCCTGTTGAATATTGAATATCAGATATTTCAACATCGCTACCCATTAACACGTTTTGTATTTTCGATGAGTAATCATGGTGCTCTTCCCATTTATTCGCATCACTTTCAGGATTCGTGGAATTTTCACTTTCATTATCAGTATCAAAGTTGGTGAACACTTCTGATATTTTATTGTTCTTGTCTAATTTACCCGCTTTGGGAGAGTTAATAGGCCCTTTAAAGCGTGCAATGAAACTATATTTTCTCAATCGTGCTTGCACATCAAGCATAATGGCGTCATCTGCAAAACGTTTTGAAATATCTAGACGACGTCGTAAATTGGCTGGAACTTTATGAACTTTGAAGGGAACTTTAGTGCCACAAATGGCATAGGGTTTAATATTTTCAATAGAGATCCATGATCTTGTCACTTTTGGATAATCCAAAAATGTTACATTGTAATATGTCTGAAAGTGTATAGTAAAAGTTAAATTATTTAAGTATTTAGAAAACAACAAAATTATTAACTTAGTTACCTGAAGAAATAAGTTAATTATAAATCATTTTGTAATCAAAGATGTTCCTAAAAAAGGGGTTTATGTGCAAAATATTAAATTTACAGGATCGATACAAACCACTCAGGAAAGAAAATCTATGCAATTTTTTATTTCAGTAGTGTTATTTGTAGTATTTGACTTATCTATGATAAATCACTGTCGTTTAATTAAAAAAATAGTAAATAAATAAAGAAAAAAAACAGTAGAATATTTGATAACTCAAATATTTATTTCATGTTTCTGTGATATTTTAATAAAAATACTTTTTTTTAATACTAGTTGCGAGAATTTCATAAACACTATTATTGTGAAATGAATTTTGATATGTGTAGTGTGTGTGAGTATTGTTACCTCTCCACAAGCGCTAGTATTTCAAACATGTGCAATGAGACAATGTCTAACGAATTATGTGCCTGTGTCGGTGGTTGTAAAACAATGGCTTGATTATTGAGGCTTAAGACAATTTTGTCTCCCAAGCACCACTACTATGGAAATGTTGAAGGATATATCATATACAAATTAATTAATGATGTGAGCCTTCGCTGATTGTTATGCTACTTTTCGCTCCATACCATTAGAGTTCACTGTTCACAAATCTGCAGAATTCTATATTTTTCATCAATTTACTTGAAAACGTATGAAGAAAACAACTTAATTGGTTCATGACGATATATAGCAAAATTTTAGCAGGTAGATGTCATCAGTAAAAAAATGTTTGAATGCATCAAAGTAGAGCATGATAATACTTGCTGTAAATCAACACATAAGTGGAGTTTTCATTATCATTTTTAGATTTTCTGTGATGAAGGTAAAAAAAAATTTGGTTCTGGAATAAAAAAACCTAATAACTTTTATATTGGTGTGTAAAGCTTACAAAATATGTATTTTACGTGTTGTTTTTTGCACTAATATGCCTTAAGGCTACTTTTTTAGTATGTAGAGATTCCATTATTTTTTAAATAATTCTCTATTATTATTTTTAAAATATCTAACATAGATATAGATAGACCCTTTTACACTATAGTAAGATTTTAAAATACAAATAATGATTGAAAATTTTACAGTAATTAAAAAACACAGTTATACCCTTGAAATTGTATCGTCATGAATAGATTTTAGACTTTTTATAAATATAACACTTTTTTACTATGTGCAATATTATATAAATTTTATTTCGAGGGATATCTTGAATTATTAAACAATACATCTTTACACTTGTATTTGTAATTATGACTACAACTTTTTGAAGATTTTTTAACATTTGTGCTGTAATATTATTTTTTTTCTCAACATTCTCGTCATATTTATTTATGTATTTTTATATACTCAGAATTTATAAATCTAATTGATTTAGATCATTTAGAGATCAGACATTCAACAAAATCAATGAGTTAGGTAGAATATCTTATGACTAGTTTAGACTAACATTATTAACCCTCTTAAAAAATTTAAATGTTAAAGAATGTTGCGAACACCCAATGATTAACTTGATTAGTCACACTTGAAAATTATTCTTAAAAATATCCATAGTAAAATGTTTAACAAATGTAAAAATTACATAAACGAGAGTCAGTGTGGCTTTCGAAATTGTTTAAACATGCAGAAAGTATTGTTTAGTCTACATGTGCCTGATTAATGACAAAAACGCATTAGAGGGAATGTACAATATCCAAAACTGTTAAGTCTTCCATAATAAAAGACAATCAAATTCTATTGGAATCAAAAAGCCAATATTAGGATTGTGAGAGAAGTAATGAGGAGATTGAGATTAGATGTGCTGTAAACAAGTATGCATTTTGTCATTTTTAATTTTTAATGATGAAACAGCGGAATTTACTTTTAATGGTCAACTCATAAATAACATTCAATTTACTGTCCACATGGTAATCCTTGCTGGAAGTATAAAAACAATCATTAAGAGTATAAAAAACCTTGCACTATGTCCAAATCTATCAATTAACAGCATACAACCAATGTCAACTAACATGAATATCTGGGATATGAATAAATAAATAATGGTATCCTAAGTATTTGGATTTTCAATCACTCAAGACAAGCTGAGAATTCTAAGAGTCTAGAATTGAAAATGTGTGTGGTAAACTGCTACAAGAATCATCACACAGGGTTGAAACTTAGCTTAACTGAGATGTAGGTACACAGAGCAATACTTTGATTTTTTAAACATTGTGTAACTAAACTCAAAATACTTTCGTGTATGGGCAAATATCAAGAATTCCTTAAAGTTGTAAGCGTTTACAAGTTTCAATAATGAGAGACAAAAGATATAATACAAGATAACTGATTATCCAAACAAAAATATTCCTGTGTGAATGGCTTAGGCGCACTTTGACTACGAAGTTCTAAGCTGTAGTCAATAAGATGAAGATTGCCATCGTGATAGTCAACTTTTGATAGAAGACAGCACTTCAAAAAGAAAAATTAAAAATGATAAATAAAATTAGTACATATACAGATAATAAAAAAAGTATACACACTGGAACACTGGAGAACTCATTTAACCAATAATACATCTCACAATCAGGACAATCGTCTACTATGGCAGGCCACCAGGGATATCCTGTCATACGAGCCCACACCACAGAACCAGCATTATATTGATTACATATGAAGTCCTCTATTTCAAGCACTGTCAATTTAATTATCTTTTTATCACAGCTATTTTGAAATGCATCTGAAATCATATTAAAAGAAAATAATTAGCCTCTCTTCTATTATGACAATAAACAAATGGAAACTATTTTAATATTGCACGCAGTTTTTACATATTTACAAACTCAATTCCAATCCATGGAGCGCTCAATTAATTCAATGTGCCATTCTTAATTGAAACCATTTAAAAAAGTGACAGAAGTAGCTAAATGGGAAATCTAAATTGATGAAAAAAATTAAATTTATGTCAATTAGTGTTCTGCATAATTTTGTACTTCAATCACAATTTTTTTTTATATTAGGACTGGAAAATAATATGGTTTTTAAATAAATGTTAATAAAAAGTTTTAAACAGATTTAAGTATTTTATTTTTTAATCAATTATATAATCGTCATCGCTATCAATCACGATTATCCATCTTGAAACCAAATTTTCAATACCCTCTTTATAAAAGGAAGTTGGCATTGATTTGAATAATTTTGCGAGTTTTGACGTCATCAATATATCAAAAAATTTCCCATTGAGAAAGTGCAGCAGAGATCTGAAAAAATGTTAGTCATATGGCACAATTTGAGGGGAATAGGGCAAAACTTCCCAGCTTAAACCTCTGATCTTGTCGTGAATCTGTTTCACCGAATGTGGTCTTGCATTGTCATGCTGCAGAATGACACGTTTTCTGTTGGCTAGCACTGGATTTTTAATGGTAAGAGCTTGGTTCAGACATTCCAATTGTTGACAATAGAGGTCTGCTGTTACGGTTTGACCTGGTTCCAATACCTCAAAAGTAGATTATGCCAGCAATATTCTAGCAAACACAGACTAAGACTTTTTTGGGGTGTAGGCTTGATTTTGGCATCAAAACTGGCCTGGAGAAAGTCATTGGTTTTTGCGATTAACGTTAACGTAAATAACCCATTTCTGATCTACAGTGACTATTTGATGAAGAAATGGTTCCTTTTCCTGTCTGCTCAGTATAAAGTTGCAAATTGTGGAATGCTGGGCTTTGTTGTCAGTTGGAAGTTCGTGTGAGACCCAAACTCCTTGTCTATTGACCTTCCCTATCTGTTGAAGGTGCTTTTGAAAAGTAGAAAATGATGAATTGAGTTGTTTTGACAACTCATCGATGATCTAACAAGGATCTGCCACAACAGCTGACTGCAACAGGTCGATGTTCAGCTCCACTGGTCTTTCCAAATTATGGACATCGGAGAAATCGAAAATGCCCAATAGGTATTTTGCGAACCATTGCTGGCCCTTGCAAACCTCTAATGCATTAGGATATACACTACAAATGTTTTTGCTGGCAGTCGTTGCATTGTTCCCCTTACGAAATTTATACAGCATACAATGACAAATATGACCCTCTTTGGGTTTTATGTCACTCATTTTATTTAGACTTAAAATAAATTTCTATCAAAATTTAAAGAACAATAGCTAAATGATTGTTAAAGACACTTAGTTCACTTAGAGTCAACATAAAGACTTAATAAATAACAGTCAATATTACATTACTTTCCGGTACCCCTAACACATCACCCATCACCCGCTACTAGTGACAATGACAAACTAATAGCTTAGCTCTAATATTGCTCATTTATTATTTTGACTGCATCAGTGATCTAATGACTAGCATATTTATATTAGTTCAACCTGGTAGACTTTAAATCGACTCAAAACAGACTTATATCTGAAGCAAATAGACAAAAAAAAATTGTCATCATCCGGAATTGAATTCCAAACTTCAAGATGACAGAGAAGCAGTTTACCACAGGTGTCCTAATTTCAATTTCCAATAGATTCCAGAATGGTTTCACTTCAGACCTTTCTTAGTCATTATTGCTTCAACTTCTTAAGTTGTGCGTTTCAGCAGCACGGTTATGAAACTTTATCTATAATAGTTTACCTTTGCATAAAATTAGTCTTGAAAAGAACTAGTGAAAGATGTAAATAAAACTTATGCATAATCTGACATGGCTGTTAATTTTGTCGTGGGCATACTCTTCAAGACGAAGTATTATTTTACTCTTCTAAAAAGATTTAGAAGAGTAAAATAATACAAATCCAAAAAAAAATTATAAAATCAGTTGATAAATATCCAAACATGTAAGTTTTGAAACATAAAATGATAATCATTTAAAATTTAAATGAAGAGTTCTTGATGTTTAACAATTATTATTATTCAAACTTAAAAATGTATTGTTGTGATTGTTCAAATATTGTTGTGATTGGTTGTATTTTTAATCAATGTAAAAATCTAAAAGGGGTCGAAAAACTATTTTGCAGTTAGGCTACAATATAAATATCATATAATATATGAAAAGTTAGAAATTAAGTATGTGTAAGGATGAGAATGCAGAATTATATTGGTGTTTTAGTATTAAGGAAAAATAAATGAAATTTGTGATTAAAGAATAAGATCATTTTATCATAGGCCTTGCCTTGTTATTTTTTTTTAGTGGTTCTCTATGCCCACAAAATAAAGGTTTTTGTTTTTGATTTTCTATTAAAATAATGTCAATTGTAAATGTATTTTGGGTAGTAAAAAATAAATAAAAATATCGCGAAATATATTTTGATGTAAAAAAATTCTTAACAATAGCTTATCAATTTTAAACCTTATCTTAAATTTTATATTAGAAATCAAGGTCTTGTAAAAATTTATTTGACTTTTCTCTGTCTCTACCCTATGATTTAAAAAATATTTTTATTGTACCTGAGTTCATATGGCAGTACCATAAGTTTGGGATTTCTAAAGGGTCGTGAATATCTGCTAAGTAACGCCATTTTTTACAGTCACTGTTGCAACATTCTACCCACATACCCACTTGTCTCCTTTCCTGCAGCCAGTATAAACGTTCCTTATGGGATAAGCCTGCTGGAGCTTCACTCCACACTTTTCTGAAAACAAATTTTCCTCAGAGTCATGTAGATGAACCAAGAGGCATTGTTATTTACTGTTTCTTAATTTAACTTGTAGATATTCCTTGTATTGTAATTACATTGTTAAAATATAGTATACAGGCAGTAAAAAATTGTTAAAAAAAAAACACAATTGTTTTTAGTAAAAAAAAATATATTATTTAATCATCAAAATTTTCTTCTTCAGTTAAGCATTTTGTGGTTTAATAGTTTTTGATTAGTTTTATATAGAGTTGCTATTTTCCAGGGCTGTGGAGTCGCTAAAAAAAAACACGACTCCGACTCCGATTCCTATATTTACCAACAATACGACTCCGACTCCACAACTCCGACTCCACGACTCCGACTCCACAGCTCCGACTCTACAACTCCGACTCTACAACTCCGACTCAAAAAAGCTCAATTTTATCAGGTTGTTTCCTACCTTTGCATATAGCCATTTTTTTCATGTTATAGGGATAAAAATAAAACAATATCAAACTTTAATAATTATTTATTAGAATTTATTCTTAAAAACAACATTGCTTCTATTAAATCTGTATTCGTAGAGGCTCTCAAATCAGAATTGAGAATTTTAAGAGCGGAAAATAACCGCTCTACGGATACTTGGGTTGGGGGTAATGCTGTAACGATCAATGCTGAATCTTTTACGATTTCTAGATACCGCTGTATTGCCATTTCAACATTTAACTTATAAGTTCGGTCAATTTTTTCCATTATTTTCAATGCATCATAAAATTCAATTTTAAATTTTGAAATAGAGTCTCCTTCATCTATATTGGGACTGTGATTCAAACGAGGACGTTTTAGTTTATCTTGTTCATTGAGATATTTTTCAAAATCGTCTTCAGATTCAGCGGTGTCGGATGAAGATGATGATACTTCGTGTACGCTGCCTGCTGTCGTCTCTTTTTCTAGTCGAAGGCCTTTCATACGAACGGTTAATTCAAACAGAGCGTTTTTCGCACTATTTATTTGTTCTTCCGTCAATATGGATCGAACCATGGGGTTAACATAGATCCCAGCCAACAGAATTTTCTTTCGACGTGAGGAAGAAGGAGACAAACACATTTTCGTAGACTTTATGCATTAAATGGATCTCAGTGATTCACCATATCGGCGCGACTTGCGCCTGCAAGTTTAATATTCGTGCACAATACACATTCATTATAATAATTTAAAAAAAAATGTATTAGGTGTACAAATAAGTTTCCGCCGTTTTTTATAAAAAAATGGGCATTTATTGTGAAAGAACGGAACCTCATGTTTTATTCGAAGTAGTACCCATCGCTTGCCACTACTTTTCCCCATCTTTCTGTCAGCATACGAATACCGCGTCAGTCATCATCATCATCTTTTGAGGCTATCCACGAATCGACTCAATTTTTGTTATCTTCATATGATGTGAAGTGCTGCTCAGACAGGCCATGCGTCATCGATCAAAACAAGTGGTAATCAGAAGGAGCAATGTCTGGTGAATACAGCGGGTGGGGTAAAACTTCTCAATTGAGTGTTTCCAAATAGGTTTTGACCGGTGCCGCAACATGTGGACTAGCATTATCATGCAGGAGAATAATTTTGTCGTGTCTGGCGTAGTAGTGGGCGCGCTTTTCCTCGAGTGCTCGACTCAATCTCATCAATTATGTTCGGTAGACAGCCCCAGCAATGGTTTCATTCGGTTTGAGCAACTCATAATACACGACACCAAGCTGATCCCACCAAATACACAACAAGAGTTTTTTTCCATGAATATTTGGCTTAGCCGTAGATGTTGAAGCATGACCAGGGGATCCCCTTGATTTCTTCCTTTTTGGATTATCATAATGGATGCATTTTTCATCACCAGTGACTATATGGTGCAGAAAACCCTTTCGTTTATGCCTGGCAAGCAGCATTTCACATGTGGAAAATTGGCATTCAAAGTTTCTCCGTGTCAGTTCATATGAATCCCAATTTCTTTGTTTTTGAATCATTCCCAATGATTTCAACCCATGTGAAATTGCTTGTTGAGTCACTCCTAATGTAAGTGCAAGTTCTTCTTGCGTTTGGCACGAATCTTGATCCAATAATACTTCCAATTCCGCGTCTTCGTACACTTTCGGCCTTCCGCTACGTTCTTTGTCTTCGATGTCAAATTCACCGTTCTTAAACTTTTGAAACCACTCACGACAACTTCTCTCACTTAAGGCAGCCTCACCATATGCTTCTACAAGCAATCGATGCGCCTCAGCTGCAGATTTCTTCAAATTGAAGAAGTAAATCAAAAGTTCCCGCAAATGACGCTTATTCGGCTCAAAACTTGACATTTTCGAACACAAAAAAATATGTTATACTGATAAAAATTCACTAATATTTCAAGGTCATGTTGTTGACAGATGTCCAACCTTACGATAATGACATTTTACATCTGACAATTTTAACCATAACTTACTGGTGGCGCCAACTTTTGTCAAACGGCGGTGACTTATTTGTACACCCAATATTTTAAATTTTAACGAAAAATTAGTCGGAGTCGCTCGTTTTTTACGACTCCTACTCCGAATCCGACTCCGGCCCAAACACCGCGACTCCGACTCCAACTCCGACTCCGACTCCACAGCCCTGCTATTTTCATTAACTCCAAAATTTCACACATCTCTCAAAGTCCTCAAATGTGATTATTACTTTTTATTTTTCTGTTTGTTGTTCTCAATCATGTGAAATAGCAGAAATGCACAGTGGGTGAGGTCGGGTGAATAAAACGTCCTTCAGCAATTTTGGCATAAATTCCGCAGCAATAAGACTCATGAAACATACGAGTATATGCTGCAATACTATGTCATACATACACATATAACTCACTTGCGATCTGCATAGATAACTTTGTGCACTTTTCAAAATTTGGGTTTCAGTTGTGCTTATCAACGATTGTTTAGATTTTTTAATGTCATTCATTGATATTTGTTCCATCCTTAAAATTCACTAAGTGTCTGTCAATTGACAGTAAGTAATGGTTGTTTTAATGATGTTGGATCCATTGCGTATGTTCCAAGACATTAAACTTTTTTTCTTGGCAAATGTTTTATTTTAATTTTGTATCATCTTGATTTAGTATTATAGGGATGATATGAACTTTTGATTACATTTAAATTATGCACTTGTTGATTTCTTTTATTTTATTTATATACATCTATATTTTGCTTTTCACATGTATGCCAAGAACCTGGTTTGGTACAGTGCAGGTTATCCACCTGTAGATGGGCTCGTAAGGTGTTATTGTATTTTTGTAAGAGTTTTGCATATGTACTTACTTGCATACATCTTATATATTGTTATAAAAAAAAATATGATTGTATCAGTTCATTATTTTTTATGTGAGCGATTTAAATTGTTTTTTTCTTTTGTATTGAATGAAGCGCTCACTGCTTAGGGTTTCAATATTTAGGTATAATGTGCCATCGACAAGAAAATAAAAACATTTTCTTTAGCTCATGGTTTTATTTTTTTTTTCTTCTCAAAAAAAAACATTTCAGAAAATAGTCACTACTTAAAAATTTAATGTAACTCAAGTACATATGTGTGACTTATCAGTTCGTAGACTGTAAGCATACTAATTTACAAAGTCTACAACTGGAATTTTCTTACAATGAAAAGCCATTCACCAACCGATTGGTGCATAGTATTCAAACTCCAAATATCTAAGTACATATTTCCACATTCACATTAAAACTTCATTATCCTGGAGCAGTAGAACCTAACACTGTTTCCTGATTTAGTCAATGATTACTTCTCCAAATCAGAATTAAAATTAATTTAATATATTACTTACTGTAACAGTGAAGAATAGTTGGATCTTTGAGAATTTAAGTTTTGACTGTTATCTAGAGTAGAATTTTGACTATTTGCAAAGGTGGAATTTTGACTTAATCCTTGAGATAATTTTTTAGTTAAACTATCAGCATCAGATACTGTTTTTGTTGTTATTGCCTCCTTGTCGATAATTTGATTTGTAGGCTCACATGTAATCTTTTTTTTTTTATTTGGTATTGAATGATTCTCATGATATGATTTAAATTTTTCATTTTCTTTAATTGTTGGATTCAGAATTTCCTCAATCGAAAAACTAAATTTTTTTGAAGACCCAGGTGGTTTTGGTTCAATTATCCGTATAGAGCTTTCAATTAAAGTGCTTTGACTCTTTTCCTGAAAATTAATTAAGATAGCGTTAGTAATTACATTGCCATTATAATTTCCTGAATGGAAAATTTTAATATTTAAAAAAAATTGAAAAGATCTTTCAATTTCATATTAATAATTTGATACAAAAATGTACAAAGCATATATATCATATATGTACTGAAATTATAAGTAATTTATTTTATTGTATTTGTATTTTTTAATTTCACTGGATATCGGCAAAACATCAGAGCGATTAATTGGAATTTTATAGGTGAGCAAAACTACTATTATAATTTCACGAAATACCGTTCTAATTAAAGTGTAAATATAATATATAAGTAAACACCAAAATATTTGCTATCAAAATTTCCATCAATTTATTTTAGAAAGGTGTTTCATAATTTCTATTCTCAAGTAAAATGAAACAAATATTAGCAATAATTAAGTCTAAAAGAGCTCAATGTCTGATGCCTTATAGCGTAATTTGACGATACTGGTTTCCATACTTGGAAGGTGAAGTCTGAATTCCTACAAATTGAAAATGACTAATGAGTCCGTACTTTAATGTCTGGACTTAATAATTTATTAATTGTGAACTTAGGAGTTTTAGCTTTAAAGTAAACAATTGGGTATAGATTATAGAATTAAGCACCAAATCTAAAAATGGATATACAAAATATTTATAAATATGGTCCCTGACTAAGGTTTGAATTAATTTTCTGTCATAAATGTTATTTACCTAAAAAGTTATTTAAATATGGCTTAAATTTTGTATTGTTTGGTATTACACTATCGTTGTATACATATATAATACCTGGCAGATTTATTGCCATTTGGCAATCACTTTCAGCCATTCAAAGGATTTTTTAAGTAAAAACCAAACTTCGATAATTCTTAAAATAATTTGGGTTCAAATAGGAATCAAATCCATAATCCTCGGGTTAAAAGATAGGTATCTTACCAACTATGTTAGGTTACGGAAGTCGTTTAGCTTTAATTTTACTATGGAGTGAGTAAATCTCTTCTTGAAAATTTGTAAATAAAGATTTATAGTGGAATGAATTGGTTTTGAGTTTACACAATCTACAATACTTAAAAATATAATAGCAAGTTTTGTCCAATTTCAAATGACAGAAAATGGTTTTTGAAAACTTTCTTAATTTATTTTACTCGTTGGACAAACTCCTTCCATCAGGAAGAGTCTTCAGCCATTCTGTTGGCTCCCTCTATCTCTTTTGATGTCAGCTTGATGATCTTAGTAAATTCTTCCTTCAGATTATCATATAGTATTTGCCCCCCCCCCCATGAAGCATACGAGTATTAGGTTTTCAAATCAAATTTAGAGATGAATTACAGACTTTGATAAGTAAATTGTATAAGAGATGCGAAGAGAATAAATGTTGTGAAATTCAGTCATGGTTTTGGAAGCGTGAAAAGAAAAGCAAATTTGATAAATTAGTGAATAATGAAAGATTGGAGCAAGTTGAGGAATTCTCCCATTTGGGTAGTATTTTTTCAGATGATAGAAGACTTAAGAGAAATATCGAACGTTGAACGCTAATATGAAACAAAGTAAATGGGGCACTAAAATATATATTTTATATACTCCAAAAATACAGTATCAAAATCTGCTAAGATAATGCACAACAGTATTTTAGTACCAACTTTGATGTACAGGAGTGAAATGAAGACATGGATAGACTGATAGGAGATGAATAAATGTTATGGAAATGCATGCACTGAGAAGAATCCATGGGATGACAGAATACAGAATGAAGTGATTAAGGAGGAATGTGAAATTAATGCTGATGTAACTTAAAGCTGCTTAAATTATAATGAAGAAGAGTACTCTAAGATGGTTTGGGTATAATGAAGAAAGACTAAAAAAAAATATATATATATATTATATAGTGCAAATGTGAATGGAGCGTGTGAGAGAGGAAGACCAATAAAAGTATAGTTGGATCAAATAAGCGATTTTTTGAAGAAAGAAAATGTAGAAAGTCAGATAAATCGTAGGAGTTGTATGCATATAGAAGAGGCAAAGGATGTGTATCCAGACATGAAAGTCTGCTCTGTCTTGTCTGTCTACCCCGACAGGGAAATGGCATGATGTATGTAAATCAAATTTAAGAGTGGCATATTTATGTAAATAAAATAAAAAATCTTTGGAGACAGGATTAGCAGGAGTCTTAAGAATCTAATCTAAGTCAATCAAGATATTTTAATTTGTTTTACAATTTGAGTAAATATTTATAAGATTAGTAAAGGTGTTTGATTTTTCATTTAAGTTTATGTTTATCAAAATGTTTTATTTTTTAAGTAATTTATTAAAGCGGGAAATTACCACTTTGATGAAAACAAAACAATGACGACGAATCCCAATAAAAAAAATTCAAATTTGTTATTAAAAAAATGGGATTTTAAAATATTTTTCTGTAAAACTGCGACATTCTTTGAATTAATTTTTTCGACTTTCCATAATTTAAACCTTTTCCATAAAAATTGTAATAAAAAAAGGATATTTTGAGAAATTATGGCGTAAAAAAATTATTGACAAATTTCGTGTTTTCGATTTTTGTCTACCACAACAAAAAATTTTACAATGATGGTTTAGAAATATGATTTAACTTACCAATAAAGATTTCTGCATTGTTTTCTGAATATCAGTCTCATCACGACTTAGATTCAAGTTGTTTTCGAAACTTTTCGTTTTATCTATTCCTAATTTCGAAACCGAATCAGTTTCATTGTCAACAAAATTCTCTGCAACCAAATTTTTAACAATATTACCGGTAATTGTTAAATCAATTGTTGAGTTTAAATTTGTTTCCGATTTTTTGGAAATATTTTTCACAGGCGCCACAAAGAAAGGCATTTTTCTCATTTTGATAGAAAATTTTATGAAAATTAACGTTTCCCGCCGCTTCGTGAGAAAATATGGAGTAAAACTTATTTATGGGGCAGTAAAATATCGATTAAGGTAGATTTTATAGAACTAGAAAACTACAAAAATATTGTTTTATATGCGTTGTTCTTTTTATATAAATTGTTTCCAATTGAATTTTGTTTTAAATTTCTACGATTCTAAATAAATGAAATCAATTTCTTTTGTAAAAAAATTTAATTTATTAAATAAATCGAAAATTTTACGAAAATTTTGAAAAATATTGGAATGAGATGTTTTTTTCTTCAAAAGGGAAAAAACAGGTTTAAAAAATAACTTCACATATAAGATCTTTTTTTATTTAAAGGCATTAATTTTATAATTTGAGGAAAACAAATATTAATTCATGCAACTTTTTTTTAAAAAGAATATTTCTCAACAAGGTCTCCCAAAAATACGCACACACTTTGAATGTTTATAAATTTAATATTTATTAAAGTATATCAAAGATTAAAACTCCAAATTGAAGAAGATAGACGTCGATTTTTTTTATTATAACACCAAACAACACGAATAATTTGTTTTGTCATTTGGGCGCATTCTTTTTAAATGGCTGCTCTTTATTCATGAACTATTGCCGGTTTTATGAAAAAATATGTTCTCACAAATTTATACAACAAAATGTAACATAATAATAATAAGTAGACTAAAACAGAGTACAATTGTTTGTAATATGGCTCTAATAATGAAAATAATGGTAGTTTTTTTTTTAGATAACATTTCACCAAATCAGTCGTTCTAAGTAAGTACTCCCTATCATCAAAATTGATTGCAAATGTTCATCTGTTAACGCTGACCTGTATTCAAATTTTACGTACAGTCTGTCAAAAAAGAGTTGAAAATAAATGAGGGTGCTGCAATCGCCTGATTGGCATCACCGTAGTTGTATATATCTGATTGCAAAAATGGACTAACCCACAAAAAAAATTGTCGGAAAAAATAAACACTAGCCGTTTTGATGAACTTACGTATAATATAAAATTTAATATAAAATTTAATATAAAGAGTATAAATGATATTTCACTATATTCTGTTGAATTTCTGAGTTAACAAAATAATTTTGCTTGGGCTAATTAAGGAAAATTTGAAATAAATTTTGAAAGTTGTTTTAAGTTTCCTGAAAAAGTATTGCTTTTTAAAAAAATCGGATCGAGATATCAAACTCAATACGACAATTTTGCTTTTTACTTGACGCAATATCATTTCGTTTGCAGCTCAAAATTCTTGATATTATATGATTTACTATAAAAAATCCAATGTTCATAACCAAAGTTAGGGCAAAAATAGATTTTACTTGAAATGAAAAATCGAAATAAAGTTCATGAAATCTTTATTAAATCAAAACTAAAATGATTATGTTTAATCATAATCTGAATCACTAAAATTCGACACCCGAAAGAGTAGACTCGTTTTCTGCCAATTCAAAATCGAACTCGTCTTTGTTGTCGCTGCTACTATCATTTATATTTATGACGAGGTCATCCATATTCCCATAGTGTACCTTGGTCATAGTATATTTTTTCTACATGTTGGCAACAATTTCTCCACTTTTCAGTGGTTATGGCACTGAATGCATGTTCGGCGAGCTCTTTTACATTGCTAACACTCCCGGTATTTTTTGAGTAACTTTCCGTTTAGACAAAGCCCATATCAGTTCTATAGGATTTAAGTCACAGTGGTAAGGTCTAACCACAATGTGACCATGTTCTCCTAGAATTCTGTCTATTTCATATATGGGCTCTGGCTTATGTTCTTTTTTAACAACATTAATAGGGAGTGGAATCCGTAAAGATGGATCAAAGGAAATGTTGTTTTCTAGCAACCATATTGTTGGCACTTCTTTGCGTATCATATAAAAGGAATGTACCTGTTGGCGAATGGCACAGAGATCGAAATCGTCCAATTCTTTTTTAAGACGACCCTTCCTTTTTTTGCCTGAAGTTGTGAATTTCCCCCCATTTCTTCGTATTCTTTAATACATCGTCTAACCGTACTTTTTTATTATCCTGTAAATTAAAAAAAAACACATTAATGCCGATATAAATAATAATTTATATAATAACATTTATAAAACTATCCAAGACATATTCGTATTATATGTAATTATGGTAACATAACCTATATCTTCGTAATATAACTTTTACGATGAAAATATAAATCTCAACAATATTCACAAAAATTTGGGTTACGCCACTTGTAGGTGTACACAGGTCCACATAGCTGTCAAACTACATGTAAACAATAACCTCAGAAATGATAACTTTTTAACAAAAATCAATTCAAAATATATGTGAATGATTTCTTAACTTGAAAGATTTTTAATAATTATTTAAAAAACATAAATACATACCAGTCATACTAGCAGTTCGCGCGTAAACGTCACATATATCAAGTGAGAGTCTTCCCGTATGATATTCTTCTAAACAATGCTGAATAACCTCACTCGTCCCACTACATAGTGATAATAACGACAAAGCTATACCACCATGCGACCACTATAAATACGAGGTGTATCCAGAAAGTAAGTGTACTGAGGCTCTCACGACCGGATGGATTTTATTTTCGACATGTTGGCTACACTTCCGTGTAGCCTGACTTCCCCTCCGCAACGAGACCGGTTCGAGGTCAGTACGTTGAGAAGTGTCGACGCGACAACACGTTTCGTTAAAAATGTAAATCCAATCTCCCGCCAAGTGCGAAATACGCGGCGTCATCCGTTATCTCGTTTGGAAGGGAAACCCTCCGGTTGAGGTTTATAATGAGATGAAAACTGCATATGGTGATAAAGCTATAAATCGTACGAGTGTGTACAAGTGGTGTCGCGAGTTTAAAAACGGTCGTACGTCTGTGCATGATGATCAGAGGAGCGGAAGACCTTCAATTGTGACTGACGAAATTGTGGAAAAAATCGAAAATGCACTCCGTGACGATCGTAGATTGACTGTGGATGAACTTTCTGCGATGTTTCCGCAAATCTCCAGATCTCTACTACACGAAACCATCACAGAAACCCTCGGATATCGGAAACTGTCCGCGAGGTGGGTCCCAAAACAGCTGACAGACAGACAAACACAAGTTGAATCGAGTGGAGGTCTGGCAAGAGTTTTTGAGGCGCTGAAAACTCCATGGAGATGAATTTCTCCGCTCCATCGTTACTGGAGATGAAACTTGGGTTGCACACTACACGCCTGAAACCAAAAGGTAATCTCAACAGTAGCGTCACACCTCTTCACCCTCCGCCAAAAAGTTCAAAACCACAATTTCAGCCAAGAAAATCATGGCATCCGTGTTTTGGGACTGTCGAGGCATAATTTTAATTGAATATATGCCTCAAGGGGAGACCATTAACTCTGCAAGATACTGTGAGACCCTAAAAAATTGCGGAGGGCGATTCAGAACAAGAGGAGAGGCATGCTGACAAAGGAGGTCTGCCTGCTGCACGACAATGCCAGACCACACACGGCCAATGCCACGAAGGAACTGCTCGCCTCGTTTAAATGGGATGTCCTGAACCATCCCGCGCATTCCCCAGACCTAGCACCTTCAGATTACTATCTCTTTACCTCCCTGAAGCTGCACATGGGTGGAAAAAGGTTTTCAACCGACGAGGAGGTAAAGGAGGAGGTGAATAAGTGGACGGAGGGGTTGGCGGGAAACTACTTCGAGGAAGGCATCAAAAAGTTGATACCCCGCTTCACCACCTGCATTGAGAGGAATGGCGACTATGTCGAAAAATAGCTTACATATGTACTACGGTAACCACGTAATTTTTTTGTTTAAATAAAAAAAATTGTAACCTACAAAAATTCAGTACACTTACTTTCTGGATATGCCTCGTAAATATGACATGCCAGCCAATTTTGGTGCTGCCAAGCTATAATTTTTTTTCCAATTTTATTATTTTCTACAACAGCGATACACGTGGCACTGGAAACGCTACCGAATCATAACCATATATTATTTCTGTTATAACTGTGTGGCACACAGCAGAAGCTACCGAATGCGAAGCTATAGGAGCGCCACATGCGGTCTCTTCTCTTCAACTCGACGGTAGGCCATTCCGTTATAGTGCGTATTTTGAAATTTTGAAAATCCATTCTTAGCCCGATGGCTGTACAAAAAGAGGCGGCAGTCAGAATTTGACTCGCGGGCCGTAGTTTGCCGACCCGTGGTCGACAAACTGCGGCAGTTGGTTAATTCGGAGATTGCAAATTTGATTGTCATTATTAGCTATTTTTTAAAAGGTTCCTGCCTGTTTTTTTATAAAAGGACTTTTTAATATTGTTTTGGTTGATTGAAAGAGATTGCCAGAAAGCAAGGTCTGTTGGTATGTCAGGTTATACTGTGTAATATAATGAAAGTGTAATATTTATGACTTTTCATTAGAAAATGAAAACTTAAAATACTAAAAATGGACACCCTTTTACTACTGAAAAATTATGTTAATTTTTAAAAAGTTACAACTTCAATCCTTTTTCTTGGTATAATCAATTATGTTCTTTTGTCACTTTTTATTACTCGAAAGTGTCCCATATTTCTATTGATCATCTAGGAGACTTATGTCTTGATTCACCACCTGCAGATATTGGTCACCTATAATCCGTCTAATTTTACATTATCCAGTGAATTCTGGATGTCATGGATGCGAAGACTTCTTTCTTTTTCAGCATCTGTCGATCCACTACTAGGTGCATGCTGACTTTTCCCAACTTCCGTCAGCCTTCTCAAGACGGCACCAAGACAAACTTGATGTATTTTGTCTTACATATCCAATGATAGTTTCCTTCACAGAATCATATTGCTGTCTCATTTGGACATATGAGTAGTTATTTTATTTTATTTATTTACAATAAAAATATTTATCTAAATTAACAATATATTGTAAGTACCCATATGGATTTATTTTACTCTATGCACATTATAATCTATATAAATAAAAATGTAAATGTTCGTATATTAAAAATCTGTAATCTCCGAAAGTTCTTCACCGATTGCTTTGAAATTTTGACAAAAGGTTGCATTCGTATACAAGCATGTTCATATATTTTTTTTATGTACGGATGTATATAAAATAAGTATATAAAACATACGAAATAACGGGAGCGGCCCCTGCAGCGACAAACGCAAACTAAACCATGTTCATTATCAGGTTATGTGACATGTCATTTTCGACGTTTCGGATTCTTTCATTTCGTTTTTTAACCTGTTTTTTTTATTTTTCTTTTTCTATATTAAATAATTAAACATTAAAAAATAAATATTAAATATCTGTATAAATAAAAATGTAAATGTTCGTTAATTAAAAATCTACAAAAGTTCTTTACCGATTGCTTTGAAATTTTGACAATTTCATTTTGATTTCGAAGATTAAATATTAAATAATTAAATATTAAATATTTAATAATAAATATTAAATATTTAAATAATAAATATTACATTTTCAAATACGTTTATTGAAAAATAGGAAATTTTTCAATAAACATGCATCAATTCAACCCTACGTTTCAGTCAAGTGCTGGTTTTCTAACTATAGAAGCAGTCAGAGACAAACGGCAATTATAAGCCGAATACGTTTGGACATTGTTGTTCCCTAGTCCACATGGCCAGACTCCATATAAGGAATTCTTGTGTGGCCAGGAGGGAGATCTTAAACATGTCTTTTTCTCCTGTTTTCGGAATATTTTCTCTTTGACGTTTAAGAAACAAAGAACTCCCCGCAAATCTTCCCTATCTCTTGAGCCTCACTAAAATTTCCATACTTAATAGCATCATTCATTTTACTAACCAAAACAAAATTAACTTGTAATAAAATATATGTATAACATATAAATATCGATAGTCGTTTAAATTAAAATCATTTGCTCGCTTACAGACATTTTATTCTCATCTTATTGTAAATATTCATTTAGTTTTAAACTTTGTAGTTTAGTTGTAAAATAGTTTAACTCCATAGTATCTCACTAGATAATAATAGTCCTGGGCTGAGTAGGTAATAGAAAAATTAAATAAACTAAAACTTGAACAAATCATAGAGAAAATAGGAATCAGAAGAGTAGTTATATAGGACTTTTTTAAATTTTGTATTCATTGCACATCACTTGACACTGGCGTATACTCCTTCATATATAGGAGTTCACGGCCATTATTCAAAGAGAGAGAGAGAGAGAGAGTATTCATTGTAGTTCATATTTTTTCCAACATATATTATGAAATCTGTCCCCAACACTAATATTCCATTTTTAAAATAGTGTTTCGAATTTGGAATAAAATAGGAAGATGTCCACTGTTTGAAAAACCATCAGAATTTGAAGATCATGAATTTTGAGATAAACATGAAAATAAATGCCTTTTGTGGCATATCCTCCTTCATACATAGCAGTTATTCAAGAAGAAGTGCCTTTTTCATGATTATTAAAAATGAAGCCATCGTAAAGTTTAACATTTTTGAAACAGCTTACAATTCTTGAAGAATTCTTAAATGAGCTTGGCATTTCAGGTATCAAGACAATGTGAGATATCTATATAAATACAAGTAAATGTTCGTATATTAAAAATCTCTAATCTCCGAAAATTCTTTACCGATTACTTTGAAATTTTTATAAAAGGTTGCATTCGTATACAAGCATGTGTATGTATTTTTTTTATATACGGTTGTATATAAAAAAGTAAATAAAACAGACGAAATAACGGGAGCGCCCCCTGCAGCGACACACGCAAACTAAACAATTCTCATCGGCAGTTATGTCACATTGCATTTTCGACGTTTCCGATTCTTTCATTTCGTTTTTTAACTGTTTGTCTTATTTTTCATTGCTTTGAAATTTTGACAAAATGTTACATTCGTATACAAGCATGTTTATATATTTTTTTCTATACAGTTGTATTTAAACAAATATATAAAACATACGAAATAATGGGAGAGCCTCCTGTTGAACGTGACGGCAACACACGCAATATAGATTTCGACTTATTTTCATTTTGATTTAGAATATTAAATAATAAATATTTAATTTTCAAATAATTCGTATTAAAAAACAAGCGCCATCTGTTTGGACGTAAAAGTAACACTCGCTATATTAAATTTTAATGTGTCATTTTGTAATATGTCATTTGCTGTTTCACTTCGTTTTTTTTATTTTTCAGTGCAATTAGCGTTGAATTTGAACTGTGTCGATTGATTTTCATTTGAATTCATGGTATGTATTATATTTGTGTATGTTTTATACATTTGAATTATTAAAAGTTTCACGTGTTTCATGCAAGTAACGTAAACTTTTGATAAACATCACATTTGAATTTAACGAACTGCCACATTTTTGCTAAATTGTAACAAGATGTATTAATTTGTCATTATTGTTAGTTTTTTGTAATATATTTACCTAAATAACTTGGAATTTCTTGCAACTTCTGCAATTTAGTGACATCAAAAGAAGAATTGGTTGAAAAAGTGTTTCCCAACATTCAAATCAATTATAAGAATCACGATTGGCTGAGTGAACGAGCTATTCTTGCCGCCAAGAACAACGACGTCTACGAACTTAACAATATTATTCAGTTCCTTTTTTGTTTCGCAATTTTATATGTTTTTGTTCTAACTTTCTTTCTTCTTTTTCAGTGCAATCGATTTGCTTTTGTTCATCAAAATGCCGGGAAAGCAGCAGAGTGATGTGCAGCCAGATTTGAGGATGCACGGTTGCGAGCACGGCGATCGCGTTCCGCAGCTTTAGATCTGCTTCGTTCTCAACAGATCAACGTGACAGGCTGAGACTGGCTGAAAGACGTCAAAAATATTGTATACCCACAAGCGTTGTGAAATTAAACAGGTTAGAAACGTGTGATTTCTCTTTTCTTTCTTTTCCATTTAACCAGACTGAGCCATAGCAACGCGTGGCCGGGTACAGCTTGTATGCAATAAAATATAAGAATTAGTTCAGGACTGTATTCATCTATCTCTACACAAAAATGTGTATGAACTACAAAATGAAAGCACTCATATTACAAGATAATAAGTAGATATGTATAATTAACGACTGTAACATTTCATCAGGTGGCAGATATCAAATGAGCAAGCCGACTTTTTTTTCATAACTTTTGAAATGCCGCAAAAAAAATTGCGCCTTTTGAATATGGCTAAAAATACATATTTTGAATATCATATAATTTTTGACATTTAGAATTCAATTATGGAGTAAACATAACTTTGTAGAAATAAATTGAATAAGATTATGATATAAATATTCTTATTCTTCTATTCTTATATTCTTCTTCATGACAACACTCGGCCTCATGTCGCAAAAGTCGTAAAAAAATATTTGGAAACGCTCAAATGGGATGTTTTACCGCACCCGCCGTATTCCCCGGACATTGCTCCTTCTGATTACTGGTTGTTCCGAAGGATGCAGCACGATTTGGCAGGTCACCGGTTCACTTCTTTCGTAGAAACTGAAAATTGGCTCCAAACTTGGATCGCCTCAAAAGACGAGTAATTTTTTCCAGATGGAATTCGAAAATTGCCCGAGAGATGGGAAAAAGTAGTAGCCAGCGATGGACAATATTTTAATTGATCTGTTCATTCATTTTGTTTAGAAATAAATGCATTTTTGAATACAAAAAAACGGACCGAACTAATTTGTACACCCAATAGAAATTACCATTATGTTCTAAAAAGCCGAATCCTTAGTATACCATCGTATAGTACATAATTCTACTTATCATATTTTGCTTTTCACTCGGTTTGAATTAAGGATGATCTTCCTGGCTCAATCATATGTGCTACACCCTTATCATTTTTAAACTAAAAAACTAAAGATGTGTTATCTATTTCGAAATATTCCCTGTCCCTTATTCCTATATTTTCCTTGAGATTATAGTCTGTTTTAAGTTTTCTTACATTTTCTGAAATATAATTTTCATATACAAATTTTAAGACACAGTTATGGATATCACTATCAATTTTAAAAAAAATCTTTAAAATAATAAATATGCCTGATGTATTTACATAAGTGTTATAATAAATTATTTTGTTTTCCCTCCTATACAGAAAAATATATTTCTGACAACTTCTGGGAGATGAGTCTGTCTGGGTCTGTAAGTGTTGACCATTTAGTTGAGGTAATTGGGGCAAATATATAAGCTATTTCAATTAATATTTTGCTATATTTGACTGGTTCTATAGTACAGAATTTCTCTGACGTCTAAACATGTTGATAGTAAACGGGCATTTAAGATTCTACGTTAGTTCATACTTTTTGAAAGATGTACAATAAAATTTAGGCATTCTTGGAGTGATCTTTGGTCACTAAATGCTATTAGAAAAAAAAATAGATACAGAGCACCCAACTTTTGGATATTTCACCCGTAAGCACAGAACACAACCCATAAAATAAATTATTTAGCTGTTTTTTTATAAAATGATATCAGTGCACTAAAAATTCTCCCAAATTATTTAAAGGTTATATGTTTAAAATGAAATAGAATTTATAGTATATATAGTGTTGAATTGAATGCAATTGATTATATTTAAATCTTGAGGTTTCTAAATAGGGTGGCACAAAAAACAACTGCAAAATTGATATTTATCTTTTATTTTCAAAACATTTAGTTAGATATAACTTAAAAGTATAAATATAGGACTAGATTGTTCGATAACATTAATACAAATCATATCCAAAGATTAAATATTTTCACAATTCCACTAATTTACACAGTAGAGAATAAAAATTACAGTCTTGGATAATATATTAAATGCTTAATGAAGGTTTAATGATTCAGGAAATCATTCATTGAACTCTTCTATCACATGGTGAATACTGGAACTTTGTACAGGACATTGCGGCAAAGCACGCAAGTGATCTTCTTCATATCAGATTGCATATTCACTGATGGTATCTTGTGTCTTCACATTTAATACATAAATCACCTTCATCGCTCTACTATTGGAGTTATGTTCTCTATTGGTGGACAGTCCAAGTCAGCACTATCCATGATCTGTGAACAAGGAAAAAAACAAATTAGTATTAATAATCGAGCAATCAAATAATTCACAAATTAATAAGTTGCATAGTATTTTGCGTTTTATTTATTGAAAAGCGATTTCATTAAATAAAATTGTTTTTCAAATTTTATTTTAAAAAACATTTGATTCAACATTAATCCACCGTAAAACAGTTAGGTGTTACGAAGTTAAATAGCATTCAGATATTTTTTTTTTAAATATTAAAAGGTTGTTAAAAAAGTTGAGTCAGCATCACAGTTGAAAATTCTTAAAAATGACAATAAAAATATTTGTATATTTCATTCAAAATAAATATAGAGTACAGTACCCGGCGGTAAGTAATACACATCGGTCTTAAGAAAGAGACTGTCGCTTTGTAGAGCATCGTCTCTGTCGCACGGACTGTTAACGCATCGTGCGACAGAGACGACGCTCTACAAAGCGATAGTAACATTCTTAAACCCGATGTATATTACTTACCGCCGGGTACTATAAGTTAAAAGTTACTTTTATGAACATTTTCAAATAATAAAATAACAAAAGTCAGGTCATGAACAAAAGAAATACTAACCATTATAAGTCTGTCGAGTCCATACAGAAATCCTTCTTCATAATTTCCTTGCTTCCATGAATTCCTGTGGGTGACTCGGACTCCTTCAGGTACAGCATTTGTCTTAGCAAAATCTATTAACCATGCTCCAATAGAGTTCTCATCGAATATTATAAATATACTACTTCCAATTACTTCATGAGTCTTAAAGTATTCACAATTTTCAAATAATACTCTAATTTCTTTAAGACGTTTCACTATCTTTTGTCTAATATGTGACCGGCCACCGAGGAATTTGGCAATTGTCTGTATAATTTGTGACTGAGTTTTCACTTTCTTGAGATCTTTTAAGGGTGGTTGTCCCGGCATTCTGATTCCTTCGATTCTGAATCCCTCGCTGTTTGTGGAAGACTGCTGTTCTCTAAATTGCATGTATCGCAGTTTAGTAACAGCTCGTGCATTATGTTCAGCTTCAATTGGCGCACTGGGGTCCACTGATATCATTTTCTCATACAGATCAGATCTGGCAGTTGTCTTGGATACTTCCGATTCCAAAAATGTCCTGGTTCCCATTTTAATGTCCATCACATGAGGATCCTGAAGCAACAAAAAAAAGGAAAATTTTAAAAACTTTTTATATTATGGAAAACTAGTGCTAAAAATATGTATATATAGTTATTTAAATTATAAAAATGTTAATAATGCTTTCTATAATTTTTTTTCTTGCCTGTCTAGGAAAGGAGCTTAAATGGTCACAATGATTGTTATTTTAATTTAGTATCCAAATTTTACATTTCATATTTTAAGTTAAATGTTTCATTGATACTTTAGGTCCAATTAAATTTTATTGAACTTAAGAGCTATTGTAATCAAACGCTTTATATTGTAAACATATTTATGTTTTGTACAGAGTAAAAGGGAAAAAAATAATTACCTGGAATCCATAGAGAAGGTCTTGCAGCTCAATGAAATTGTCTCCCTTATAGTGCACTTCTCGGTAGTATGTAGGGATGGCATTTCTCATGTGAGGGCAGGCAGCCAAAGCTTCGTAAGCCCGGCGCTCTGCATCCTCGGGGCCACAGCGTCTCTTCCATACTGTGCCAGGCCCCGCGGGGGCCAAGCTGTCGGGATGCCCCGACACCTGAAACCACTGCGCCCCTCGTCCAGTGAGAAGGACATCTGAAGCTGGGGCTGTGAGTTCCAATGCATTCTGGAAATGAAAAATAAAAATTAAATAATTTTTTTTAATGCATAACAAAAACTTTCAACCCACAAAACTATTTTTTTATGTATGCTTTTGGCTATAACTTTGTGGAACTTTATATTTCTTGTTTGCTTGATATTTATAATAATCATACTCGTATGTATTTCTCCATTCTTTTCATAAATCAATGCCTTTTAATTAAAGTTAAGATACTTCATATTTTGTGTACTTTTATTTAGTGTCTCCTCAAAAATTAAAAAATATTAGAATTGTATAACTATCGAAACTTAAAGAAGCAAATAAAATAATCTAATGGCTTATACTTTAAACACTCAGTTCTACACATTATTATGCATACTCAAAATAAACTAGAGAATGGAGAAAGATCAAGAGACTAGAGATATGGATATACCATACTTACAATGGCCAAGCACTGTAGTCTCTCAGAGCCATGGCTGTTGGGAGAGGCAATGAGACCAGAGCCATTCCTTTTCCACCTCTTGAGGCCGGAGTGTAGAGCCGACTCTGTGCGGACAGTGGACTGAGGGCGGCGCTTGTCGTTAGAGTCACATTTCTCTGCAGCTGGAGTCTGGAATGGGGAAAAATGGAAATTATTAATTGCATGATATGATTCGATCAAATGAATTGATACAAGGAAATGTAAGGACTCAGAGAACTCAAAAAAACACTATAAGACTATATATAGAAGCATACGAGGCACAGAATGTATACTGAGATATAATAGTTCAGTACTTTTTTATCTCTACCCCACAGAGACAAATCTTCTGGAATGCATTGGAAAATGTTATCTCTACCCCACAGAGACAAATCATCTGGAATACATTGGAAAATTATATCTGTACCCCACAAAGACAAATCATCTGGAATGCATTGGAAAATTATATCTCTACCCCATAGAGACAAATCATCTGGAATGCATTGGAAAATGTAGTTATTGAATTTAATCATGATTATTTTTAATAAAAAAATTAAATCGTTCAAATTTTTTTTAATTTCCAGTGTAGAAATGGTTTGCAAGAAAATGTTATTAATATTTGATAAATTATTTGAGATAAAAAATAAAACTTATGAAAGCACTTAATACTTATGTATTTCCCTAAAACAAATTAAACTTTAAAAAATAAAAATTCAGTACATGACTTGAATAAAAAAGGGGAACTGATTCATTTTAAATCCAAGAAGATCTAAAAATATTATGTGAAGAAAAAAGTTTAATAAATCTTTATGGCCAAAATATATTAAGAAAAAAAATGGAACAAACTAAATTTCTTAGACATTTTTTTATTCGATAGTCTTCATTAATTTCTAGGTAGAGCGGAAAAAAAATTGGTACTTTATATGAAAAACTATATTTGCACCGGTATCGGTTCTAGGAAATAAAAAATGTGCATAAAAAAGTTAAATATATGAATACATATTCCATTTATTATAAATATTTATAAGAAGCCGGAAAATATGTTGAAATGACGTAAAACGGATCAATAAAAATATTATTACTGATTTATTTAATAAGCTTTACACAATAAAATCCTTATCAAATACTAGTTATAGGGTAACAATTTTTTCAACTTCTAGATTGAAATTTAAAAAAAAATTAAATATATAAAATACGAGAAAAGGACGCTATTAATTTATTAACTAGAGCAAATGTGAGTTCATTCCTGCAAAGGAAAAGAAGACTTTTTAATAGGACGATGTACTGAAGAAACTGTAACGTACCAAATTTTTTGAGGCCACATAAAGAATCCCTCCAGGTGTTAAACGACCAACAACTGAGGTCCTGACCACGGCGTTCATTGTGCTGCTCACGGTCATCTTCAAATATTTATTCAAATATATTCACAAAACTAAATCAGTTCACTTATAAAAAAAGAACTACCAAAACGGAAGTTCGATTAATTAATCACTAAAATGTTTTATTTATTTATTTCCTTTCTGCAACACACAATTTGAATGTTTTATACAGGTAATATATAACACGCGATATTGTTAAATGAATTCAAGGAAGAACACTCTCGGATATATATGGATCGGAGTGTCTGAAGACACAACGTTCTATTGTAATGATAGCGCGTTACTGAAGGCAGCGGCATTGGCATATCAGTTATAAAGCAACTCGTAGATCGAGCGCCGCGGAGACCGACTTTCGCGTCGGCGGTCTATGACGTCAAACTAGGCGGTAGACTGGGCAGGCCGAGACGTACTCAGGGACCGAGAACAGATTTCTAACAATGCATTACACGAAATCAGAAATAAAATAATTTCTCGATTTTTCTCTTGTGATACGTATTGAGATAAATGAAAAACAGAAGAGCATTTCAGAAAAAAAAAGTTGCATGAGGCAACGTTATATGCATAGATACTCGTAGATAAGTATAAATATATGTCATCTCTGCATGCACACAAAAGGAACGTAGGGTAATTTTATGCTCTCGTATGTATTTTAAGTGACGAGGAAAATTGTAACAAATGAAAATTATAAAATTTAAAAGAAATTAATTTTGGCGTGTTTGTGGAGATCAATGTGAACTATTATAATATGACGAGGAAACCAAATTAATTTAAATCATTGAGTCAGCATTGATTTCAGAAGTCGATAGGATTAAGCAATGTCTATCTATATATAGCGATGAATGCACATATTATATAATAATATATAATCTATAGATAATCTACAGCAAATCTATAGATTAACTAGATTTTCTTTCTAAATTGTGAGAGGAGTTTAACAAAACAGAAGTTACATTAATAAAAAAAATATGTAGAGATTTGTTCGTATCTACTCGTATATATTCGAAGAATACTCGTACTTTGTGTGAGTAAATGAGAATTAACATTAGCGTGGATAAAATTACAATACGTAAAAACAAATTAAAACTTTAGATATTTCCCAATAAAATTTGAACGTTCGGTTCGTTTAGTTCAAAAAATTGTATTTGCCTAACATAAAACATATCGGTTTAGTTATTAATGTTATTAGTAGTGAACAGAAATTGATGAAATATTTATTCCACGCACTTTTTAATCATTAAGTTTCATTCAACGAACATCTTTAGAAGAATTTGACCTGTCTCGAAGATTGTGGTATACTCTGAGGAGTCTTAGGTGTGGCCACAGTTGCAGTGCTCATGCCTTGTATATGTGGGGGTTCATTGATTCCCTGTTGTGTTCGTGTGGAATTGTCTATACTGTCGGTCACATTGTGGAGGAGTGTTTAATATGTTATATTCATTCTCGGGAGGACTGGAGGAGTTTCGTTGGACTGTTGTTGAGGCTGTATTATGAATGAACACCTGAACATCCGACTTTGAGAAAAAAAAAACAACACAAGGTAAAAGAAGGAGGATGGTCATATTTAGACTTGTTGAATCAACTTATTTAATGTTAAAATATGAGTGGAACAAATGAAAATGCCCTATTTTTAACAGTTTTTCACTGAGTTTCACGAAGAGTTATCAATGAATAAAAGTGTATTAACACATTGTCATTTGTTTTTATCAAACACTGCTTATTCCACTTTATGTAACGGTATAACCCTACGGGTTTCAAGGCTTTCACCTCACCTTCAGCACAAGCAAGACTCTCCCCTGATGATGAGGTGAAAACCTTGAAACCGGTAGGGTTATACCGTTATAAAAAGTGGAATAAACAGTGTTTGATAAAAACAAATAACAATGTCTTTAAACTTCCACAATGTTAATGCCTTAACCATAAATAATATATGTATTAACACATTTTATGTATTATGATCTATTTTAGTTTCCATAAACTTAATAAAATATTTTGTTAGTAAATATAGTAATTAAAAGTAAATCTTTGTAAACGTAAAAATAAATATTTTATTGTATATACCACTGAATATGATGCAAATAGATAAAAATAAATATATTATTGCATATACCACTGAATATGATGCAAATAGATAAAAAAAATAACAAATTACTTGTAAATATTTATTAACCAATGCGCAATCTTCAATGAAAAATATACATATTCTCATTCATAATATCATTTATTACCGTCTTGAATAAAAAAAATCAACGTCACAATAGCAAAAATACTTTTTTTTATTTCGATTGTGCCATTAACATTAACTTTTGTAAAAAAAATATGAATATTTTTTATATCAAAACATTATCTAGAAATGTTAACTATTGGGAAACGGTTTATGCAAGGCGTAAAGTGAATTCCTTGAAAATTCACCCAATATGGTAATAATATTTATTACGATATAACACGTGAAGTATAACAACGTCTCTATCTTTTTAAGATATGATTTTTTATGAGCGTAATGTAAATATTCTACATTGTAGTTTCGAAGCGCCATCATGTGACATTTTTTTATGAAAGTATTGTAAGATTATCTGTCACGTGTATTTCTATAATAATATAAGGTCAGTTTATTTAGCGCCGTTTCGAGATCAAACGCTCAACAAGGGAGCTCCAGCTCAGGACTCGAGCCACACTATTGGCAGATTAAAAATTAAATCAAAATAAAACGCATATAAGTTGAGGGTAGGGATAGGAAAGTAGTGGCTGCAGCCATTATTAGATTAGGCACTTCCCTGCATCTGCACATGTCCAGAAAAACATATTTGGTAATAAAACCGCAGACAACTTACCAAGGGAAGACGAACTTCAAAAAATCTTTGTAGATCTTCCAATATGTGATTGTAACATATTCGGCTTTAGGTTCTGTGTACTGTATTGTGTAGTGTTCATATAACATACATTTTGATAAAACCTTTTAAAAAAGGTTATCAATAAGAACTTCCTAAAGATGCACACGCCTCCCATATATCTGACATTAAGAGGCAGACAATTCCATACCACAGGACCAGCAACGGTAAAAACTCAATCATAATACTCCACCCTATTTGATCGACTTCGAACAATCAATGTTTAGATGAAGGAAAAATCAACCTCAAAGATCTTCTGAACTATTCCAGTTCTAATGAGAATATGTTTTACGAATGTTCCAGTATTCCAAAAAATATTTTAGAATAAAGAAAAATTGTTTTTATTTCGTATTCATCTATCTTTAGTCATCGTGTGAATGAAAAATGTAACATTTCAAAATAGATTTAGTAACAAACGTACAATAATCAGGTTTCGAATCAATAAATTTTTATATTTATTCTGAGTATATGTATAAAATAAATTGTTTATGAAAAAAACTTGGTAAGAAAGATTTAAAAAATGTCGTCAATAATTTGACATTACACTATAAAAAAAATGACAGCCCAGAAGTATTAGACGGATTACGTACAAGTCCAAAATGTACTGGAAACTTTCAACCCATAATTGAAATGGTCATTACCAATAATGTAAATCAATTTATTTGTATTAATACATTTTGAGCTCGTTATAAAATTTCCATTGAACTTGTCTCGCACGTAAGACTTTCTGTTTTGAACATTTCAAGTCAGTGACCGTAAGACTAACAAACAAAATTGGTTTCGCTTTACACAAAAACTAACCGACCATACTTGTGTCTAGATGTTGAAAACTACCAATTTCCAAATACATTTGAAAAATACTTACTTCAAGCAATTACACGTGAAGATGTTATAATCAGATCGTACAACAACATTGTATCATAATCTGTTCAGGGAGCTTTACTAAGGAAGGCATACATGGAAATAAGGAGGTTTCTGAGAGGAACAATGTACGTGGCTAGAAGTTACTCAGGGCAATGTTAAATGCTGGGATGCTTGAAGAATGGGACGAAGTACTATGATATACTCAAATATTAAAACCGGAAAACTGGAGTATCAGTTTTTTGGGGTAAATTAACATACGATCGTAATATACTCGTTAATAGAGGTCCGGCACAGAAAGAATAATTTTTAATATTTTTTGTCAAGATTAATAACTTCATTACAATTTTAAGCCTTTTTCAGCAGTGATCGAATAACAATGAATGAAAAACTCCGTGAAAACTGTATTGAAATCATCTCAATTGAGTACCGTGTTGAGCGTAACAAGACTAAATTGTTTGACATTGTACGTTTCTTTCATTTAGAATATCATTCAATTGATCCAACCACACTTTCTTTGGCCTTCCTTTCACACGTCTTCCACTCACATTTGAACTATATATTAATTCTGTTAGTCTTTCTTTATTCATTCGTTCCACATCTCCAAACCATCTCAGCATGCTCTTCTTCATCTTATTTAACACATCAGCCTTGAGTTAACATTTATCCTTTCACTACTTATATACCATATCGTATATCTACACAACAGGAGGAAATCATCAGCAATAATAGGTATACGGGGAAACAAATGATGTTTTCAAAAGTTTTCTTAAATGCTTAAAACATAATAATTACAAATGAACACTTAACTTGAAAAGCTTTGGTAAGACACATTTGTTCATTTGTTGATATGAGTACACCGTTGTTATCGAGACCGCTGAGAAATACAATAGTATGTTTATTTTTTTTACTCTAACCCATTTAATGGATATATCTAATCTGCAGTGTTTCTATGAAATCCAGTCAAAATTAAATTTAAGCAGTTGGAACATTTAGTTATTTTGTCAGAAGTAAAAAAGTTATGAATAAGTATGTCCTGTAAATATTTTTTTTTTAGAAACCAATAACATGAACTAAATAAAATTGAGTGCAATAATAGATGAAAATATCAAGGTAAACCATATAATTCTTTTTCGAAGTTAAATACAACATCGTTAGCATTATAAAAACACTTGTTTAGATTATTTATTTAACAATTGATTCCAAGGAAATTGAGAAAAAAATACACAGAATTGGGCAGCCTTCACGTTGCCAATATTTAGTTTAAAACGTGAGACTTATTTATATGATGTTTAATTTTGTGATCTAATATGTTATTAGGTCAATTTCCCCATTATTTTTCTAGCCCAAGGTTTGGCGCAAATAAAACGTTGTACGTTTCATACATAACATACATCGACTCTTTTATAACGAAGCTTACATGGAAACAGAAAGTTGGTTTTTAAAGAATGTAGTGATCATTCTTCACGAGACAATCACGTTGCTGTGCACGATGATTAGATATAATATGTCATAATATACTTTGATGAGGACGGAACATAAATTTTCCACCAAAACAGTATATGGCCGGGAGCGACATTAGTTGTCGAATGACGGAACGGAAAATTTTTATAGAATTCTACGGTAGAAATGCGTAAATCTTTTCGTTTTTAGAGATTGAATTTTCGTGGGTTTTTTTATAATTAAACATTAATTTAAAAAATGTGCCTAAATTTGACATATTTTAGTGTAAAATAACAACATATATCGAAAGAGAATATTTAACGAAAAATGCATCAAAAGAGTAATTTACATAATAATAAAACGAACTATATAGCGCCGTTTAGAGAGCAAAATCTCCTCATAAGTACATAAATTCGAATAAGAGGATAAATCTAAATGAAATGAGATAACACGATTTCAGGAACATCATTTGCTTTAAAAGAAAGCCCAAAAACAGTATTTGATTTAGATTACAATTGTATTGTTAAACAATGGGCCTTTTAAAAGTCTTCCGAATGCTAACCGCTAACCGCTGTTACTAAGGCGCGCATCTAAACATAGAATATCATAGTCTTGTCTTAACTTATGTATGAAGCACACGATAATCATACAATAGTATAAACGTTGCATTCAAAATCGGTATTTTTTAATAACACCAATATTTATGTCGATAGATGAAGTTAATGACATAAAAAAATATACAACTAATATCAACTATGCAAAAAAACTAATATCAACTATGTATAGTATAAAAACTAATATGAACTATGTATAAAAACTAATATCAACTATGCATAAAAGCAATAATGTACGAAGAAATGCGTGTTTTAACTGTTATGTACTATCACAAGTTATATTGTATTGAATAAATAAATAAATATAAGTTTATAGTATGTACGTATATGAATATATTCTGAAATCGCATACATCTCAAGAAATGGCGAAGAAAACACATTTTAGAGAGAAGTTTTCAAAAGTTCTGGGTTCATCTCATAACATCCCTCCGGTCGAAATACCAATAGAGAACGAGCCCGGCCGCGAGGACATCAGATGATTTTCAGCTCACACCCTTATAAATGTAATAGTCTACGTATCGTTCGATACTTTGATATATACTATACGTATATAAGAATATATTGTGAAGTTATAAATGAAAACTTTATTTTTTAAATTTTGATACGCAAATAGTGAAATCTGTTTTCGTATTTTATTAGGACTATAATGATTTTTTTAAATAAATTTGTTATTAGACAAAAAAATAATTTGGATACACAAAGCTGCTTTCCTCTGTAGATGTATAGAAGTTTAAATAAATATCATAAGGGAAATCGATTTTTATTTTTTTACATTAAAATTACGCACATCATGGATTGTTTTTCATCTGAGTTTATTGTTGTTTTAGCGTTTTCATTCGCGGCTTGGAGAGAAATTAAAGAAATTATTGTACATTTAAACAAAAGTTTACGTTCGATAAGTTACGATCTCATCACTTAAATAGTTGACGTTCATAACGTAACATGCATGCAATTAAATACTTATGGTTATTTATTAAATAAGTTTACTTCGTATGAATCGTCCATAAATACCAGCATAAATAATTGAATAATATGCGAAGTGATAAACTCGAGAATTTTATTACGCGGTGAAAAATTTACAAGTTGTTTTCCTATTAAGCATTTTTCAATTTCAATAAATGCATATAAAATTTACCGTTAAATAGGAAAGTGTAGTATAATAGTAATGTATAATTATATTGATATGAAAATTAAAAGGAAAACTATTATTTTTACATAGCTAATTAATTCATAATTTTAAAAAAATATCTCAATAACAGATAATCTAATAACAAAACAATTAGGTTCCCCTTAGCGAGGTTTTTTTGAAAAAACTGTTTGACGGGTTTTAGGTACGTAATTTAAAATGCAGTCATATATTAATAAATATCAATGAAGTCAAGATTATATTTTTGGCATTGGTAAAACACCATCTTAAAACTCCACAAAAATTGCAGAATGGTAAAAAATAAGATTTTACAGTACAAAGATCGATACTAATTTAATGACGTCACATATAGTTGCAAGTATCTTTGTGCGTGTTTTTGTGTAGGTTACCGAAATCAATTTGACGTCAGGCAAAGAAAATCGTGGCCCGTAGTACCTTGAAAATGTAAATGTAAAGAGTGCCGCCGTGCCGTGCCGCCTCGGAGGTGTATTGAGCTAAACAGAACAACCGACATGTACGAGTATGTATTATATGTTCTGAACATTTAATACGTGCCTACATATAATGTATGCAAGTATGTAGTCGATATTCAGTGCCTATGGACTTAATCTGGCGTTAAGGCGAAAAATTGGCCAGTCTCATTATTCATACAAATCGCGAGCGTCGAATAGACAAAAGGATAATTTTAACAGTCTTTGGAGTGGATTGATCGTTGAATCTATGCTCTATTCAAAATTGAACGCTCACAATCATCAGACTTTTTTTATATTTTACTCTAGACAAAAACGCACGTTAACAACGTGTGATAAAAAAATAATGTGATTGGACAGATACATTTAATTTTTAAAAGTTAATGATGGGTTTTGTTATTTAATTTTTATAAGCAAAACATTGAAAGGAGTCGAATAAATACTGTCGAAATGTGAGCAATGAGAATGCATGGGGCGAAATATATGACAGAATATGGAATGAAAAGATTGTGGATGAAAATGAACTTAAGGCTGATATATTAAATAAGATGAACAATATCACTCTGAGGTGGTTTGGGCATGTAAAACGAATGAATGAAGGAACACCGACAAAACAAATATATACAGTGCAAATGTGAGTGTAAGATGTGGTACAAAAATACCAAGCAAAGTATTGTTGGATCAGTTCAATGATATTTTGAAAGAAGGAAATGTTGAGAAATCGTAGGAGTTGTATGAGAAGGTAAATGGATGAAGAAGAGGCGAAAGATGTGTGTCATAATAAGAAAATCTGGTGCTCTGTTCTCTCTGCCTACCTCGAAAAGGAAACCATTATGGTTTTTTTATTTGATTTAAAATAAATCAGTACGCCAACGAATTAAACAAGGAAGTATAATCAGGTCACAAGAATTGTACGAAACTAATATTTGTATTCCGTGCGATGAATGACAGATTGCTCATGACCGTTCTGGATGAAAGGAGTTAGTCTTCAAAAATAATGTCCTGCAAAGATCACCGCCATATGGCGCGAACCGAGGAAGAGAAGCAGGATAAAAAATTATCAGTAATAGGTGGTAGAAACACGTGTCGCGGGGATAATGTCTGGTATTCATTTAAGAGTAACTAGAAAATGCATTTGGACTATTAATAGAAAATAAAGGAATAGATAAAAATCAGATAACATGTTTTAAAATTAACCGCAAATAAAAAAAAACAAGTTAAATTTATTGATATTAAACAACGGGGAGGTAGCGCTAATATTGAATCAGTTAATCAAACGTAGTTAGAGTAAATAGTCGGCGCTAAAGAGTAAGCATAAATATTATACGTGTATCTAACTCGATTATTGAAAATTTTCCACTTGTAGTTCACTTGATAACCAGTTCACTGAACGAAAGATAAAATTATAATTAATCAAAACAATACAATTAACACAATTCAGGCAGAAAAAGCCTGAGGGGGTGACCGCAATTTAAGCTCAAGAACAATTAGATACAGTAATACGACCAGCAACCCTTGGGCAAGGTTGTAAAATTGAAGAAATTGCGTGTTTGGATTTTTTAAATGCATACTTCAGCACGTAGTGTTTTTTTTCCCAAATATACTTCAAAGAACATATTAAATTTAAAAATTATTTGGGTTTTTAGATATAACTAACTTGTACCACACTGGCCCGAGATAAAAAAAATGTTGGAATTAATTCGTATGGTAATCCTTCAACTTTGTCCGGGCGCCTTAGCGTGCAGGTGGGTCGGGACCGTGAGGAGTGCTGAGCCGTATGTTTTCGGGCAGATGGCGTCCCAGCGGCTAGACGTGTGAGAAACAGTCAGCGCGCTGCGAACATGCGTCAGCATGGCCAGGCGGCTCAGCAGGGTCCACATGTCTGTGACATTTGCGGGAGGGAGTGCGCATCTAGGATCGGGCTGTTTTCTCACAGAAGATCACATGATTGACGTGGCAGAACGGTTCAAGATTGACGTTGGAGTGGCGAGAAGATCCTCGACTACGAGGCCCGGCAACGACGACGAACGACGAATCCTTCAACATATTCAAATTGGTGATTCGGACATATTGAAGAACGTGGCCGGAAGACAACATTGTTTTCAGCTCCGTTTATCTATAATTCGGGTTTAGAGCCACTAGAGTAGACGCCAATATATTCGTGCGTGCGAGGCTTGTGCAAGTTATACACGTATAATCATAGATTGTTATGTGTATAAAAGGTGTATGTTATAAATATGAATCTCATGTGTAAATTATGATATAAATGCAGAGTGTGAATGTAACCGCTGAGTATTTTAGTATTTAAGACAAATATATTAAATTTGTGTTTAAGGAATGAGACCAGTTTGTCACAGGCATTGCCTAGTGAAGTGTTTCCCTTTATCCACAAAATAGTCATTTTTTGTATAGTTCTGCGTTTGCACTCAACGCTTCGATTTTCCATTAAACTATTTAAATTGTAAATACTGTATTTTGGATAGTAAAATGAATATAAAAAAAACCGTTGCAGAAGTTAATGTATCTATAAATTTTAAGAAGAAAAAAACATGATTTTTTTTTATAACTGACTCGATCAAATGTAGACAATCTATCCGATTCGAGAGGGTTAAAGAGAGAGATGTATGGTATTCAAAAGTTTCATTCATTGTATATTGGTTAAAAAAATATGAAAAACAATAATAAATTGGCATTATAATAAAATTCAAGCGAGTGCACGTTTTGTTGGATTATTGCATATAAAATTAGATGGTAATAATGATAAAATGACAATTTATATAGCACCATTATGAGAGCAGATTCACCTCAAGGGCGCTTTAATTCGGGATTTAAGCCCACTATCATTGACGGATTAAAAACATTACATAAAAAAACTAGTTGAGTGTAAATATAGGAAGGTGGTGGCTGCGGGTATTCGATTAGGAATTTCTTTATATCTGCATACGTTTCCTAGGGAATATTATTTGAAAAAAAAATAATATCACTTTCACAAAAAATTATAACATCAGAAAACTTGAAAATTGAATTAAAAAAGTATATCAAATTTACTTCCGTTATTATTGACAGGTTATTACAAGTAATGTATATAATTAAATAATAGGAAGGTGGTGACTGCGGCTATTCGATTGAGTGCATCCCCACTTCTGCATATGTGTATGTTAAGAAAAAAAATTGGTAAGAAAATCGCAAAAACTTATCAAGGGAAGTCGAACTACAAATAAACCTTTTTAGATTTTCCAATTCGGCTTTAGTGTAGTGTATGTGTGAAGTGTTTATATATCATATAATCATACATTTTGGTGAGACGTCCCAAAAAGGGTTGTCTTCAAATCCTTCCTAAAGCCCCATACGCCACCCCTATACGAGTATCGAACACTAAGAGGCAGACCATTTCACCCCACAGGACCAATAATGGCAAAGCTTCATCATAATACCACGCCCTGTTAGATAGATTCGGAACAATCAATTTAATGGTCGTTTAATAGATGATGGTCGTTTTTTTAAATATGAAACAAACTGCATGCATTTTTCGAAACGCGTCTACAGGATTTGGTCCAAATATTTTTTTTTCTATAAAGTTCATTGTCAAATAAATTTCCACATGGATTTAATTTCTGTACATGAAGTAAAGTTAGTTCCCCAATGCCTTTGTACAGTTACAGTCGAATTAACGTGCAATAGCAGGAGTAATTAAAAAATTCCGACTTTTACATACTGAAGCTCTTCAGCCTCGAAGGAAAGCCCAAATTATTGTATTTTTAATTATTTTCTCCCTCTCTCTGAGGGATAATAATTGAAAATACAATAATTTGTCACGTTTTCGGTGCGCTAAACAATTAGTGATTATGTCTGCTTTGCACGGTTATGCTATTGTATGTAAACTAATTCTATAACCATGACAAGAAAATAATTAACAAAAATGATTGCCTCCTTTAAATTTTTATTTTGTATATACTTTTTCGTTTCAATATTTTCGTAATATCAGAATCGAAATAAAATTCTCATTCATATCGAAACATTAAAAAATCTGTTTATTTTCCCCACAAACTTAAGCAAAGATTTCGGCTCTGAATTTGTGAAACTCCAATGAAATAAGTGATAAAACTTAGTGATTTGGTATTAAATATTCCAATATACTCGTATATATACGAGTACTAGTTTAAAATGTTTTTTCGAAGTTGTTGCCGTATTGAGTTGGTTTCAATGATGACCGACGTTTCGAAGGCGTTACAACCTTCATCCGATGTGAAAGATATTTATCAGATATGGTAAGCCAAGTGGCGGATAACTTGTTCAGAGTCTCGGTCTAACGGTAGGACGCCTTACTTTTTCATCGAATAGATTCTGACTGTAATGATATTTAGGTTGAGATTTGTTTTTTTTAAGGAAACAGGAAAGGAGTATTGTAAGCATGCAAGAAGCACTCACGCACCCGCACTCGCAACCGCATCGTGAACACGTGTTTGGCACGCTTAAGTGGAAAAAAATCGAACATATCAAAACAGTATTGTTATATAATATAATAATAAACAATGTTATTAAGATTAACAGCAAATGAGTTTATTTAGATAAACAAAGATGTTTTGACCTCTTATACATTTTATTGATTAAAAAAACTATAAAATAAAATTTGATTAATTTAAACTATGTTATAGGAAGCAATATTTTGATTAAATCTCTTAAAAAATGTTATTTTAATTTTAGATAAGTAAAAAATAGACCATAAACATTATAACTAGGCAAAGCTTAATGTGAGCTATGTGAGTTAAACAATTACATAATTGAACAAAAAATCTGACTGGTTTTTCTACAAATAATGACAGCCAATATTTCAGTGATTTTTTTGTTTACATAAGCTATGTTTTAAAAATAAGTTTTTCGTGTGTTATTCAAAAATATACTAAAGCCTTAAAATGATATATACAATACAATCATGATTTATGGTTTTTAAAGCAATTTTTAGTTAAAAATGCAAATATATTTTTTTGATACACTTGTGTCACATTCTTTTTCATAAGAGTTTTTTTTTCGGTTTTGATTATGTGTTTAAGTTTTGATGTTTTTTTCAACTTTGTTAGTGATTACCACTTTTGTTATATGATATGTTTTGAAGTTTATTCGATTGTTGTTTTGATATGAATTTTATTTCTTTGTTTTTTTTTGTATATAACATACCTATATGATATAATGACTTTTTTGTAAAGGCTGCAGTCGTTAAAATCAATAAATAAATATAAATATTCATTCAATTTGGATACTTGCTGTAAATGTGTAAAATATTTCATTAAATGTGATTAATGAAAGAAAGGGAAAATTTATTTTATCTTAAATGAATAATTAAATATATATCGCACAAAAATGTAACATTTCAGTTTCATCAAAATATTTTTTTATGCTATATAATGAATGTGTATTTCTTGAACTTTATTTTGTGAAACAAATTTTATTTTTTATTGTACATCTCCATACTTGCTTATATGTTAATTACAATATTTGTTTCGAATGATCTGGTTTTAGCCGACTTCGAATCCTTAATGTAGAAACAAAATGTAGATTTTTCTTCTTTCTTCGTAAACTTTTCCACTTATAAATTGAATGTTAAATCAGTAGATTTAAATGTCTATTTTTTAAATTTAATTTATTATATTAATTCCGATTTTATTGAAGTGGTGGCACAAATTACTTTCATGTGAGTGAATTGCCTCTTATTAAAAAATAAATAAAAATAAAATGTAGAATGGCAATTGATAACTGTTAGTTCTTCATCAACATCATCGCTCTTCCTTCCATCAAGAATACGGATATCATAAAACGACTTCATACATGTCAATCGAGAGGTTAATTATTATTTTTTTGGTATTATCGGAAATCGAACCCCAAAATCCCGGTTGAAAGTCAAGCGTTTTACGAACTAGGCCACGGAGGTCGTTAACCCTTGACTGGGATACCACAACACAATGTCATGGTCTATTCTGTCAAAAGCAACACTCATACTTAATCAAATTCAAGTCGCTGTATTTGAATAAAGTACATATCTCAATTTCTATTTTGTAACACGGGTTTATATACGAGAAACCATCTGAAGTAGCACGTGTAAGAAAAACTAAAACAGACATTTGAAATGCAAGCAAGTTATTTACCTAATTTCTAATCAGATCCGACCCCATGACTCTGAGGATAATAGAGAACATGGCGTGGTCTTATCTATGGTATGCGTGGCCTCCACCAATGTTACTTACATTTTTAGTTAAGTCAGTTAGTGTAAATTGAAACACGCCTGTCAACGCGAATGTCGTCACAGCACATACTTCTGACGTAGGTAAGACGACCTCTTTGTGTCAAATGTTGGGCATGGTGAAATTAAATACGGTTGCTATCGTATTCCGTTTTCATACACGGAAAAGCAGTTTGCGTGGTTTGAAATAAAGAAGGAGGAAGAAAGATATACCGATTATAATATTACGAACCGAAAGCGAGGTTATAGCCGTTAAGTCTTAAGTTTTTGCGAAACCATTTTTTATCAAGTGTTCAAAATTAAATTACACCATATTCAATAATATTTAACGGTTTAAAAATTAAAGATTGAATCTGCGCGAGATTGTTTTGTATAAGAAAGTTAATAATAATAAAAGGACCCTTTATAAAGCGCCGTTTAGAGATCAGACATGGGTGATTTAACTAGGGAATGGAACCCATATTGTCAAATTAAAAACCTGAAAAAATATATAAATTGATTGTAAGGATAGGAAGGTGGTGGTTGCGACATTTAGGTTGGGTACATCCCCGCGTTTGCAGATGTTAAAAAAATATTTTGTAAGAAAAACCCATAAAAATTACCAAAGGAAGATGAACTTTTTGATGAACTAGTCGCTGTTTTTACTGGTGTTACCATATTCAACAGTTGCTAAGTCAGTTGTCCCACCCTTTATCAGTTCTATAAGGGTATTTTCATTATTCAGTTTATTAAAATGTATTGAACAGAGTATTCTCGGTGCAATATGCAGAGTGATGTACCATAAATATTCAAACTATTTTTTTCAATTCCTGATTTTGTCGTCGTCGTTGCTGGGCCTCGTAATCGAGGATCCCCTCAGCATTACAATGCCAATTCAATTGGATGGCAAAGCTGTGCCGTGGAGTATTTTGTTTCTTATTAAGTGAGTGAGCCGTGACACACCAGCAAACTCACCGGCCACACCGATGTACTGGATCCGATGGCACACCAAAGTGAGACGACCGGAGCACACCGGCATATTGTGTCTTTTTCTCTTTTTTTGATAGAATAAATATAACCGAAGTCATAGGTTCTCTTGTACCCCCGAACATCAGGCGGAAAAAATGTCTGTGTAGTTCGAGGGAAGTAGCACAGCGCGGGGTTCGAACCAGTGACCTTCCGCACGGAAGTCCAGCGCGTTACCGCGCGGCCATGCACCTCTGATGATTTAGTGTTATGTTCATTAACATGAGTTAACTAAAAATATGACCGTTAATATAATTCATCATCCTGTAGTGTAGCTCATGACTGAGCACCGTGACTCCCATGATAACCCTTGAGGACTCCTCTCCATCCATCTCTACACTGCACGCAGTTCGAAGAGCGATTATTAAGGATAGTCATGTTGCGTCTGTCTCTCAATTGGCCAGTCCAATGCATTGAAGCTCATTCTCTTGCGCGTCGTCCTTCCACGCTTTCGGTGACCACAAGCCTCTCCAAACGGTGTTCAAAGAATAGGAAGACTCTTCGCAGGCATATTCTCGACATTTGTCGGTGACTTTCAGTTCTTCGAGAATGAAGCCATAAGCTCGCCTTGTTATTCATGGAATTCGTAACATCCTTCTCCAGCACCACATTTCAAATGCCTCAATTCTACGTCTTTCGCTTACTCTCCACGTACACGTCTCCACGCCATCACGACGAAAGTAGGTCTTATTCATGTCCGGTGAGAAGTATTCGCCATATTCATGTTTGGTGAGAACATACACGAATAATAAAAAATATTTCGGAATAAAATTACGAGATTTCCATATACCAATGAATCCATCAGATTGTACTGTATGTAACGAAAGCGCAATACAATCACAGAGACTTATAACATATTGTAGTCAACCAGAATTGAAAATTCTACACTGAAAATTATTTCATAAGAGAGAAACTAAACATTTGTATAGTACTCGTATAATATTTTGTAAGGGAATTTTCCTATTCAAACTTTGTTGAATGAAATGATACATGTTTGTTTTACTAGCGCTTAGTATCTTTCTTATATAATCGTCGAATGGTTATAAAACTGAAGTTCTTAGATTTACGAAACGACGATCGTATGAAAAGCGATAACTTTTATATATTAGAATTCCACCTTTTGAGTAAACAGTGCTAACTGTCGAATTTACTACTATGTGGCTTATCTAACCAATCAGAGATGTTTTAAAGACTTAATTAACACTACCCATGAATCATTTAAAAAAATGGGTATCGATGGAAATCGAATCCGCGACCCCCGGGATGGAAGACTTGTCCACATATATCATCAATGTTTGGTAAGCTTTGAAAAATAAAATTAAATATAGATTATCTTCCTGGAGATACTGATAAAAATATATTAAGTTAAGATTAATACCATAATACAATATATGAGAACGATAGATTCTGTTGAACTAAACTCTAATTCCGGAAGAATATACGGAATGAATGTCAACGGAAAAGATTTGTTTTTACCATCAATTTAAGACACGCGGTATGGTGAATGACGTATTAAAGATATAAGATATGCGATCAGCATTCATATATTGTTGAACTGAAATAGTCCAAATAATGCAACAATAAACCATGCCACACGCAAGGCGTTGACTGTCGAAGAAAACAATTCGTTTACACAAAGAGAAAATTACAAGGACCTGTCACAGGTATGACATTACTTGTTACGTACTATAAAAAATTATATCGATGTCAAAAGGAACTGTGAAAAACTAGGAAATTTTTACAAATGGTTTTTACAGTCAAATAATAAAAAATATGAATGAGTCATCTAACATATATGATATATATATATATAACTTCATTTGTACGTAGAAATTAAACATTTAAGGCTGTGTAAATTAAACATTTAAGCATTTGATTTTGTTTTTGATCCGCCAAGATTATGTGTTTACTGAGGTGCAAAAGCTTGCACACAATAAACCAATACACGCAAAGGTGTATTTCATCCAAATAATGGCTGACTATATCAATTGAGATTGCCAATCATCATTAAATTAAACTGAACATTTGTATTACGATACGATATGTATCCGGCGGAGTCCTTCAAACATAAAAAAACTATTTATAACAATGTTTGTTGCTTTTTGCAAGAGCCCATGAAAGACGATTATACTAGTATAGCCAATAAACGTTTACAGTTTTATTTCTGTAAGCACGTTCTGGACTTCTAGGTACTTGACCATACATTTTAAACCTATGTGAAAAAAATATGATGCGCCTTCAAATATAAAAAATATACGAGTATATTTTTTTATATTTGAAGGCGTATATAATATAAAAAATATACTCGTATATACACCATTTCATTGATAGCGGGAGATCAAGGAGTGATTGGGCGTTTGGAGGTCTCCGCATAGGCATGTGAGTGAATAACTTACGCGAATGTAGAGCGGATGAGTTGTTGGGCGTGATTTTGAAGTAGTTGTTGAGATTATGATGCGGTTGGAATTGTGTATGTGATAACTCGGGATTTAAGTAAGTGTTTTAGTATTTAGGATAAATATATGGTGCACAATAAGCGGTGATATACATATTAATAGTCAATTTTTTTAATTCCTGATGAGCTTATATCATATATATGAACATGTGCGAGATAAAAACATGACGATCTCCGTGGCCTAATTAATAAGACGCTTGTCTTCCCAACCTGGAGGTTTCGGGTTCAATTCCCATGGCACCAAAATATAAAAAAAGGCACTCCAGTGTCATTTTACCTTAAGGCCTCTTTAACATAGTTCTGGTTGGCAGGAACAGATTGTCATATGGCAATAAGTCCATCAGGTTGTACTGAATACAACGAAAGTGTAATATAATACAATGAAATTTGTGATTAAGGATTAAACTATTTCGTCACAAACCTTGTCTAGTGACAGGTTTTCTATCTCCATAAAATGGTGTTTTCTTCACGTGTAATTTATGGTTCGCCTTTGCAATCAAATGATTTACTTGCGAACGTTGTACTCGTATTGTGGCTAGTAATAAATAAATAGAATAAAAAATATACAAAAAAAAAAACAGTGCTTAACGTTAAATCAGTTCCAAGTCGTACTTAAAATAAGCTTACTTACGGGCCTAACCGAACAAAACTTAGAAAATCACTTTATTTTCAACCATTTTTTTCTGTAATTACAGGTAAAATGGCAACTAGATTTTTTTATTTATTTCGTTCGCTTTAAAATAACTTTTTGTCAAAATTGCAACATTTTTAAAACGAATAAAAAAAAATATTTGCGTTATATGACAATTAATTCCTGAGGTCATTTTTTGCAAAAGCACAATTGCCAATTGTGATGTGATCAGTTCCTGTTTTCAAAGAACCAAATATCGCTACTTGCATGCTAAGCAGTTCAGTAAAAGACATTATTTTTCAATTTGGATTAGATCGATGTTTACGACTGATATACGAGTATATCCATACAGAGTATTTCACTGACCCAGGCTATAAAATTACATATTAGCTATATACTACAATATATACTCGTAGAAACTATCAACTTTGTGATCAAAATAAAGATAACCAAATGGACCACAAAAAATAATTATGTTAAACGCCTTTCATGCAGAAAAATAAACATTTATGTGTTTTCAATATATGTTAGATGCTGAGAATTATAAAATCCATTACACAATCGAGGAGACATTTTAAACGTAAAACTAATATTTGATCATAAAATTGGTATACAAGGTTTGTTTACGATTTCACTCTGATGATATGTTTCATGTCAAATCACACCCTCAGGTTTATATTTTGAACATTTAGTAAATTATTTAAATCTTGAAAAAATTAAGTAAACATATAAAGTAAAAAAAAAAAGTTTATCAATGATAAGAAACAAAATCTTTCATCACATAATATCCAAACACACGCACACACGTTTTTGTGTTTGCGTTTGTTTTGTAACATGTAGTTTTCATCTGATGATTTATTGAAAACCATGGCATTTTTCAAACGATCTGTCAAGTTTATATAAACAAGCGTCTAAAAGACCGAAATATTTAAGGCTGGGTTTATTTATATAACAGTTTTGACTTTTGATCAGTTTGAATCAGTTCTGTACGAGTATATCATATGCATGCAAGATCACATTTCACAGTCTTTACTTGTAATCATCTACTAAACTAACAATTCTTTGATCTCAAACTATTGTTTGTGTTTTATCAAAATATTGTGACTTATTTGCCCTCAAAACTTTGCAGTTCAAAAATAAGAGAAAAATGGTAAGGTTCACAAATCTGGTTTGACTATCATGTCAAGTGTTAATCATAGGGTATTTACATTCAGCAGTAGGGAAAAAGTTACTTGAATGTGGTATGAGAGAAGACGTCTTGATTTCGGAACTAAAACCCAATTACCTAATTATTATTTCTTTATAAAGAAGAATTAAAAACTAAGCAGTAACACTTGGAAAAAAATATTTAGAATTCCAAATAATTATTATGTAAGAAGTTTATTGTTATTCGCCCAGGGATACTAATTCTTGATACTTCAATAAACTTAAGGATGCTAAGGCCGTCAAATTTAGAGATTTATTCATCGCGAATATTAGCTTAGTGTCGGCAGACTTTTTTCAAAAAAATGTATTTTTCCTTTCAACACACATCGCAATTAAAAATATATGCCAAAATTTAGAGCACAACTTCAACTTAATCGCGATTTTAGAGGAATAATATCAACATAGAGGACATGATAAGAATGGACACTGATCGATTACTATTCACCTACAAGACTAGATGTTTTTGATAGTCCGCTCTGTAAACGAGGTTTTAAAAATGAGATACTGCACTAAGGTATTTTGTTTACCCTAAATACGAGTACTCGTACACAAACATACGTAATCTAAGCGAGGAACTATTGAATCATATGTTGTAGTTTGCTTTACCTAACTCGCATTAAATAAATATGGATACGAGTACAGCAATTCCTGTCTCGAAAAAGTCAATAGACAAAATACAACTTTCCAAAACACTAATTTCGATAATTGTTTTTCATGACACAAGATCCAGGCACGTGGTTTTAGTTTCTTAATTAAAATTTTCGTGATTCCTTAACGGCGCAATTGTGAGAAAATAATATTATAATATATTAGTGACGTATATATTTATTATTTTCCTGTTTACATATGCATAGAATTTTCGCTTAAACTTTTCAGTTTTTACTTACATTTATAAGATCAATAAAAAGAAATTTCAGAATCGATTTTACTTGTTTTCCTGTTAAAAAGTAAGTAACTGGTTAAAAATAACGTAAACCCACATAGTCGGGATATAAACATTTTATGAACGGAAGTGCTCATGAACAAGCAATTAAATAAAACTAAAATCATATTCATGATTCACGTGGAATTTCATTTACTATTCATGATCCTCGCCAAATTGGAAACGTGCCACTTGTTTTTTTTTATTAGGCTTTTTAAAAACGCAGGTGTTTAAAAAAACGACTTAGCAACTACATAATATTTAGATTGTTATATAAAAATTAACACCAAAATAGGAACTTTGTATAATACATTCGGCACCGAATAATAATTAAGCATAACAAATAATGAACAAGACAGAACTCACGAAACCTAAAAGAATGAAAGTATCCAATATTAAAATTGTTAACAGTCATGTATAATATTTTTATTAATTCTTATCCGATCGACAACCTCTGTGGCCTAGTTGATAAGACGCATGTTTTTCAAGCCGAGGGTTAGATTTCGGTTAGTACACACATTTTTGCAGTCTGGTTTTCACTTAAAACTTGTTGGACACCTCTCTCATTGATTGAAAGAGATTGCACAATGGCAATAAACGCCAGGTTGTATTGTATATAACGAAGTGTAATACAATACAATATTTCTCGAATAATTTTTAAATAAATCCAATTTGCAGAAAGCGTTAATGTTTTGATGGTAATTTAAATTGAAAAAATAATCAAACGAAGTATTTTCTGATTATATTTCTATAATTTCATTATATTTCTTATAATTTCATTATACTCGTATTTCATTATAATTTCATTATATTTCATTATATTTCTATGAATTATGGTCATATGTTTCAATAATCTCATTTTGGTTATTGACGTCAAATGTTAAAAAGATATATGAAGCACATAAAACAATATAACGTACCATAAATAATAAATATAATTAGACATGTGGCAGCTGAGTTAACACAGTCGTACTGTTGCGGAGGTGTGGCTCGCATATTGACAGATCCTCTTAGATGGGAGGAATATTTATTGTTTATGAACGTGGGTCAATATCACGATTGCAGAATACTACTTTGAAGCATACAAAAAGTGCGTTTTAATTAACTGATATAAATTATTAGTATTTTTTCCATTTTCATTCGTTCATAAAATATTCCTTTTAGATCTTGGCATTAGTCATTTTCATTTCCGCATTTTTCTACTTAACATGCATGCAACGTGGCGCTGTGATCAGCTGTGCTTTCGTTTTAAGCTAAACATCAATAAATATGTCAACATATCTTATAAAATCATATTTGACCTGTTTTTATGCTTAAAAATAGTTAATAAAACTTAAGAGTATCATTTATTTATCGAATATATGAAATTAGAATCTGAATTTGTTGTTTAAAATTATGATAGGAAATTGAATTTGAACCAAATGAAATTTGTTATTTTTTGTTAAAGGTTTTGATTTTATCTTTACGGGTATGGTGTTAAATGATTTATTTTGGATTCTTTGGTTTCATCCCTCATTATTTTTTTTCCTTTTGGGTCAATAGATCACAAATACTTCCGATAAAACATGACACCAGTTGGACGAAGCATTGCTTTTGTAACAAACCGGGATCATCCAACCCGAATAGAGCCTCGAGATAGGAGGTAGCGAAACGTGTAGCGGGGATTAATTAAGTGGAATAACTACTTAATTTATTATGTTTTTATTGAGTTACAGTCTTCTCGCCTACAATGGCAGTAGGTATGTCTCACTTGGCTAGACGTTAAGGGAGTGTTCTGGTGTCCATAGATAGTTTCTAATGTGAATATGACAGCAGACTTGATATTCTCATTAATTCGGTCAGTTTTCAAATGTATACACGATATTTTGTATCGGTATCCTATTAAGTTATTCTTATCTTGATTTCATTACTGTAATATAATTTATGTGTGAAGTGCATTGTTGACCACTATGATAAACGCCATTTTTTTCGTCTGATTTGTTGTTACGTAGATGTTTTCGTTATCATATTTAATCGGTTCCTTTACATTAAATTCCTTCACACTCTCCTGGATTGCTGTTTGTTAATGATTGACTCATTATGACCTGGCATTTTAAGCTATGGATATTTTTTGGGGTAGTAGACTCTGAACTTCGAGTGATTGCGGAGGGATATGTTCTGGATGTACCTTGTATATGTGTGGGGGTTCCTGTTGTTTTTGCATAGTGAACTGCAGAGATAATAATATGTCTAAATGCCAGAGCTTTGGGGAGAGGGACATACTTTGGAACATTGGGCAGTATAGGTGTCCTTGTCTTTCTTTCTTCCCCTTTCATCACGAGGTCCACTGCGGTGCACAAAGGAACGGGAATACTACTTTCTCAAGAGATTTACAAATTCATATCAGCAGAAAGTCACAGCCATGAAGACCACGACAAAGAATAAGAATATATTGAATTACGATTAACTTAAGATGTATTATTTCATCTTGAAGAACGTGTTTTGATAGCTGGATATTTTTTTATAAATATAATTGAAGTATGCTTATGCAATAAAAATATATAGTGGTGTGGATCCGTTTTACATATACTCGTATGTACGTTCAAATCGTGCAAACTAATTGTCTAAATTTATAAAATATTTTAGAATAGACATTTTTTCTTTGAGAAACAATATTTTAAGCCTTATTAGCGAGTATTTTTAGACTTTATTAGCAAGTTAAGTTTGATTTTGATTCATGAAGTAAGATACAATAAATAGCTTTCATCTTTGTTATAAAGTCGTAAAGCTTGTTATATTTATCTTGTGATAATACAAACTCTATTAAAATTATTTAAAAAATAGCATTAAATAATTTTCGCCAAAAAATTAGATGAACTAGTTCGCACGACTTTTATAATTCTCATTTAAATGACAAAATGCAGCAAAAACGTGGTTCAAGGCTGAGAGAATTTGTTGTTACATTATTATGATATTTTTGGCAATTACAAACTTCACGCTCGAACTCATTCTTGATAATAGTACACGTGAGATTGTCGCGTGACCGAGTCACACACAACGTCTATCAAAATTAGATATAATCATTTTGGATATAATTCACTTTCAATTTAACCAATACTTGGATAATAACTTAAATAAAAATTGATCACAGTACGTAATCTATCTATATAAGCAAAAAAAAGAGTAACCACACAAAAAAAATAAAAGGAAGTTTCATATTTCATTGGATCAGTTCTCCAATTGTCTACCATACATTTAAACAAAAAACAAATTAACATTTAAGTATAATATATTCGATATATACGAGTACGTATAATTTTTATGTTTTAGGTACTTGATTTGAATATAAAAAAATTAAAAGATTATTTTACTTGATATTTATAGCCTTTTTGTTAACTGGGGGCAAGGGCATTACTGATGTATCAAGATTTTGGAAAGCAAAAAAAATACTTGCGAAAAAATATAATATGTAAGTTAAATTCAAATAAAGAAGATTTTTATCTGAGTTGCCAGAAATAATAAAAATATACACTATTTATGGAAGAAAATAATTGAAAAAGAATATTATCTTAAATAAAATAAAAACAATGTGTTTAGTTTAAAAAACTAAATAAGTAAAATGATTTTCAATTCCTTTCTGTTAATTGTATTATTTCTTTTAAGTGAAGGTTGACATTTTACTTCAATAGTAATGAATTAATACTCCTTATGATGTGTTGATTAAATTGAAATATTTAGATAAGTAAAGAAATATTAGAAAAATAACTATTGTTTTTTAAAAACCAAATTAGTGTACATACACAATCTAGCAATAAATTACTTTCGAACCTTGTCAATTATTTTTTTACGACAATTATTTATATATCAAAACAAAAAGGAATTTTTACTTACATCCATGATGAGTTAAAAAGCGTTGAAATACTCGTACAATGACGTTAGAAAGTTTTTTAATCATAGTACGAGTATATTAGGAGTGTTACTTGGCTCTTAAGTGAGAAAAAAACTAACTGCTTCCCTTTAAATATATGTAAAGATATTTAAATTACTGAAGAAATATTTATTTTTCAATATATTGTAGTTAAAAGTATATTTACGATTATAGTCAAGTAGGAATATGTTGATTCAACAAAGGAATATGTGCATAGATCTAAAAAATCGATCGAGTTACTCTGGTTACGTGGATCAGACCAATATTCTCGTAAGCCCGAATTATAATATAATCAACGCAGTTATTGACAGTGGATATTTTTTCATGCGGAATAATTAATATTTCAACGGATTATCTACATAAAGCTATGGAATATCTCCATTAAACGAGATTAACGAAGTACACAGAGGAACAAATGAGGATAATTTTGGCAATATGCTGAAAACTAATCAAATCATCTACGTAAATGAATATTGCATTAAATAATATATCAATGGAGACAAAGTATGTAAAAATACTTAAAAATAAAATAATTACTGTCGAAATTTTACATAACCTGGATCATACCTATCCACCATCTTTTCCTTTGATTGATGATATCTCACTTTTACTTTAATATGTTTATGTGCATTAATATCATAAATATGAATAATCTTCTGAAATTTTATGCAACTATGTGACTTGCTTTATTTACTTTTGTCTGGTTGGTTGGATGAGATTGCCACCTGGCAATAAATCTGCCAGATTGTATTTGTAATGAAGTGTTAAATAAATAACATAATTCAGGGATTTATTGTTTTTAATTTCGATTGTGCTGCTCGATAAAACAATTCTAACAAGTAATAAATACTCATATTCCAATTATTTCTGATACAGTATCTAATATTAAGCAAACATGCTACATACATACCATCACGGCGTTTCCCTGCTGGAGTAGGCAGAGAGGAGCGCCAGACTTTCCTATCTCGCCACACACACACATATTTCGCCTATTCCAAATTTATACTTTCATCATACAGTTCCTACAATTTATCTTTCAAAACATGATTAATTTAATCCAACCATACATTTCTTGGTCTTCCTTTACCACGCCTTCTACTCACAATTGCACTGAAAAGTGCTCTTTTTCACCTTAATTAAGACATAAGTCTTAAGTTCACAGTCATCACATAATCACTTCATTCAATATTATATCATATACAACATTTATTAGGTTCCTTACAAACTTTTCTACGTTCACGTATCACTCCCATATTTCAAAGTTGATACTAAAATACTGTTGTGGACTATCGTCTTAGCAGATTTTGATATTATTCGGTTAGAGTATATATACAATATTTAGGTGCCCCATTGACTTTGTTTCCTATCGTTAAACGGCGTTCCATATCCCTCGTAACTCTTTCATCATCTGAGAAACATTATCTACCTAAATAACAGAATTTCTCATCTTGCTCTAATCTTTCATTGCTCACCCATATATCGCATTTACTTTTCCATATACACTTTTCTATCACTATAAATCATCAACCTCAAAACAAACCAATAAACAACCAAAACATTGTATTGCGTGCTTTAGTAAACATCCGTCACATCCAAAAGCCCCTTCTGATTTCTGCTTGGCATTAAAACAGCGGAAAAATAATACATCTATATGAAACAGGAGTATTGATCGGGATTGAGCCTGAGACATCCGAACCGCAAATAAATTTACCTAATCATTATATGAATGGCGTCAACAAAATAAAATTAAGGAAAAGGATTTTATTTTACTAATTATAATTTACACGCATACTGAGATGAATCGCTTATTTTAAAAGTATATGGTAGGTAATACTATATATGTTAAGTTTGCAATCGGTTTAATAAGTATATCGTCACATAGTCTAACAGGAAGATAAAAAAATATCTAAACTGGTTGTAGAAAAACCAGTATAGTACCAATTTACTATCTGGTAATCTTAAAAGAACACGAGTGATGGGTCATTATAGCACTTAAACCAACACCAAAATAACTATACACCCTGTGATAACATACTATATACTGCGTATATGTACGAGTATATATGTAGGTGCAACTTTTATTATTCACGCGGAGGTTTCAACTTTCATTGCAAATAGTAACATGTATTTTTTTATGCATCTGGTTTGTCACAAGAAACTGTAACATGGCAATGAGCATGGCAGATTACATTAAATACAATGAAAATGTAATACAAATAGCCGCATACTGGACGAAGCGACTTAAAGATTGTCTAGATATTTTCTAAACTAGCCCCATCAGACTTCATTCAATGTAATTATTGGGTCGTAATAATATATGTTAGATAACCAAACATTAAACCAATGGCTTGATAGTTAAAGATAATTATTGACAGTCACATTTTTACAAAGAATATATGAATGGTTGAAATAAAATAGGCACTAAGTACAAAAAAAAAACTAAGTATGCAGTTTCGTTCTATATGTCATATAGAATGAAACTGCATACTTATTTTTTTTGGTACTTAGTGCCTATTTTACTTCAAGCATTCATATATCATCGAGAATCCTCTCGCCATTCCAACGTCATTCCAGTTAGAAAATGAAGCTGTACCGTGGAGTTTGTTTTTCTCTTAAGTGAGTGATCCGTTGCATACCAGCAAACTCACCGGCCACACCGTTGTACTGGATCCGATGGCGCACAGAACTGAGACGATCGGAGCACACCGGCATGTTTTGTTTTTTTTCTCTGATTGAAAGAATAGATATGACCGAAGTCATAGGTATCCTCGAATACTAGGCGGAAAAAATGCCAGTGTCATTTGACGGGAGAATGCAGTCATGTACCTATGTATATATGACTGAAGTCATAGGTGTTTACATAACTCCGAAAAATAAGCAGAGAAAATCCACGTGCTTTTTAAAGGGAGTACAGCGCGGGTTTCAAACCACCGAATTTCCGCACTAGTCCAGAGCGTTAACCACGCGACTACACATGTTTATTTCTTACAAATTTTCAGATATACCACGTGGATATATGAGGTAGTTATAAATTCGCAAAGAAAGTGTTTTAAAAGTAAAGTTTCTGGAACAGAGTTTTATCTACAACATGTTTATTTATTATTGATATTTTTGATCCCAACACATTGGTTTTACATATTATTTTTATTGAGACATCGATTTTCTAATGTATCATTATTCAAAGTATAATATTTGAACAAAACTTGGTGATTAGTTGTATTGAAAAACTATAAATAAAAAAGTCGCGGCCAACTAATGTAGCATACAAATGAAACCTTAATACTGTGAGGTGAGCCTTTCACTCATTCAAATATCCTTGGAGCTATATAAATATTTATAGAGCTTATATACCTTATTGTATAAGCAAAATGACATTTTAAAATTGATATGATTGCATATACAAGATGTTTAAGTGAAAAAAACAGATACCTAGTATTGTATTATATTATATAATGATAAAAAAAAGTTTCATGAAAGTAATACTGACAAACAGCTATTATTTTTTCAGTAAAATTTTAATGCATACACAACCAAGAGTCTTGTTTGTGCTCCCCTAATGATGAGGTGAAAACCTTGAAACTGGTAGGGTTATACGAGTATCATTATATAAAGTGGAATAAACAGTGTTTAAATAAACAAATGACAATGTCTTTAAATCTCCACTGTATTAATGCCTTACATATTAATAAAGTATTTGTTTTGTTTACTTTCTTTCAATACAAAAAAAAAACTATTTATGAATTTAGCACGTCAGGTATGCAATCATTTGGCCGAATGCAATACGAGGTTTTAATAGTACGTAGATATAAAATAAATAATTCTACACGTTGAACTACGAGTACTTACGATGATACAAAACATGATGAAGGATTGTCGTGGAAAATACGAGTAAATGTTAATATTAGCAGATGGTGTAAGAAATATGTTTGTAGTAATTTGATTTCTTGCAGGTTAAGTTTTGGTGGTGTATTTCTTTGGTATAAAATGTTAAATAAGTAAACAAAAAATATAAACAAAACAAAGCTTACATTTGTGCTCTTTTTGAATTTCCTCAAATCCAAGATCTTCTCGTACTGATTTAGAGCACGAAGATAAATTCGAGCAGTCATTTTCTCCACTCGAGCAGGAAAAGACAGTCGTTCGGGTTGCTGGGTAGGAAGACTCTCTACAGTGGTAGTCATATTGGAAGAAATAAACTAGCACAATTGTAACGTTTTTGTTTTAAAGTTTAACTCAGCAAGAGTACATTATAATATACTTAATAACAGTTCTTCAACAAAAATCACTCAAAACTTGGAGGTCATTAAAAGTTCAAAATATTTATTTTCAAGTATTATAAAGGATTCCGATAGGAAATAAATATCATAAAGGATTGATTTGGCGGACTCGGAACCATCAAATACCAACACTGCGCGGCAGTTGATTCGCTACTGAAGTAACGAATCCTAACGAAGTGGCTCAGAGCGAGCGAAACGCGTAAAAGTAGGTGTATTGACGTGGTATGCGGGAACATATTATTATCAACATCAAATTTTGAAGATTCCTAGAAAATGATTCAAACTCACCTTAAAATATATGGGGAAGCATTTTTGTTTGTTGAGTGCATGGTGTAAGCTAGTGATAATCTGAGGAAAGACGCATGTTGGTTCTTGGTTGTTTTAAATTTTATTTAATATCATATGTAATAAAAATAACATAAGTAATAGTCAATATCTTACAACAAGGGTTACCTTAGTTAAGGTTGAAATCCATAACCTAATTAATAAGACACCTGTCTTTTAGCCCAGGGCTTAGGGTTGGATTCCCGTTGGTACCTAGATTTAAAATAAGGGGTTCCAGTCTGGTTTTCACGTAAGACTTGTTTAAAAGTTTTCTGGCTGGTTGGAAGAGATTGCCATATGACCATAAACCCGTCAGGTTAAACCGTATCGTCACCGTTGTCGTTTATGAACCTGGTAGCCGAGGATCCCTTCGCCATTCCAACATATATTTCGAGCTGTTCCTCCAAGTTGATCGTGTGATCTTTTGTGAGAAAACAGGCTCATCCAAGATACGCACTCCCTCACGTAGACGTCGCAGATATGTGGATCCTAACATACATAGTCACCTGGTAATGCTGACGCATGTTCGCAGCACGCTGATTGTTTCTCACACGTCTAGCTCGAGAAAAGATGACTCTCCGCTTTTCACGATCCTAAGTCACCTATGTCCAATTTTCAGGCGCTCCCGCACAAAGTCAGCGACTCTCGCAAACTGTCATCATAGCGCTTCCCCTGCCCATCAACCATTTGCTTGCTCATTACTTCCCTGTATAAGATGCGTTATGAGGGCCTATGAGCGAAATCACCCATGCGCATCACACGTCCGGCCTATCCCAATTTCTCCTCTACAACCATATCCGAAGGATGTGACGAAGAAAATGTTGGTATATGCCTTCTATTGGGAGTCCAAGACCCAGATCTATAGAGAAGTGTGGGAAGGACAATGGCATTGTAGACAGATATCTTAGTAGACTGGGAGATGTCCCTGCTGTACAATACTGTAATTTAGTTTAGTAACATCTGCTGACGCGCTCCTAAGGCGACTCTTCATTTCATCCTCAAGAGAGTAATTCGATACCAGAATGCTGCCCATATATGTGAAGTTAGGTACGTTTTCTAGTCGTATACCATTCACTCGGATATATAAATTCACTGTATACAGCCAAAAGGTAACACAATACATTGGAATGCCATATTTTTTGCTACATTCTTGTCAACGACGTGACCTAATGGTTACAACAAAACGATTCATGCCAAGGAATCAGGCATACGAAGTTAGATTCCCAGTGGATTAACTTTCGGACTAGTTTTATCCAGGCATTATTTCATTTCAATTTATTTTCTGCAGCTTATTGGCTAATTCACTTGAATTTCAAGTATTATTATAAATATAAAATAGTGGAATATAAACCGGACAAAACAAAAGCCTGCTTGTTGCATATAAAATCAATACATCGTTTAGAAACATGAATCTTATTGGCATTTAAACTCCGCGTTAATTGAGCTAAGAAAGTGGACTTGCAGAAATGCAAAAGCTTACACACAATAAACCAATCAATGCACCGTCGGCATCCATTCATCGAGTGATTGGTGTTAATGCTTATCATCATCACTACTATTTCTGTATGTTAAAAAAAAAATGATTTTCTATAAAATTGACTTCTCTATACTTAAGTAAAAGATAAAAATTTAAATGATTTAATTCAATCATTTCACATCATCTAAATTTTGGTGAGAAATATTGTCATCAATCAGTATTTTAACGACATATTGAATTACTATTCAAATAAAATAAACAAAAGGTTTATTTATTATCATTTCCAGCATTAGCATCGGGAAGAGTCTTACCGACTACGTCATGGAGGTAGCTTACGACTAGTTCGTAAGAAGATGTTAATCAACAGTCTACTTATTCTCGAACACTTTTAAGATATAACAAGATCAAAATTAGGACAATCATCAAACAGAGCGTGGAAGGAGGAACACACTGAGTACGGGTATAATACAATACGAGAACACCGTCGACGTTTCATGCTCCTGGTCATGATAATTATATTGAATAGATGAAAATGATTAATTTGTGGCATAACATTTTACGCAAGATTTTCTCCTTCGTGTTTACCTGGATGTTGACGCAGTGTACCTTGCTATACATATGCGATGAGTTTCCTACTTTAACTCTTGAAAAATTCATTCCAATATATTTTGTATACGTAAATCTTATCGGTTACAGGAAAAACACAAAATGAAAAAAAGGACACATTTTAAAATAAAAAATGTAATGTTTGGTACATATGTTATGGATGTATAATACAATACATATTTCCTTCTGTTTCTCGTGTCTTTTCATTTCCAAAATTTCATTAATTTTGTCCAACTATACTTTTCTTGATCTTCTACCACGACTCTCAATCATGTTTACATAGCAAATTTCTTTAGTCAGTCTTTCGTCAATATATAGCTAAAACATAGATTTCAATTTAAATTTTAAATGTAAACATAAATGTGCTTTAAGTTATTAAACTATAAGAAATTGGAGGTTGTAGAAAATGCATCATGTGTCCAAGGACGCTATTTAAGGTTGTGTAATCTAGAGATACGGGTCTAGCCGAAGATAGAAAATAAAATAAATAAAAAAGAAATATAAACGATATCCCTTATGAATGGCCGATTTTTTTAAAGCTGAGTAAAAGACGAAACGATGACAGAAATATATTATCAAATTTTCTATGAAAATTGACAAAAAGAGAAGAAAATTCTTGTTAACCTATTAACCAAGAATTGTTATTCCAGTTTGTTGACTTCTTCAAATGCTTTTAATACAATTTCAAAAATTAGGTTATAATTCTGACGCATTTATGAAAATATTTGGAGATTTCAAATGAGGCGCGTGTTACCGAATCTGGAGAACCATTCATAGGATAAGAATTTTTATCTAGGAAATTGTGTATCAAAAAATTCAAGTACACTTGGGTCTGTTTTTATGCGGATCTTTTTTATGCGATTTTGAAGTTATGCGATTTTCAAATTTAATGGAACCTATCCCTTATTTTTGTATGTAGTTCAAGTCTTTTTTTATGCGAATTCGCATAAAAAAATCTTAAATTTAGACTAGTGCAGGTTACAACCGTTAAAGTGTGATTGTGTATAGGGTGATGGTATAGGGTGTATAGGGTGATTGTGTATAGGGCGATTTGTTGGAAAGCAGTTTGGCCCGAATGTGTTACAGATGGCGAAATAATAAATACTTCGACATTGTCATCTGGAATCATTAATTTGGCAAATCAACTTAGTGGAGAAGGCTTTGATACTTTTTCTCAAAATGATGTCGATGAATTGCTTGAGGATACTCCATTGAATGACTATGATATTCTTGGTTTGATTTTACATGGCAGCGTAGAAATAGAAGACGAAATTGAAATGGAAGAACCTTCTGCCCCTCTTACTCTAAAGATTATAAAGAGGCTAGTCAACTTTGCAATAAATTAGGAAATCTATTTTTTTGTACATGACTCAAATTCTGAACGAGCTTTCAAATTTCAACGCGAGCTTAAGATTTGCATGTCCCCATATCACGAATTGCGTAAAAAATTAACAGTTAAATCGTCGCAAAGCTTAATCACCGATTATATTTCTAATAAGACGATTTCATCACAGAAAGATGACGAAATTAAGAACAATTCTAATTGTAAGGAACCCTTGCCCTTGCCTTCAACATCCGTATGTAATGAACTGGTTATTTCATCCAGTGATGAAAGTGATCTGGGCCAAGTTCATAAATCATGCCCATTATTATCTTTTAGTGATTGAAGTTCTGCTATATAATATGTTCATAAATATGTGTATGCTGACTAATTACAATAAATTGTATGATTAAGATAAATATATATTGTGTTTTTATTTTTATGATTTTTTTATAAACTTTTTTTATGCGATTTTTGGTACATTCTATCATATTGATTTGAAGTTATGCGGTTTTTAAAAATAATGGAACCTATCCCCCAGTTTTGTATGTAGTTAAAGTCTTTTTTTATGCGAATTTTTTTATGCGTCTCCCCGTGGAACGTATCTATCGCATAAAAAGAGACCCAAGTGTACCTGTGTTTCAAAAGAACAACATATTTAATTCGAAATTTCATTTAATAATTCGCATTTACATTATTAATAAAACTGAATCCGAATATAATTGAGAAATGCTTTATGTATAGAGTGTCATCATCATTAGTAACCAAAAAGCTATTTCAATACATATAAAGACCTTTCTTGTGACGTCAAGGCACCATTTATGAATACTTGCCAAGTTATTGAATTGTTCACCTACATCCTGGTTTTTGATCTGGTTTCGAAGATTTGTTTGAAAAATATAATAAGAGTATATCAAAAAGCTACGTAAAATAAAATACAAATATTTTTTTTAAGAAGCCACTCGTTTATAATTAAAAAAATTAGCTTATATTATATATATTTTAAATAAATAATAAAAAATCAATTTAAATTAAATACACGTAGATGGAAGGATTCCTGGTAAAATAAAGATCCAATATTTTTAATACTGTAGAGGATTCTGACTGCGAATATGGTATTTATGATGAGAATATAGATCACGTATTTTTCGGTTGTCTTTTAGGTGACATATCTTTGCCAGGTTCAACGAAGTTTGTTCTTTGTACGAAGAACTTTCCATTTATAGATCGATTGTATTTTAAAAATTTAATCAACCGATGCTTTAAATTGTCTAATTTTTTATTTTACTAAATCTTACAATTATATTTTTGGCTTTAACAGTGATGGCACCATTTTTTTAATGGGGGGGGATTGTCTGTATAAAAAACCTCAAATGCTATGTTAATTTAATATCAATATTGAAACTCATTTCAATTTTTTTTAAATTTTATAAGTGGATTTATATTTCACAAATCATCCTAGTTTGGGTGGGTTGCTTATTAAAAGTAAAAAATCAAATCAAATGCAAAGTTATTTGAATAATTCACAACACTCCCTGTTATTTTTACAATCGTTTTACTAGTGACAATGTTACTAAAATGTACATTTTAGTTCCGCGTTGATAAAATTATAATAATTTATTGTAATAAGGCAGGCGCATGTTCGATATATCCGTCACTATATACTTGTGTTTAAAAATACGACAATTTTTGTGTTGTGTTGATTGCCTGGTCATATTCTACGAAATAATTTTTTTGTTGTGTTGATTACCTGATTATATGAAACAGTTTTTTAAGTTAGGTTTTATTCAGAAGCAAGTTAAAAATTATTCCATAATTGTGTTTTATTATTTACATAATGATGTACGATAAAAAATACGACTTATTCAGTTATTTTATTGGATTAACAATTAGACGTACTCGTACATATTCAAATATGACCAAACCCAGAGAATATTTTTTTGAATTATTCGAAATATCAAAAATTGTACATCAATCACGTACCTACGTAGTAAGGTCCAAATACTTCCGGGCCCGGTGATACAAAAAAGATTATAGAATAAAACGAAAAATTTAATTTTTCAATATAATCACCTGTATTTCAATGCATATTTTAGAACGATAGATTTATTTTTCAGTACCACTGAAATTTTTTGATGAAGTTTTGTTTTCATACATTGCGGAGATCACTTCTTCGTCACTTTTAACAAATTTTTTTACGCAAATTGTATTACAGTTTTAAAATTTTTAAAATATCTCTTGGGGTCAAATCACAACTAAAGGTGATTCAATTTTTGGAAACCATAGTGTTGAATGGCAGCCTTTGCAGCAACAAGTGTGCACTTGCGCATTGTCCTGCAATAACCTCACGTCTCGTGAAATCTTTCCTCGAGCGAAAATAATCATAGTGTGTCTCTCTTTGAAATCACTTGGTAGCATTCCCTGACAAACCCAAAAAATATTGCCAAATCTTTTTTGGGTTTGTGCTACTTTCACTATTTTGGCCGTGGAGATCCCCAGATGGCGCCGCTTAGTCGAGTCCTTTTTTAAGCTCGCGATATTCAATTTTTAACATGTCAGAATATAACGAAGCACGTTTTCTATTCCATCGGCTCTAGTTGATATGCCACTGAGGGTAGATGTATTAATTTTTAACTGAAACATCACCTGGCCATGCAATGCACGTGGCCAGCATACTAGTCGTTCATACACGTTCTAATTTATTCAGACCAGAAAATATTATGTGCAAAAATATCAAGACAGTTAAATAGGTATTTCATGGTGAAATTCTATTTTAATTAAGTGTTTCATACGCTCTTATATGGAATGACATAATATTAAATTATTTCAGAAGAAGTAAACTATGTGTTGGTTCTTTTTTTCCACACATACAACTAATTATTATGCATAAAATAGTATTATTTCAAGGATAGATACTATGAAAAATTATTAAATCTCATATGTAAAAGCGTATTTGGAATAAAATATTGTGACCAGGAATCATTACATTTTCTTCTCTTTTGTATATGTGTAAATAAATTAGTGTTATATTATAAAAGTTAGGTAAACAAAATACTTTTTATGTGTGCTGGAAGACTGTTGTAGACAACCTCCTAGACCGTGACCTAGTTGATAAGAAACATGTCGTCTACCTCGGCGTTCGTGAGTTCGATTCCCGTTGGAACACATTTTTTTTAAAAGGATTCCAGTCTGTTTTTCATTAAGGCCTGTATAACACCTTTCTGGTTGGCTGGAATAGACAACCACATGGAAACAACACCGTATGCAACAGAACTACACTAAAGTACAATAAAAAATTCTCCAGACATAATTTATGTGAGAAAGGAAGAAATTAAATGGTGTTTTTTATTTTAATATTTAATGCAATATAAACTTGGAGTTTATAAAATGAACTTAGTGCTTTCAACTGAAGGTTCGAAACCACACTTATTAAGGACGATCGTAAAGACATCACTCCTTATTCATATGGATCGCCGCACTATTCTGCCGAATATATCTCTCGGTATTTCCCTAACTTTTAAAACACATTTATCTGTTTGCCATATTGGCTTTTCATTCTTTCATAATTTGTTTCAAGTCACACTTTTCTGTTTGCCACATTGGCTTTTCGTTCTTTCATAATTTGTTTCAAGTTACCTTTTCGCGACCTTCGAATTGTTTTGACATCCTCAATCATCTCTCATTACGTTTTTTTCCAAAAAATAAATGCACCGTTTTTTTTTCATCATTACTATTTTATGTTACGTAATTTTACCAAATATATGTTATATAGACATCGACAACGAATCGTAAAAAATGTGATTTAAATAAATCGTAATGTTTAATGACTAAAATTATACAAATGACACAATTCGGTCAGCAAAAAAACTTTATAAAAACAATAATGTCATTTGTTTCCTGTACTGAAATTCTTGAATCGGAGTTTTTAATATGGGAAATAATCGATAAAAATATTTTAGCAAAAATCGATCCGAAAATTCATAATAAATATTGTATTGTATTACACCTTCGTTATATACATATACAATAAAACCTGGCGGGTTTATTGTCAAGTGACAAACACTTCCAACCAACCAGAAAGATAACGACCTCTGTGACTTTATTGGTAAGGCGCCTGTCTTCCAACACGGGCGTTGCGTGTTCGGTTCCCATTATGTACCATTTTTTTAAAAAAAAAGGTTCCGGTCTCATTTTCACTAAAGACCTCTTTAACAGCTTTATAGTTAGTTGGAAAATATTACACTTTTGTTGTATACAGTTGCTTTGTATACAACAAAAGTTTAATACAATATGATACGAAGATTTTAAAGAGGCGTTAAGTGTTAACCAGACCCATACTTTTTTTAATCGGACACCATACGGGAATCGAACTCGCAACTGTTATGTCAGAAGTCGGGAGTTGATGGGGATGATGAAAAATACCCACTTTCTTCAACAATTCATTAGAGGACGATTACAATGATAACATGTTAGTATATCACGGACATATGATATATTTACGGAACGGAACGTCATAGTGACTTCGTCCGTCTTTAGTGCAAATGTTCCTAACTAATTTGGGCCTTATGGACCCTTAATATACTAATTTTGGTGATAGAGATATCTTCATATCTTTCCAATTGACAGTGTAGGGGCAAAGAATAAATGTAGTCAGATAATATATATTTCGTTTAAGATAAATACACTGAAACTATAATACTTTTCTCGTGCTTCACTTATCTGCAGGGGATATGAAGCGAGTCCGATAATAAATTAAGACAATGATAAAATATTTGGTTTAAGAAATCTATATCGACCCTCGGGTTCACATTATGGACTAAAAAAATGTGATAAGTGTCCATCACATAACAATCAATCAATCAACAGTGGCTCTACAACCCAGGTCGGGTCTTGGCCTCCTTTAAAGCACGCCTCCATGACTGGCGGTCCTGTGCTGCTGTTCGCCAGTTCTGGATGCCAATGAGCTGCGCATCCCTATTGACACCATCCAGCCATCGAAGCTTCGGCCTTCCTGGCCTTCTTCGACCCCCCGGTGTGCCATTCAAGAGCCCTCTCGGAATGTCCTCCTCACTCATTCGCTGCACGTGTCCAGCCCACCTGAGTCTCCCAATTAAAATCTCCTGTGTTATGGTAGGGTCTCCATACAGACCGTACAGCTCCTGATTATACCTGATACGCCATTCTCCGTTATTGCAAATGGGGCCATATATTTTGCGCAGAATCTTCCTCTCAAATGTCCCCAGAGCCCTCATGTCCACTCTACTTAGAGTCCAACATTCTGAGCCATAGGTGAGCACAGGTCGGATGAGTGTTTTATAAAGTAGAGTTTTGGTTTTTCTAGAGAGATGTCGTGATTTCATGTACCTCTGCAGTCCAAAATAGCATCGGTTTGCAGCTATCAATCTTCGATTTATTTCAGTGGAAACATCGTTCTTATTTGTCACCATGGTACCGAGATACACAAATTCAGAAACGGTTTGGAAGGTAAAGTTGTCTATTTGTAGACTTATTGGGTTTTGGCGTCCATTTACGGGCATATATTTTGTTTTGGTCTCACTGACTACTAAGCCTAGGTTTTTTGCCGATGCTGCTAGTGCTCGGAAGGCATTTATAAGTTCATGTTCCGACCTCGCTATGATGTCAATGTCATCTGCATAAGCCAGGAGCTGCACAGATTCACTGAATATATGGCCTGTTGTTTGTATGCCGCTATCCCTAATGGCCTTTTCCAAAGCCATATTAAACAGCGTACACGCCAAAGCATCTCCTTGTCTAAGTCCATTAAATGTTTTAAGAGGTTCAGACAGATCCCCTTGCACTCTGACACGGCACTCAACGTTGGACATTGTAAGCCTGACTAGGTTAATGATTTTGACAGGAATATTAAATTCAGCCATAGCTTCATAGAGTTTTGTCCTATTGACCGTGTCGTAGGCAGCCTTAAAGTCTATGAAGAGGTGGTATGTATCAATGTTGAACTCTACAGTCTTTTCCAATATATGTCTAAGTGAAAACATTTGATCTATTGTTGACCTTCCCCTACGAAATCCAGTTTGGTATTTTCCAATTATGCATTCGGAGTATTTCTGCAATCTATTACAAAGAATGTTTGAGAGTATTTTATATGCTATATTTAAAAGGGTGATACCCCTATAATTGGAGCAACTCATGGGGTCTCCTTTTTTGAGCAGGGGACATATTATACCACAATTCCACTCATTTGGTAGTATTTCGTAGCGCCAGATGTCACAGATGATTTTGTGAATATGATTGTGGAGAGCCTCGCCACCATGCTTGAACACCTCAGCGGGTAGATTATCACATCCAGGTGCTTTGTTATTATGGAGATTCTTTATGGCAATTGAAATCTCAGCCAAGGTTGGGGATGGCTCATTATCATCAACATCAGTGGTGTCGTATTCTACTTGTTGGTTCCCGCTTGTTGCTCCATGTTGGTTACCATTCAAAAGGACGTCGAAGTATTCCACCCATCGATCCAGAACCTTTTGCCTGTCGTTTAAAATATTTCCCCGACCATCATAACACATAGTTGTTCTAGGCTTGAACTCTTTCCGTTGGTTGTTGATTTTACGATAGAAAAGTCTGGTGTTATTCTGTGAATGCGACAGTTCTGCCTCCTTTATTTGGTTTTCCAGGTATACACGCTTCTTCTTTCTGTGCAATTTCTTCTCTTTCCTCCTTAACTCTTTATACTCCAGCACAGCTTGTCGTGTATGATGCCGTTGTTGCATCCTGAGATATGCTTCATTTTTTTCATTAGTAGCATGTTGGCATTCAGCATCAAACCATTCTTCTCGTAGTGGTGCCTGCCTATTTCCCAGAACCTCATTAGCAGTGGAGGTGACTACAGATTTAACAGTCTCCCAGTGTGTATTGACATCATCCTGGTCCAGGTTCATATTCATGTCGGCATCGTCCAATCTTGAACCGATCAATGTTTTGAATTGTTCTGCGGTTTCTGGTGCTTTTAAATGGTCTGTATTAATCCGGGTTGAACGTGTACCCCTCCGTTTTTTCGCATTGGAAATCCTACATCGAACCCTTGCTATTACTAAGTAATGGTCAGAGTCTACATTTGCTCCGCGATATGTTCGTGTATCCATTAAGTCGGATCTATGCCTGGCGTCAATTAAGAGGTGATCTATTTGATTGACATTTCTTCCATCCGGGGTTTTCCACGTTCCCTTGTGTATATTCTTTCGTGGGAAGCATGTACTGCCTATTATCATGTTGTGAGAGGCTGCAAAATCAACAAGTCTTAAACCATTATCACTCGTCACAGTATGCAGGCTATGTTTTCCGGTTATTGAGGTATGTACCGACTCTTTCCCGATCTTAGCATTAAAGTCCCCAATTACCACCTTAATATCATGTTTTGGACAGTCCTGGTATGTTCTTGCTAGCTTACTGTAGAATTCCTCCTTCTCAATGTCGCTCTTCCCCTCTGTAGGAGCATGAGCATTAATTATACTGTAATTAAAGAACTTTCCAGTTATTCTCAGATGCGATATTCTATGGTCCACAGCATTAAATCCGATAACAAGGTGCTTCACTCTCTTTGAGACAATGAAACCCGTTCCAAATACATGATTCCTTTCATGACAACTGTAAAAGATGGTCCAGTCGCGCTCTTCCATTACTCCCCTTCCTATCCACCTCACCTCTTGAAGGGCTGTTATGTCAGTTTTGTATTTATTAAGTTCATCCAAAAGTATTCTCAGTGTTCCGGCACGGTATAAAGAAAGAACATTCCATGTAGCAATTTTCAAATCATCGTCCTTTTTCCGTTTGCTAGGTCGGTGCAATCTCAGTCCGGCTATATCTCTTTTAGGTTTCGTAACGGTAGGCTTTTTATGGGGTGGAGCTGTTGACACCACGCCCAACCCCCAACCTGGAGGACCAGGGTTTTTCTGTCAGGGATTTCCTTCCCTTAGCTGGTTGTCTCTCGTTTTCTGGCGCCAGAGACTCGCCATCGCCCTACCCATATGGATAGGACTTACTGGTAGTGTTGCCGATGGGATGCAACTAGGCGTTACGCAGCATTTTATAGATACACACCCTCCAGCAGAGTGTGTCTCACTGCGACCCTACCAGTTTTGGGGAGAAGGAGTATTTTGTATAGGATCACCAAAGGGTATGAACTAGGAATTAAGATAGGAAGGTAGGTGTAGGATTGGGAGGGCGCTGACCGGATGGAAGTGTTAAAGGACTGATCAGCGTCCAGCATCAGGTATCCCGGGTGTGCCATACCCGTAACTCACTGGAATAGTGAGCCCCCTGGGGAATGACATAACACAACCCACAATTCATAAAACAGGCATATTATCACCTAGGTAATATTGATTCAAATGAAATAAAAACATTGCCTTAGTTGGTTTTGAAGTATTGACGAATGATCAACCAGCTATGTGTGACAGGAAGGTGTTAGCACTTCCTCTAATTCACAATTGTCAAGAAGTATTATATTTTGAATGCCACCACTTTACTCCGACGTCATTAACCGATTGGATATACTCGTGTATCATTTACATGTACATATTTAGATGTGATGCATACATCTGGAATGTAAATATTTTGATTACTGAAATAATCATAAGTTCATTGAAACATTTAATACACAAGTTCTTCACACTTGTATATATCTAATAACGAAAACTAAGTGTCTAAAATATATCAATTTTAAAATGATTGGTTTCGCAGATATGATGAAGGTGAAGATTTTCTTATGTTCATCTTCCAATGATACGTTATTATATGTTATTATAAATTATGAGACTTTTAAATTCAGGGAGGTTGGAACTTTAGGGTGCTTAATGTCAGTACGTTGAGTGTTGCAATTGAACGAATTTGATACAATTACGCATTGTTTTGTGAAGAAGATAAGACGCAGGTAAAGAGTCATCGGCATTTGATTTTTAAATATCTATTTACACGTCTTATTAATTTTTTTTATTAAATATGTCACCGTGGAAGTGGATTATATAGTAAATGTAAACTACGAATATTACTGAATTTACACCTTTATTAAAGTAATTAGAGAATGTAGAGGAATCGTTCGTTTGAAAACAATACATTTCCTTTCTCTAGTTATTGTACACCCTTTGCGATGTTTGTTAACATTTACATTAACTGAGATTGGGGAAAGTACATTTAAAATAAAACGAGAAACCATTTAATAAACGTTTTTATTTATTGTATCAAGTCAAAGAGTTATGACATTTCGACGCGCAGTCATTTTTTTTGTATTAACACTGCAGTCTCAGTGGAAGAACTGCAGCCGCGCATGGATGTTCATATTCTAGAACGTTCACTAACGATGAGCAATGGAAAAACTTTGCTCTAAGATTACTTTAGTAAAAGAAAACATCCACTAGTAATACGTTCACTGACCATCCGTTTTCACTGTAACATATAAACTGAGTTAAGATCGACGTTAAAGTTGTATTTTAGAGTGCCGTAAGTGATTATTATTTTATACAATAAAAAAAACGAATCCAATCAAAAGAGAAAGAAATTAAAGAATTATTAAAACTAATTCGTTAGAAGGTGTTTAGAAAGTGTATACAAAATATAACAGGAAACACATCAAACTTCATCTCATTGGATGGAAATTCTGGATGGATGAAAAAAAGGAATATTGTTTGAATTTACCAACTTAATATTTAGTATTTTTTTGATAATCGAAAAAATCGTTGACCTTTCCACTTAAAATGGATTTCCAATTGTGGATTTAATATTATTTATTATGTATTTGATATTTTTTTACGTACTTATAACATCTGCATGTTTTTTTATTCAAAATAAAAACCATGTTGCTCATTATTAAATCCGTTTTGTAAAGCAAAGCTTTTTTACTATTTAGAAATAACTTAAAGTAAATAACTTATTTAGTCACAACTTCAACATTTTTGATCAATTAAAATATAAATATACCAACCACCAAGCCCATCGCCGTTAATTCCTAAGGGCTTTTTCTTTGTCTTATTTAAAGATTACTTGAAAATCATAAACGTATGTCTTTTTTAAATATTTTTTTATTGAACCCTTTTATCGCAAATATAATCTGGCGGGCTTATTACCAGGCGGCAATCTCTTCCAACCAACCAGACAAACGTAAATGAAGCAAGTTACAGGGTCGCATAAATCATTCAAATGACTATCCATTTCCACAAAATCCATGAACACATACGAGAGCATATGCCCACAAACTCCACAAAGACGGACAATCACCCGAACATTATTTTTCATATAAAGTGAGATATCATCAATCAAAGGAAAATGACGGGATAGTGGAGAGGAAAGGAAAAACATCAGGAATGAAACACGTTATATTACTGACTAGAGATTAAGAGTTTTTTCAGTCACTTCTTAAAGCATGCCAAGGACGGAGCGAGTCTAACATTGGTTTGTAACTGATTCCAGAGTCTTACTGCACGGACATTAAAGGACGACGTAAAAAAAGAGGAGCGGTGAACTGGAAATGCCAATAAGCAATCTCTGTTTGAGCGTAGCGCTAATCCATGTTCGGAAAGACGCTGACAATTTTCGGCGAGATAAGAGGGGGCGGCGGAAAAGTTAAGGATATTATACAACTAGTTCAATGCTTTCTGGTATGAAGTTATATGATCGTACCTTTCGTAGGTTGAAAATAAATCTTAGACAAATATTTTGAAGACGCTGTAATTTGTCCAGCTGTTCCTCTGTAACATCCAAGTAACAGACGTCCGCATAATCCAGAATCGGAAAGAGTAGAGATTGCACGAGTAAAATTTTGGTTTTAGTAGGCAGGAATCTTAGCAACACTTTAAGGGAATGAAGACTGAAGAAGATTCTTCGGCTTACCTAATTTATTATTACCTGATCTCGCCATGAGAGAGTGTTATCTATTAGTACTCCAAGGTTTTTAACAGTATGTCTAGTTGTTTGAAAGTGAATATTACGGCTTACGAAGTTAACACCCTAATGTAAAAGGTCAAAGAAGTGTTGTAAATTTTCAATGTTTTTCATTATTTGCACTAGAATGCAGACAAACGTTGTGAATAATATGATTTGACCAAAACCGAGCCAACTAGAGTTCAGAGATAACGGTTTACTAATTGCGTCTATATTTTAAGTGACAGTTAAACTATAAATAACTTTAAAAGATTAAAGTGTACGTATATTATAAGAGAAGGTGAACGACAATCGATGGTCTTTGAGAACATTAGAATAACGGTCAACAACCGAGCGTGGAAGGACGTGCTGCCAACAAGAGCGGAAATGAGATGTGTGTTGCGAGTGTGTTAAACCCACATTCTACGTATCCATGCAAAAACCAAGATGCAAAAAAGTGAAATACTTTTTTGCATAAATCCTTGATAATGTTTTAGTCGGAAAAATGTAAACAGATTTGACGTCAATTCTGAAGTTTTTCGTAATATTTTGAATTTTTAAAATACTAAGAGTAATAAAGAGGAAATTGAACAAAGCAACTCAATAAAATAAAAATATTTCAAATCGAATTCATATGTTCGTAAATACAATATTCAAAACATTACCAAATTGAAAATTTTAAAGATTCCTGAAGCAAAGGCATTTTTAATTATACGGACACCAGGAAAAACTCATATTTGATATTAATTAAATTTAACTCTCCTAGACTACAGTGTCGGCTTGTGAGGCCCTTGACAACTGTCTACTAATAAACCAAAACGGACGTTCTGAGAAGTTAAATATAGTTACAGTTACTAAAAACCGTGTGTCTGCTTTTTCAATTATTTAATGACTAGAATTCTATCAAATGCAGTCCCATTAATACAACAAAAAAGAGTTTTTCTTGATAAATATGTTTGAATCTGCCATATGTCGTCAAAAAAGTTGAGACTGATAAATACAATAAATTATTATTCCGTTCTGAAGTTGGACAATAGATAATGGGATAATGGGGCAATACTTTTTATGAATACACTTCTTCCATCCAAAACGATATTGATCATGATGATAGTCACATATTTTTTATTGAAATAAAAACACTTTTGACAGTAACCGTGTGAGTTAATCAGGTACAGGTATAAAGTATTATTAAAATAATAGAACCATTTTAGGTAAAATACGCCAAGTACATTTTACTATTCCTGTTTTTTTTTCAGAAGGCAACGAACTTAGGAATATTTATAAAGTCTTTCATTTTTAATTCGATGATTTAAATATCAAAATTCACAAGACTTTTTATCACAACACATAATTTCAACATTTTTAGGTTTCATAAAGCATATATTTATTTACACATAATTTGAAGACCAAAGAATCAAGACAACTAGTGATTCGTTGAACGGTTCATATAACAGCATTAACCAATTGAAAAAAAAAACTCGATTTATACTGAACAACTTCAATTTTATACTGATCAAATCAATTAAAAACTCATTTTAAAATTCTTCAACACATTTTAAATATTAGTTTCATTAATTGAAAATGAACATTCTCAGCGGCTTGAAGTAAGCTTGAGCATAAAAAATTGTATATTATATTTGTTTATTTCTCATTTTGTTGGGAATTGATTCTATTAAAAAAATTTAATTATAGAATACGACATCCGTGTCCTAGTTGCTAAGACTCTTGAATCTAGTCGGGGGTTACGGATCTAAGTTTTAAATATGTTCATTTTTCATAGAAGAGTTAACACATTGACCGCCTTGTCAGTCACGGGTGACTGACACTGGAATACTCCAATGGGGCGGGGCTATGTCTGTCACCAGTGGCTGACACTGAGTACCTACTTTAACTTGCCATTCAGTGCTGTCAGTCACGAGTTCTGTGTTAAACGTTACTGGGATTGCTTGACGCGGCCCTTCCGCATGTTACCGCAACTTGGCCTCAGAGTTATTTTATGACAAAACTTGTTGGCAGAGAACGTGTTAAGTAAATATGTTAATTTTTCATAGAAAAGGTGGTTCCATACATATAGTCATTTTATTTTTATATGTTGAGAAACGATGGTCTAAAGAAACAGTGTTAAAAATATTAGTTTGAGGATCAAGGAAGTTAAGTTGTGTGTAAATAAATTAATACGCATAAATAACACATTTAAATGAAATAGACCGATACCTATATGTCTAGAACCTAAATTTATTCGAATATTTTAAGAAATGTTATAAACTTAGAAAGTCAAATACATTTTCATTCCACATTCAAATAAGTGCATACAGATAAAAGAAGTTCAAAAAAGTTAAGATTTCGAAAAAAAAGGTTAATGTTTTAGCGAACGTAATTCGAGTTAATGCAGATTAAATCGTTAACCGATGCTTGCGGCCTTTCATTAGACGCGAGGCGTGAGAACCGAGCCTATGTAGGAGTAGAAACTAAGAGTGCCAACGTCATAGGCGCACGAGAGTCTGTTAGGCTCGCGTTATTTCCATTCCAGTTCGCCTTGAATCTGTCTGCATTTCATTTAGCTTAACCTTCTTTGAAGAATTATTTGACTTATCGAATGATTTGATTTAAAGTGTAAAAAATAAGTGAACGTTAAAAATAGGTATTGAAATTTTATTTACACATATCCTGTAGATTCTATATACAAATTAATTGTATTTAGCTCAGTAGGACCGCTAAGATTTTAATATGTGATTTTGATGGATAATTCGCATTAAAGAGTATATTTGAACGCGTTATACAATTTTAACGAATACATTTGTACTGTTGTAAAAAAAAATAATTGAACTTTGCTGACTCGAACGACGGCCTCCGTTGCCCAGTTGGTAAGACGCTAGACCTCAACCCGGGGATTCAAAATTAAAAAAAAAAAAATGATCCCAGTCTGGTAAGATAGTTCGTTTGATAACAATACTCGCACGTGTCTGAGGGTTGTTGCATATTCACGTGCGATAGTGTTGCAAACTCGTTCAATGACGAACCGCGAGTTACGGGCATACTCCAGTGGTTCTCAAACTGAAGGCTCGATTAATAAAGCCGAAGACAATATAATGTCCCAGCCACGTTCTTCAATATATCCGAATCAACAATTCTGTTATGTTGAGGGGTACCATACGAAAGGAGAAACTATCAATTATCCTTAAACAATAACAGATATCGCATAATAGTGTATTGAAATCGATAATCTATTTCCTTTTATAAACCTAAAGATCCTGTTTTTTAAGCCCATTACAAGGCAGCAAACTTACGGATGGTAGACAACTAGTGGACAAATTATATCTGAGCAATCATTGGCAGACGTTGATGAAACTCATTCACAAATAAATACTATGTATATATGGTAACGTATATTGGGTTGATGCAAAAGTAATGACCGTTTTTATGATCCCAGGTAAAAAAATTCCCTGATAAGAAATGATGAATAGTATCTTCTTTTAAATGATTCCATTGTATAAAGGATGCTTTCTCTCTACTTTCTATTCAGTTTTGGCCTGGCCAGAGTACAGTGAAGGGCCCTTGTATTTTTTCAAAATGTCGGTCGATAAAGTGCATTTACGTCATTGTTTACTTTATGAATTCCGTAAAGACAATACCGCGAGTGTGGCAACCAAAAACATTTGCGAAGTGTATGGAGCAGATGTCATCAAAGTTCGACAGGTACGAAGATGGTTTACAAAATTCCGATCTAGGGATTTTTCACAAATCGTTTTTCACTAATTTTTCACTATTTTGTATTTTGAACTCTTGGAACGCAATCAGACAATTATAACAGAACGATATTGTAGCAATTATGCAAATTGAGCATCGCCCTTCAAAAGAATAGACCAGAATTGGTAAACAGAAAATGGGGTAGTGTTTCATTACGACAACGCGCGACCACATGTGGCTATGATGACCCAACACAAGCTAAATGAGTTGAATTGGGATGTTATCAAGCATCCACCGTATTCTCCAGATCTTGTTCCTTCCGATTTTCATTTATTCCGATCACTGCAAAAAATTTTAAATGATAAAAAATTTGATACAATAGAGCAGGTAAAAACATCCCTTACTACATTTTTCGCATCAAAATGCACGGAATTTTACACTAATGGTATTAATAAGTTGATAGAAAGATGGGAGAAGGTTATAAAAACTGATGGAAATTATATAATTTATTAAATAAATAATACAAATCTAAAAAAAAAATGTTTAATTGTATATGTAAAAAACGGTCATTACTTTTGCATCAACCCAATAGTATACGAGTAGAAGATTTTAATTCCATTGCACCGATATTGGCTTTAAATAGTTTTCGTAACATTTTAGCATCAGTATCGCGATTCGTGGTGTAGTAACTACATAAAACAATAATTTGAGAATAGATAATAAATAATATCAAAAGTAAATAGATTTAAACTATGTTTAAATATATTTACTTGTGTTTGATAAAAATAAATTACACTATATTTAAACTGATATGAGAAATTAAAAAATCCTTTGATCACAAAAATCTTTATTAGTTATTATATAACTTAAAATTAATGTTATCGTATTAAGTCTAGTTATTGTATGAAGGTAAGAGAAATATGTTGGAGGCGTCTCTCAAGCATTATATTGACTGTCAGAAGAAACAAACGATCGATTATTAATGATCGGGGTTAAGACACTTATCTCTGTGCTGTGTGTGAGAAGAATCTCACGATGCTTTTGGACGCACAGTATGAAGGAAGAAATACAGTCTTGAGGGGCCCATTCTGGCGGAAAGTGTAAATGAAAATAGCTGAGTTCGGATATCCATCGGACGGAATGACCAGATAATATGTTAAAGCAGTAGGGTGCCCATTTCAGCATGCGTAATATATGACAATAGATCGCACATGCTGAAGAAGGGTGGTTAATGACCATGGTAATCTCAGCCCTCAAAATTTGAATAACGTCCAATAACTCATTAAAAATATTTCAAAACTTGTCGATTCAAGCTAGACGTAGAATAACCTCGGCGCTCATCAACCCATTAGTCGAGTATCGTGATTGTATCTATGGACCGTGCCTTTTAACGAAAACGGAAAAAAGTTGCAGAGATTACAAAATTCTTGCTGTAGATATTGTTTTGACATCCCTCCCAGAGGACGTACAAGTATGTCCCATTTCAGGAGAACTTTTAAAATTATTGACATAAAACAGACTTCTTCACTTAAGCGCACTCATGCATAAAATTATCAAGACAAAAACGCCACCTTATCTCTTTGAAAAACTGAATTGGGCTAGAGATTTTCACGGCTATAAAACTAGAAGCAGAGGAACTTTATTATTCGTCCCGAACCCTAATCTAATATTATTCAAGGGATCTTTTTCATACTCAGCCAACAAATGCTGGAATGAGTTATCCTTGCCCCTGAAGGAGCGAGTGAATATTGTACGAGTACATTAAAAAATGCTCTGAAACATTACCTTCTAAATGGTTTGTAATTTTATTTGTTGTGATTCGGATTTGTTTTCAATCTTTTCGCTGGCAGTTTTTCCGCTTCAAATCCAATTATTGTGTTAATATAACATAGCTGTGAATAATAGCTGTTATTTCAATCATATTAATTTATACAAAACTTTTCGAGAACTGTTCAATTTATTGAGTAGCTAGATTTAAAACAAATATTGTCACTTCACGAGTTGAGGGTAAATATTCAATGTATGCAACATGTTCCAGCCCAAGATCGACATTTAACATTTAAACAGAGTTCAAAAGTTTCTTGCACTCATCTCAAAAGAAAACTGACGCGTACTAGTTGCATTCAGGCTTTGACAATAGCATTTTAGACACGCTTTGTCTAAGGCAGACATTGCATTATACTTGGAGACACTAATGTTGTAATTCAACAATCGTCTGGAATGGAGATTAAATCACAATTTTAAATTGTGAGACGAGTATCTATAAGCCCTGAGGTCATGACTTGTCTCGCGTGCATTGCACGACCTTACAACGAGAAGGTCCCAATTCGCATGGGAAATGTAACGAGTTAACCTTATTTCATTTTGAAAATGGGAATACTTAATAAAAACTGAAATAATTGGGTTCATATGCTCTTGAATTAGGGTATGTCAAATAAGATTACTTTAGAGTTTTTGTACGAATTCTTAAACGCTAGTTAACTTTTAGTATTTAACTATTCATTGGTAAATATTATATTTATTTGATAAATAATTTACAGGTACACATAAACATAAATTAACAAAGGATACAAATGTCATTTTACACATACATACGAGTATATACCATCCTTCAATCTCCCTGTCGGGGTAAGCAGTAAGGAGAGACCACCAGACTTTCCAATCCCGACTTCGGCTCTTTAACATCCATACACCTTCTCATACAGTTCCTACGATTTCTCTGACTTTTTACATTTCCTTCTTTTGTTAATATCATACTATTTACAAAAGAAGGATCTAACGACACTTTCCTTGGCCTCTCTCTGCCACGCCTTCCACCCATATTTGCACTGTATATTTGTTATATTATTTTTCTTAATTCATTCGTTCTTTATGCGTTCCTCGTATCCAAGTCATCTCAAATTGCTCTTCTTCATCTTACTTAAGACATCAGCCTTAAGTGAATATTCCTCCCTAATAACTTCATTCAGTATTCTGTCATGCATTGTCATCCCATGTATTCTTCTAAGTGTGCGCATTTTTACAGTATTTATTTGGCTCATTTTAGTCTTTTCTACGTCCACGTTTAATTTCCATAAATCACAGTTGATACTAAATGACTGTTGTGGATTATCATGTTAGCAGATTTCGATTTAAGTACAAATGCTTTAGTGCTCCATTTACTTTGTTTCCTATCGCTAAACGCCGTTCGACATTCGTAGTAAATCTTCCATCATCTGAAAAAATACTACCGAAAAGCGGAATTCTCCGATTTGCTCTAATCTTATTCACACATGCATTGAATTTACTTTTCCTTTCAAACATTTCTATCATCATTACTTTGGATTTCGTAACATTTATTCTCAATCTTTCTCTTTACGTAACATATCTCAAACAATTTGCATATTGGACTTTGTAGTTCATCCTCATTCTACGCTAACACTGCCATGCCATCAGCATACAGCAATCCGTGCACGTTCCACATTTGAATGGCACCCAATGACCTCTGAAGTTCCTTCACACACGAATATTAAACAACTAGGGTGACATGACACATCCTTGGTTTACCCCTTTTGAAATATTGAACCAATTAATCAGCCAAGGCCCTGTTCACTCTGATACATGCTTTACTTTCAGCATATAATGACGCAATACTATGCATTAATTGGCACATTGCGCCCATTTTTAATTATAATTAGCCACTTGTTATTGTTAAATTAATTGGTATTATTCTTTTAAAATATAACAATCTGAAAGATAAAAATATCAAAACAAAATTTTATAAAATCTTTTATAAGAATCGATAAACTTTTATTAAGAATATATAATATCAACAAGAAAAACACAAATTTCAATTATTAAAACAAGAATAATGTATCTTAAAACATATACAGAAAACTTGACTGGAAAAAGTAACAAATATGAATTCTATCGTTCGTCCCTTAGCGAAGCTTAAAAACTGGGATGTCAGCTATTAAATATATTAATTATAAGTCGTATTTCTGATTAAAATTTCTTAAGATAAAATAAGTTCCATAGACACTTGTCGTATATCTTGAAATATAAGGAATGACCGTGTTTCTAAAGTTAATTATAGGAACATGGAAGTTTATTTCTTTCAAAAGGGCAGTTGCAGTCGATACATAACAGATAATTAAAATAGAAGTGTCAATAAATATAGTAGACAATATGTACACTGCAAAAATACGCCCATTTTATGTTGTCGAAAAAACTCTCACGAACATCAATGAACTTTGTCCAAAACAATGCACCAGTAACCCGCATACCCTTCTTCAAAGGCCAAAAACGTCGAGGAGTGCAAAATAATTGCCATAGCTGTGGTTGCCCAGTGTAATACTCTAATGCTTAGACTTGTTAAAGATTTTAGATTTTTTTTCTTCTTCTGATAGTTCTGATTCACAACCTGTATGTACAAAATACGGCAAGTGAAAGAGTAGATGAGTTCATCTCAGAACCATTTAATATTCAGAAAAGGGTTAGTCGAGGGTGCATAGTGTACATTGATTTATCCAACACATATGGAGTGCACATGATGAGAAAAATATTAGACGGACGGGAAGGTGTCAAAGGAGGTCGTAAAATCTCCAATATAAGATTCGCAGACAATACTACGCTTATTAACCAAGAATTGGAGATCGCCGAAAGACTTTCGACAACATACAGGAACATAATCTTTATGTACTTTGGGCATGTTGCTAGAAAGAATGATTTAAATTCTGGAGAAGATAGTGGTCATATGGACAATTAAGCGAAGACGAGCAAGAGAAAGGTGTCCTATAAGATGGAAGGACCAAATAAATAAATGAGTTAACAATACTCTCTTTCAGTGCTGTATTCAACGTGGGTCAGGACCATGAGGTATGGAGACAAGTGTGCACCAAGTTCGACAAATAGCAGAGGACCACGAACCTTTGTCTTAAAGAATAATTTCCTTCTTTAAAGTTCCTCTCCGAAGGCTGGAGAACATTATAAGTATCTTGACCATTGAGGCAGCAGCTCTGAACAAAGATATGTTATTGTATCATAATCAAACCACTTCCGTAAGTTCTTCAATAACGAGACATGTCTTCTTCCCACTATTTTTCTACCCAGAATTTTTCTTTGAAGGATCTCATTTCTCTCCAATATATGCCCAAAGAACTCTAACTTCTTACTATTTTTGATGGTTGATAATAACACTTAATATTTTTATTCACTCGTTTCAAGATGACATCATCGTTACGGACTTTGTCAACCTATTAGACTATTTCTAATCTTTCTAAGTCTTCAAATCTTTCCCTTTTTATCAACTCGATCAATTTTTTTCAACCCATGAGAATATTATTTCGGCGTAGTCTAATTGAAGAAATAAAGGCTAAGAGAGCCGAATTTACAATTTAGAATCGCGCCGTAAATTTTAGTCCATATAATATTTGTCAGCGTGTCGTGTCAGAGGGTAAAATAGTGAGATTCGAGTAGCAGATGTTTGTTTAATGGACAAATTTAATGAAATCGCGTATATATGGTATATACGAGTATCTAAGAGTTACAAAACCATTAGTTGGTTATAAGTATCCCTGGGTGCAGAATTTATACTAATTGTTTTATTTTGTTGTTATTAATAATTATTGTACTGATATGTGTGACGGTATTCAAGGTTGTTTTTAACTAGTTGAAAATGTTTTTCAGAATTGCAGTCGTGATGAATTGGCGTGAATAATGGCCGAATGCGTTGAAGCCTTTATCTTCAGAGCGATAATAATAACAAAAAGGTAATTTACATAGCGCCGTTTACAAATCAAACTCTCCTCAAGGGCGCTCTAACTCAGGATTAAAACCCCCTAATATTGACAGATTTAACATATTACAAAATAAATATACACACATAATTTGAGTGTAAGGATAGGAAAGTAGAAGCTGCGGTCAAAACGTACATTTGTAGATCTTCCTATATGTGATAGTAACACATTCGGCTTTAGGTTTAGTGTAATGTATTGCTTGGTGTTCATATTACATCATAAATTTTGGTAAGACCTCCAAAAAAGGGTTGTCCTTAAGTGCTTCTTAAATCTGTATATGCCACCCATATCTCGAATACTAAGAGGCAGACTACTCCACGCGACAGGAACAGTAACGGTAAAACCTCTATCATAATACCCATCCCTATTGGATCAATGTCATAAAACACTACCGAATATCATTGACATCGCCCTGATGATGAAGGCCGCAATGTTTTCGAAACGTCGGTCATCAGTTAAACCAACCCAACACGGCAACAACCCTGAAAAACGTTATAAACAAATAATTATTATATTATCTTGAAAATGGCTAGTAACATCAGTTTGGTGAATTTAAAAGAACATATAGTGTTGTAATACAGTACCTAGTACAACTTGGCAGATTTATTGCTATATGAGTACCTCTTCCAGCCAACTAAAAATATGTTTAAGAGGTCGTAAGTGAAATCTTGAATAGAATCTTTTTAAAATGAAACGGGCGCCAACGGAAATCGAACCCGTTACCTCCGGGTTGGAAGATAAGCGTCTAACTAATTAGGGTCTTAGATCACCTTGCTAACTTGACCACGGAGGTTGTCGTAGGTCAACATACTAACTAGGCCATTTATGTCACCTGACTAGGTCGTCTTACCAACTAGACGACAAAAATCTTCCTAGGACATCTTATCAACTAGGCCACGGAGGTTGTCCTAGGTCGTCTTACCAACTAGGCCATAGAGGTCTTCCTAAGCAATCTTACTAACTAGGCTACAGAGAACGTCTTAGGTCAACTTATCAACTAAGTCACGAAGGTCGTTCTAAATATTACCAAACTAGAGCACGGAAGTCTTCCTAGGTCGTCTTACCAACTAGGCCACATATATCGCCTTAGGTCGTCTTACCAACTAAGCCACGGAGGTCATCCTAGGTCGTCTTATCGACTAGGTCACGAACACAATATCGTAGTAAATAATAAACAGCAACCTGTCATTCAAGTTTGAACCGTTTAATGTGCGTTTGTCGATAAAATGCTAAGGTGTGTGCATAAAATATCAAACTTACGAGTATATGCCCTTTCACAAATATTCACTGATCCTAGGTCAATTGCACGATAGGTTTTAATGGGTAAAAAAGGAAATCATAATTCATTTTCCACATTCAAATGTAAGCTATAATCAAAGCAATTATTTATGAGATAAATATGTAATTAATTGTCTGGATTACGTGCAAGATGTATGAATAAGACTTCGATATTTAGAGGACAGGAAATAGAGCGAAAGGTTTTCACAAGGGCAAGTCTTAGGGAAATACTAGTAGCGCTTCGTATCAAGTTTATTTTTAGGTCTGCTGATTTTTTGTGTTTTGTTTGAGGTATTTCATTTCTGACCTTTTATTTATTCGACACTCGGAAAAGGGTACAGTTTGTTACTCTACGGCAAACTTTTACAACCAAAACGACATAATCTGCATAGTTTGTGTCAATTGCTCGTTGAAAGATTATAAAGTTTTTACTAAGTCACACACAAACAGACTAAACAGTAAACAAAAGTCAAAACAAATTAAAATTACAAGTAGAGAAAAAGAAATTAAATGAAAAATATATTTTTAATACAAAAAATTATTTAAAAAAAATATTTAAAAAAAAAAAAAAAATATATATATATATATATATATATATATATATATATATATATATATATATAATATATATATATATATATATATATATATATATATATATATATATCATCATCATCATCAGCCTGTATCTATCCACTGCAGGATGTAGGCCTCTCCAAGTTGTCTCCACAAAATCCTGTCCTTTGCACATTGCTGCCACATAATACCTGCATGCTTACGTATTTCGTCCACCCAGCGCGACTTAGGTGTTCTTACAGGCCTTTTTATACCTATTGGGGGCACTGGATTACTTCATACGTCCAACGATGATCTGTTGCTCGGGCTATATGTCCAGCCCACTTCCACTTGAGTCTTTTTGCAGCCTCTATAACATCTTCAACCTTTGTTTGGGCTCGTATCCACTCATTACGTTTTCGGTCTCTTCTGGTATAACCTAGCATGCACCTTTCCATGCTGCGTTGTGTTGTTTGGAGCTTTTGTATCATTCGTACTGATAAAGTCCAAGTCTCGCATCCATATGTTAGTACTGGCAAGATGCACTGGTTAAATACTTTCCGTTTGAGGCAGATTGGGAGCTTGCTCTTGAAGATGTAGTTTAGTCACCCAAAGGAACTCCAAGCTAGTTTTGATCTTCTATTAACTTCATTTAAAGTACAGTCTTCAAATGTAATACTTTGTCCTAAGTAGATATATTGTTGGACTTGTTCTAGCTGTGTACCGTCCACCTGGATAGTTGTGGCATCAGCAAAGCGGTTTAACATATATTTTGTTTTATCAATATTCATTTTTAAGTCTGCTAATTTGCTTGCCTCCGCTAATTCCAGTATTTGGCTCTGCAGTTTCTCAGGACGTGTAGCGAAGGTAATAATATCGTCTGCAAATCTAAGGTGGCTCAGATATGAACCATTGACGCAGATTCCTTTATTTTCCCATTCAAGCTTTTTGAACACATCCTCCAGGGTAGCGTTGAATAATTTTGGCGAGATGGTATCGCCCTGGCGGACACCTTTACTTATTGGAAATTTATCGGTACTTTGGTGGAGATTTACTGTTGCTGTCGCGTTATTGTATATATTACTGAAGAGATTGACGTAGCGTTTTTGTATTCCCTAATTAAGAAGGGCCCTGATAATAGCGGATTTCTTGACCGAATCAAAAGTCTTTTCATAATCTACGAACGCCAAATATAATGGAAGTTGGTATTCTTGGCAACGCTCTATTATTTCCTTTACTACCTGAATGTGGTCCATTGTGCTATAACGTCCTCTAAATCCGGTTTGTTCTCTGGGTTGATTTTCATCAAAAGTTGTTTTTAACCTATTGGAGATAATCTTAGTAAAGATTTTATAGAGAACTGGTAGTAAGCTAATGGGTCGGTAATTATTAAGATCTTCTTTATCTCCCTTTTTATGGAGTAGGATTATGGTGGCATTTTTCCATTCTTCGAGAATATCTTCCTTCTGTAGATACGATGTAAAGATTTTCGCTAGCATCTTATCCACTTCTTCTCCCGTTTCCTTAAGTATGTCAATGGAAAGGCCGTCAGAACATGGTGCTTTTCCTGGTTTCATACCGCGTATAGCGTTTCGTACTTCTCCGGGTAGAATGTCAGGTACTGCTTCCTCATCATCTTCCTGAGTTTGGGTAGAGAAGTCTTGTGATGTATCTGTGGATTCATTTAAGAGGTTGTGGAAGAATTCTTGAGGCTTTCATTTCTCTTCTCTTTTCCATGAGTTTCATCTGACAGTTTAGATGTTTTTTGGAGACCTTGTGAGCCCCCAACTTTACTTGCCGCGTTCAATATCTCCTCGGTTACTTCTGCAATTAGGTTAGTGCTGTTAGGGTCATTTTCAAGAGCAGAGAATCTGTTTTTGAGTTCGAATTGAAACTCTTGATTACGTGTTTTTTGAGGTCTGCGGTATTCACTCGAGCACTGGGTTTCTTCGTCAATTTTGCCCTTTCAAGTTTGATATTGAAATTGACTTTACATCTTACAAGTCGATGATCGCTACCTGTATTGAAGCGATTCAAGACGTTGCAATCATTTATCATGTTTTTGTTATTAGTTAGGATGTAGTCAATTTCACTGGTTGATCCGGAGGGACTCTTCCATGTCCACTTTCTGGAGGTATTTTTTTGGAAGAATGAGTTCATGATGAAAATATTATTTCTTTCGGCAAATTCCACCAGTCGGTTGCCTCTTTCATCTCGTGTCCCAAATCCGAATTTTCCCACCGCAACATCATCTTGTGCTTGGCATCCAATTCTGCGTTAAAGCCTCCCATTACGATTTGGAAGTGAGATCCATCAGCTTCTTGAAGAGTTTGAATTTCTTCATAGAAATCTTCGACTTCCTCATCTGTGTAGCTCTGAGTAGGTGCGTAAACCTGAAGAATCTGCAGTTGGTATCGCTTGCTCAGCCTCAAGGTGAGGAGAGCTGCTCGGTCAGATGAGCATTTACATTCGATTACTCTGTCTTTCCATTTTTGGTGTATGATGAAACCCACACCACTTGTCCTGCCAGTATCCGTACCTGAATAATAAAGCATGTGTCCACCTTCAATTGTAATGTTACCTTCTCCTTTTCTGCGCACCTCGCTGAGACCAATAATGTCCCATCTGATGTTATCGAGTTCTCGGAATTCTTGATATAATAAACGATATTTAAGCGTCCTGTACATATAATAATAACAATCACAAAACAAAAGATAATGTATCAACAACTTGAAAAAAAAAATTTATGATTTATATATCTTTCAAAATATGATGCATGACAATATCAATTGTAATTCCATTGTTTTTTTTTTCATTTTGGTACCATCGAGTTTTACATACGTGTATCTTATATACTCGTATAATACGAGGCATATCCAGAAAGTAAGTGTACTGAATTTTTGTAGGTTACAATTTTTTTTATTTAAACAAAAAAATTACGTGGTTACCGTAGTACATATGTAAGCTATTTTTCGACATAGTCGCCATTCCTCTCAATGCAGGTGGTGAAGCGGGGTATCAACTTTTTGATGCCTTCCTCGAAGTAGTTTCCCGCCAACCCCTCCGTCCACTTCTCCACCTCCTCATTTACCTCCTCGTCGGTTGAAAACCTTTTTCCACCCATGTGCAGCTTCAAGGAGGTAAAGAGATAGTAATCTGAAGGTGCTAGGTCAGGGGAATGCGCGGGATGGTTCAGGACATCCCATTTAAACGAGGCGAGCAGTTCCTTCGTGGCGTTGGCCGTGTGTGGTCTGGCATTGTCGTGCAGCAGGCAGACTCCCTTTGTCAGCATGCCTCTCCTCTTGTTCTGAATCGCCCTCCGCATTTTTTTAGGGTCTCACAGTATCTTGCAGAGTTGATGGTCTCCTCTTGAGGCATATATTCAATTAAAATTATGCCTTGACAGTCCCAAAACACGGATGCCATGATTTTCTTGGCTGAAATTGTGGTTTTGAACTTTTTGGCGGAGGGTGAAGAGGTGTGACGTGACCTTTTTTAAACTCGCGACACCACTTGTACATACTCGTACGATTCATAGCTCTATCACCATATGCAGTTTTCACCTCATTATAAATCTCAACCGGAAGTTTTCCCTTCCAAACGAGATAACGGATGACGCCGCGTATTTCGCACTTGGCGGGAGATTGGATTGAAATTTTTCACGAAACGTGTTGTCGCGTCGACACTTCTCAACGTACTGACCTCGAACCGGTCTCGTTGCAGAGGGGAAGGGTCAGGCTACACGGCAGTGTAGCCAACATGTCGAAAATAAAATCCATCCGGTCGTGAGAGCCTCAGTACACTTACTTTCTGGATACGCATAGTATATTAAGCCCGTATCGGTTATACCAAAGTGATAATAAAATTTTCAGAAATATAGTTCAATCGTTTTCAAATAACGACTTGGCAATAATATTATATGCAAAATAATGAAACATTAAAATAAGGGCGTTTTACAACTAAGGTCCAAAAATTTCCAGCCTGAAAAAGTTAGAGCATTTATGGACAGAAAAGTACGTCAGCTGATGTTCCAGTTAAAAATTGATAACTGTATTCTCAGTAGTATGTTGACAACAGCTGATAGAAAACGTGTTGTTCTTTTATATTATATAGTGTTAAAAATGGAATATCGCGCGGTTATAAGTTTCTTTCAAAAGAAGGGAAAATCCCGACAGAAATGAAACGACGTTTAGATGCTGTCTACGGAGAATTTTTTTTTGTCATATTCTACTGTGAAAGATTGGGCAAAAATTGTTTCGATTTGGCAGAAAATCGATAAGAGCTCTCGTCAATACAGACTAACAGAAGCACTTATTCCAGAAACAGTAGCATTAGTGCAAGATCAAGTATGATAAGATAGAAAACTAGCAAGGTGTGAGATTTCCAAGCACAGTGCTTCAAATTATGCAGGATTATCTTGGCATGAAAAAGGTAAGCGCTAGATGGATGCCAAGACTCTTGGGTGCTGTCTAAAGGCACCGACCGTCGAATGTTGGGAAGAAACATTTTTTTGGGATTGCCAGAGAATTCTACTGATTGACTTCAAAGAGTATAGTCACTGGCGAGTAGTATAGGTCATTAATGTACAAATTAAAGGGCACCATAACAATAAAACGCAAGGAAAGCTGTCATGAGGCGTGAGATTATTCCACAAGGAGTCAGTGTACACTTTTATTGCCGCAAAGACTGCCAATCAACATTGTTTTTTCCAAGAATTGAATCAGTGGTATTGAAAAATGTTTTTTTTTAAGTGTATTGAACTACAGGGTGACTATATTATTATTTTTTGTTCCATTCTATCATCTTTTTTATATCCTTGGGATGAATGCTTTTGGATCTTACAACAAATTTTACGTAAAAAAACACAATTATTCCCGACCCAACACCAGAACCTGCTCTGAGTTTCATGATAAACGGAGTATATACAATCAAACTTAAAATAATATTCGGCCTGCATTATATCAATCTATAGAGCATTATTAATGCATACAATGTTATACTTAAGAAATAACAGATATAATTTATACAAGATCAGATCTGGTCATGTTCAAAATATGTATGTTTATACGAGTATTTATACATCGTACTACGCACCAATGTTTGTCTTGTCTAATGCTTTATGAGTCATTTAACGTATGGAAGATATAATGTTTCTTTACTTTCAGATATCTTTCAAACGAAGATATTTTATCATAAACCATTCTCATCAAGATTAATTGCAGTCATAAAAAATATATTAAATAAAATATGACTTCATCTAAACACATGTCAATAAACGCAGCGAATTAACAATTTTTCAAGGAATAATAAAATAATAGGTTCTTCGAGGTTTCAGGAGGCGATGAGTAAAAGCTTATGTATTTTTGTTTTTTTATTTATTTAATTCTAGGAAGTATTCCCTCTGCCTACCTCAAAAGGAATATTGAGTGTATGTTCAATTATACTTATATATTACTACAGTAGTTATTGAGTAATAATAATTTTGTGATATATTAGATGAAATATTTTTGGAAGAAATTGCTGTATAGCAAGGAATCTGCCGATGTACCACGTATAATCAATCATGCACACTAAACAATGAAATATTTAACCCATTTAAACTATTCAATGCGTATGACTTCCTTCAAATCCGTTTTCAAATTGCATAAAAAAATTTGAAAGAACAAGAGAAACTTTATAGATTTTTGTTAATATTTTAGGCTAAAAGCCATATACAATTCTTACATCTAAAACGTGAATCATAAACAAAATATTGACCGTTTCTCGACTGACACGATTAACAACCTTCACATTCGAATTGTTAAGACGCCTATGTTTCTACCCGCGGGTTCAATTCCCGATGGAACCCAATTTTTTTTTAAAAAGAGTTCCTGTTTGATTTCAAGGTCTCTTTAAAAAAATACTTTCTGGTTGGTTGAAAAAGATGGCCACATGGCAATAAGCCTATCAGGCGGTTCTGTATACAAGTAATGGTAACTAGTTGCCCGTGAAATATTCACGGAAGTAAAACAAATTCTACATTTATGAAAATATATATTCATAAATACATAATTTTTTTATATATATACATATATATACACACACACACACACACACACACACACACACACACAACATATATATATATATATATATATATATATATATATATATATATATATATATATATATATATATATATATATATATATATATATATATATATATATATATATATATATATATATATATATATATATATATATATATATATATATATATATATATATATATATATATATATATATATATATATATATATATATATATATATATATATATATATATATATATATATATATATATATATATATATATATATATATATATATATATATATATATATATATATATATATATATATATATATATATATATATATATATATATATATATATATATATATATATATATATATATATATATATATATATATATATATATATATATATATATATATATT